>JAWVGU010000193.1:0-494930 GCA_037039885.1 Miamiensis avidus | reverse complement strand
CCCCAACCCCAACCCCAACCCCAACCCCAACCCCAACCCCAACCCCCAATCCCAACCCCAACCCCAACCCCAACCCCAACCCCAACCCCAACCCCAACCCCAACCCCAACCCCAACCCCAACCCAACCCCAACCCCAGTAATTTTAAGATTTATAAATAATTATATTGTATAATCTTTATTATAAATATAGAGAAAAAAACACACAAAATAAAATTAGATATTTACATAAGTAATATAAATATATTATAATAAAAAATTATGTTACTTAAATAAAATTTCTATAGAATTTGATTATTTCCAACTAGACTACAGGAAAACCAGAAGTTTTGTAGGTTATAATCATTAAACATGTTTTCCTTTGTTTACTAATATTATATATATAGTTTTTGATATCTTATAATATATTCTCTTAAATTTGAGTCTTATTTGAAATAAATATAAAAGAAATTTAATTTTAGCATATATTCTGTAAGAATAAGTTTAGAATATTTTAAGTTTTTAAATTTTGTTATTTACACTTTATTTATTTTAATTTACACTGAATTGTAGTTAGAAAAAAAAGAATAAAGTTATTTAAATATAAAAATATATACTAGAAATATTAAAAAAAACAAAAAACTAAAAAAAAAACAGAAATTAAATAAAGCATGACGTCTAATGATAATCTTCACAATGATGAAGGAGAAGAAATATATAGAGAAAGTTCTAAGCCTTTACTTTCTTTAAAAAAGACTTTTTGGAGATGGATCTAACTAATTTTAATTATTATTTTCTTTTAACAAATTATTTAGGATATGCTATCTTTCCAAGTTTGCAAACTCAAATTATGAATTGTAAATTAATAATTAAAATAACTGTTTTAAGTTATAATGATTGCAACAAAACGTTAAATAAACATATATTATATTTTATTGTTTTTCAGCTCTTAAGATTCAAGAAAAAGGATTCAATATTTTGATGTCCTCATATTCTCTTCCAAACATTATTAATCCCCTATTTGCAGGAATACTCATCGATAGATGTGGAAACAGAATAGGTAATGAGAATAAAACAAATTTTTATTTTTAAATTGCAGAAATTAAAAGTATCTGATAAATTATATAATTTCAAGATAGATATTTTGGGGAAATTATGTTTTAAACAATTTTTTTTATTTTAAAAGGAATTATCTTCTACACTACCTTGATGGTTATAGGACTATTCATATAATATATGGCAGCTTTGAATGATTCTTATTATTTAATGCTCGGAGGAGTGTTATCTTTCGGTCTAGGATCAGAAGCCATGTGCATTATTATATCTGCGTTTGCATCTTCTTGGTTTATGGGGAAGGAGCTTTCCTTAGGGCTGGGAGCTACAACAGCATCTGCAAATTTAGGTAATTTTCAAAGAAAAAAAAATTCATTATTTATTATATATAATCTGCAAATATCAGGATCTGTGCTGGCCAATTGGGTATTGCCACCAATGTATAATATTAATAATACAATCGTGCTTCCATTTTTGATTTGCTTTATTGGACAATGTGTTGGGTATATAAGTGCCTTTGTTATGTGTGGAATTGATAAAGCTGCTGACAACTAGGAAGTTAAAATAAAGAAGAGATAGTACTAAGAAAGTTCGAATTCTGTTGAAAGAAATTTGTTACAAGATAGTGCGTAAATTGATTTACACGAAGAAGAAGAGGCTAAGGATAAAATACAATGCTCCGATTTCAAAAAATTGACAGGAATTATGTTTTGGGGCATAAATTTTGTTTATTGCTTCTAATGTGCCTCCTTAATTCCATTTTAAAATAATTTGTAAAATATCTTAATAAAATTCTATGGTTAAAATGAAGTTCCTGCAGGTAATTAAATCTCAAATTTAATAGTTTTTACAATTCCCGTTTATATTTAAATCAATTTAATTCATTTTAAAGGAAGAATTTTATCTTTAATTACCATTCAAACAGCTCTTTTGACTCCTATTTTTGCTCACATCACAGATAAAATAGGAAAAAGAGCCCAAATATTCATAATATCTGCCGTAATTAATGTGTTAACTTTTATAATGTGGTTGCTTTTACCTACTTGTGATGATGGTGGATGTTATTGGTATGATATATAAAATAATTTTAATTTATGTAATTAATTAATAAATGATCAATTATTTTCAAGGTTCTATCTCCCAATTATTGTCAACGGTTTCGGAGCTTCTCTATTTTCAGCAGTCGTTTACCCTTCAATTCCTCTTGTAGTTGACCATAAAGTCCTTGGAACCGCATTTGGAATTTAGGATTGCGCATAATAATTTGGTAATTTCAATAGAGTTTATCATCGAAATAAATGTTTTTTATTAATTTGCTTTAAAAATAAAACAGGTATGGCTTTAGTTCCTCTTGTTATCGGTCCCATTATGTAACACGGAAATGAAATAGGTACTTACAAATACGCTTATTTGTTTTTCTTGGGAACTTCTATTTTGGGATTACTGGGAGGAATCTTTATTTACATTTACGATCTTAAACACGGAAATAAATTAAATGCCAAAGAGGGAGAATATGACCAAATAAAAGGCAAAATTTCTAAATGCAGTATGAGAAAAACTATGAGTTTTGCAAGAAGATGAAGTAAATGAAAACAACTTGAGTGATAATATTTGAAATTAACAAAATTTTAATTTTTATATCTTTTATACACTAAAGTTTAGTATTTAATAAAATAATATTTTTTTTATAATTTTAATCTATTATAATTAAATATGTAATTATGATAATAATAACAAATATATAGAGGGTTTGAAATTTAGAATATATATAAATTTAATGTTAAACAATCCACTTAATAAATTACATTTTTATTTATTTTTCTAAATTATGATTAATTGTAATATAATTTGTTATTTTTAAATATAATTTATAGTATTTCATTTGGCTGAACTTCCTGTTTGTTAGACAATTTTATTTCTTCTGTTTATTAATTTGCTTGAAAATTAATAACTTCATTTGATTATGATTTTAAATTAAATTCTTTATCTAAATAATAATGAAATATAAATATTTAGCCCAACTTTATTTTCAGAAATAATATCTATTAAAATTACTTATAACATTTTGTATATCTTCTTGCGTGATGGGAGTCTCATTATTTATCGCCATTTCAAAGACTTTATCTATGCAATTTTCTAAAAACTAATTTCCAATTTCAACAATAACCTAAAAATATAATATTTATTATTTCAAGTTACTCATTAAATGCATTTTAATTGAACTATCTAAATATTATTATATTTATGAGTTTTTTCTTAGATAAATATTGTTATTATACTATACAATTTACCTAATTGGCTTATCCTTTGATAAATATATTATTATTTTCATTTCCTACTGCAATTCCCATTTATTTTAATAATTCTGTAACATGCTCAGATGTGAAAATCTAATTTTGACTCATTTAAACAGATATAATATTAAAAAGTCTAAATTTTTTACAATATTTTAATAGTATTCAAGTTGTTAATAATATTTTAATAAAGAATATAATGAATAAGCAAACTAATTAGTTTAATTTTTTTTTTTGTAATTAAATACTCCAGAATTTAATATATTTCTTGATATAATAGTAATATCTGGTATTATATGCATGCATAAATTATAATCAAATATATATAAACTTAAACCTACAACTACAACAATAACAACAACTTCTACAATAAATAAAAAAGGGAAAAAAAGAAAAATAATTTACAGTTTCATTAATGGTAATATAAAATCTGAGAGTTACTACATTATTAACTTCATTTTATCTAGGATTCTAACGAATAAAATCAGTAAAACGAAAATGAAGATGGATACTAAATATCCTATGATTAAAATAAGAAATACTAAATCGATTATGAAGATGAGGAAGAAAATGATGAAAACCATTAGAAAAATTAGTATATTTAGGAAAATTAAAAATAATATAACCAAGAAACCAATGATGGTGAGCAAACTAACCAAGGACAGGATTATTCTTAAGAACATTCCGATATTCAAACTTAAACAAGTCAAAAATCAATGTAAAAAAATTAGCAAAATTAAAATAAGGATAAAGAAAATATTACTATTAAAGATAGAGAAAATTCTGAAAAATAAGTATAAATTTAACTTACTCTTTATTTTAAATATTTAAAATCCAAATAATTTATTAAAAATAAAGAAATAAACCTAATAGTAATATGAAGGCGGTTCTGAACAAAAAGACTAGAAAATGAAATGTGCATCTCTTTTCTGGTTCTTGTTTTTTAAATCGTTAACAATAACAAGGTAGAGTTAATTAATTATTTATTTAAAATTCTTTAAAAAATTTAATTAATATTAGTTTTATCCTTGGTTTTATAATTTTTGATGATGTAGTAGTTCCATTTGTCCTAATTATTATTTTTACAGCATTTGATTTCTGGACAGTTAAAAACATATCTGGAAGGTAAAAAAAAGAAATATACACATTGGGTTTCGTTTTGCCTATTTGAAACCGCAAAATTATTATAATTTAAATTAGATTATTGGTTGGATTAAAATGGTATAGTGAAGAAGAGGAAGATGGAACCACTGTTTGGTTATTTGAATCATAAGACTCTAATTATAAACCCAATAAATGCAATTCCAACGTATTTTGGATTGGATAATTAGTAATGGTACTGTTCTGGTTCATTGAATTTTTATTTAGATTATTTACACTTAGCTTTGCTTGGGTACTAACTGTTAAAGTATTTTAATCTATTTAAACTTATAATTTATTCAATTTTTAGGCTGTGTTTAGTTTGTTTCCTTTTATTTTATCTTTTATTAATTTTTACGGTTACTACAAATGTAGGGGAGGTATATTTATTTTATTTATAATTTTGTTAATTTTCTATAAAAAATATTAAATTTTTAAAATTGAAAATTTAGAACACCAATAAAAGGGAAAATAAATTGCAAAATATGTTATTAAAAAATAAGTAGATTAATAACTAAAGTGATTTTAAGAATTATTATAATACAATTTAATTTTTAAAATAAATTTTTTATATAATATTTATTTATTTTTACTATCATTAATTACTGATATTATAATAATAACAATTAAATTAAGTTAAGTTAAATTTTATTATATAATTAAATGGTAATATAACTATGACATTAAAATAAAAATAATTTTTCATCAATTCATTACAAAATGATTTAAAAATGTATCAAAATTAAAGATAGTTTCTAACCTTGAAATTTAAATACTACTTGTGTTTGGCAAATCAGTTAAAAATCCATTAAAAGTAACATAATTAGTATTCTCTATATTAATAATTTGAAAATCGATTTATTGTAGTAGAATTGGAACCAAAATAGATCTGAAAATATGAGTGATAAAGTTATCTGACTATGGCAAAGTTTCAGAATGCATATTTTGGCTTTTCTTTTTCATTTCTGTGTTATTGAATAGCCACTAGAACTGGTTTATAGTTAAAAATGCTCCCCTTTCCAAGCAATTTTCTGGATCGTATAAATTGCACCTTATCCCAATAACTTCATTTTTAATTCCAATTTGCTCTAAAGTCAAAACTAATTTGTGATCTTCACTCCATTCAACTAATGTTCTGTAAAATCTGCCAGTAGTCAATTAAGTTTTAATAATCGGATTATCCTTAATTATCAAAATAGAAATTTAAAATTAAATTAAATAGAATTAAATTAAATTACTTCTTCAGTGAATTTAAAATTTAAATTAAATTAAATTGAAATTTAAAATTAAACAAAAATAAATTGAAATTTAAAATTAAAATAAAAAATTAAATTAAATTAAAATTTAATAGTAAATAAAAATATATAAATAAATTAACATTGATAATAAATGAATACCTAAAACTTGCTAACAGTGCTATTATTGAAAGATTTTTTATCCATTGTTTCTTTGACCTACAAGTAGAATCTTTCCAAGGCATGATTCATGATGATTTTTTGTATCAGCAGAGGTTATTGATCGAAGGCCAGCCCGAAGACTTGGTCCAATTCTTTGATGGGTATGGAGGCATGGCCGGCTGCTCTCACTTTGACAGCTCTGTGAAAAAAGGTTTCGAAGGTATTTTTCAAATTGACTTGTATTTGGTTGCTGAAGGACTGGTACTCAGCGTAGTAAATGGTGGATTTCTTCAAATTGGTATACAATTTAATTTTCGAATAGACGGGAGACCTTAGTTCAAACTCCATCAAATTGTCGAAGGTCGGAATTTTTTTTCTGTTTTTATGAAGTCTTCATAAAAGTCAAGCAGAAGGTCCAAATTATTATAGAATTGCTCCAAGTCTTTGACCTTCACGGACTCCACGTCGAATTCGAACATTTCCTCTTACTCCTTTTGCCTCACGGCCTCCTGCAGTCCCTGAACATCAATGATTCTGTTGGCTACTTCTTTTTGGTCAAATTGTTCCGACTCCTACATGAACCCGTTTTCCGACTGAGGCTTGAATTCCGGGATTTTCGTCGCTTTGAAAAGGTTCTGCATCTGATAGCTTTCCATCGTCTTCTCGCTCTGCACGGAAAACAGAATTTGAAAAGACGATTTGTCGAGTTCTAAGTCCAAGTGCACCTCCTTTTTGTGGTGATCACAAGACTTCAAAACCAGGTGGAAATTGTACCCCTCAATGTAGTGCAAAAACGTAAGGCAATCCTGTCCCAGTATTTCTCTAATGGAGCCTCTCGGGAGGATGCCCGTCGCCTTTTGGTAAAACTTGACCTTACTGGTTTCCACATCGATGCCTAGAAATGGCAAAATGAGATATCTTGTGAACAGGTAAATATTGCTGCATGATTGCAGGGGCATCGTTGTGGGCAGCACATCCTTATACTCGATGATTTTCATGATTTCGAACAAGTTGTCTATCGTCAGCGACTCCTCTAAAGTTATATTTAAAATAAATAAATGAAAAAAGAAACGATAGTATTATTATTAACGTACCATGGAGTAGTTGATGGTGCGGGTCGAAGGCCTTTACAACGAAGGAAGGCTCTTTTTGCTCCATTTTGAAAGAGAACCCGCATGTAATCGTGTATGGGAAATCATTGTTCAGCTCAATGTACACAGTTTTTTTCAAATAGAACTGTTGGCCCTGCTAAATAGTGAAGGGAACCGACATTAGACTCAGCAATTCCGTGGGGTTGTGATTCAAACTGTGGTCGTCTTTAACTCCGATGCGCAGATTATTTTCATCAGTGTGTCTCTGAACGAAGTTGATGTCCTAAGGCTTTTGGTTTCTCTTTTTCTGTATTTTCAATAGCGTTGTGTTGTCAATGTCTATTAAAAAAAATCAATTTAAATCATTTTCAAAAATTAATGTTTTTAAATAAATAAATAAATAAAAAAGCTTTTCGCTTACTCGTGTAAACATGCGATAATATTACGTGTTCTAACTATTTCGAACGCTTCAGCGACGCCATAGAGTTGTATTGATCGATGACTCTTTTGAAGCTGTTTTGCTGTTTGAAGTACCGGAACTTGTTCTGCAAATCTATTTTGTCAATATCCATATTTATTTACTAAGTCTGCTTTTCGTAGGGCACTCGCCTCACCTGTGAAATATCAATTTTATCCATTTGAACGCATTCTTCGAGTACCATCGCTTCGACCTAGTTCGGGAAGCCTTCGCTATTTTGATTATTCAGCAATTTCGCGTGTAGCTTGGAAAGGTAGACTTCCTGCTATTCTTCATCTTCATCCGAATACAAAGCTTCATTATTATTTTTGTTGTTATTGTTGTGTTTATTTTTGCCCTGAATGTGGTAATCTTAATTGTTCATTCGGTCGGGCACAACGAGGGTGATTTGTTCATTTTTCTGATCTTTTTTCCAACTGCTGTTTTCTCCGATCCTATTTTCAGGATTCACCAAAATTATGTTTTCATTGATGTAGTTTTCGAAGTCTTGAATTTTGAATTTTTGGTCGACCTGCTTGCTGAGTTGCAAAGGCGTGGGAATGGGAATGATCTGCAGTTCCTGTTCCGAAAAAACTTGGATCAAGGAAAGAGCTCTGTAAATTTTAAATAGATCCGGGTTCGTCCTTTTCACATGGGTTTCGTTTATGTTGTCGTAATAAAGTTTTTGAAATAAAGCCTAGTTGGTGATGCGATAGGAGTCTATCGAAGGTAACTGGTACAGCAGAATCTGATCTTCGTAATATGTGTAAGAGTTATATTGGTTTTATATGCCAAAGGAAGAAGGAACCAACATGTCTTTTTCCAGTGCATTGTTGTTGCACTTCTGGTCGTAGGTCTTTCGAATTTCAGAGTAAATTAAATCCATTTTCTTAACAATCCTGTCAATCATTACCTGATATTTTCTTTCCGTAAATTCAACTGAATACTATTTTTATACAGTTTTGGGTTAACTTGATATTTTTAATATTTGTAGTTTTTTACTTGGCTTTCGAAACACTGCACACACAACTTGTAATGATTTTACGAACACTGACATCGCTATCTATCTAAATTTTATTCCTTTCGACATTAGCTGCATGTGAATCGTTTTTAGTTTAAAATGTTGTAGATTTGTCTGGGTAATCTTATCAATTAATCTTTGCATATTTTACAGACCTAACATTTTTTTTTTTGCATTAAATATAAATATAATGATTAATATTTTTTTGTGTCATTAAAAAAAAAAAAAAATGGCAACATAACACAATTTTTTACATCATAATTTTAACTCCTCCTTGATTTGTATTTGTTGTGTATCTGAAAAAGAACTTAGTAAACGGGCAAACTCATTTTCAATTATTGCAATTTGTAATAATCGTATTGGTCTAATTTTTAAACTATTTGATGTATTCCCTCGAACCCGTTATTAACCAAGATGTTTTTCCTAATTTCTATGGCATATTACCTATCGAATATATAAGCAAATCAACTAAAATAGTACAAATCTCTATTTAAAAACGATTAATTCCTACCTTATGATGGCTTTATGAAAAAGAGCACTTGAATATCTTCTCAAAACTTTGGTTTTGATTTTCCTCGAAATCTTAGTTTATTTAAGTTTATTTTTGTCCAGATGCACCTTGATTTGAAGGGTGGCGGACAGATTTCGCGACAAATTTATATTAAATTTTTTGAATTTTTCGCACAACAGCTTGTGGTTATTCCCTGCCGTAAAAATATTTGATTTCCCCATCAAATCTTTTGAATCTTTCTACTCCTCCTAATTTTACGATTCTCTTTTCTTCTCTTCCATACCAATGATTTGGTTTTTCAAATTGGTCAAATTTTGCTTTTCCTTTCTTTGGAAAGTTTTCAGTTCCTTGATCGTCTGCTACAGCCGAGTTTAAATTTCGATTTGATCAGCACTGCCCTCGGCAATAAATTAAATGGATAGTTGCGACTGCAGCATTTTGCTGTTTTGCAGATGTTGCGAGGAAACTCCCATTTTCGGTGCCTGCATTTCTGATGATTTTTGATCCTTTTTGCCCTCTCCCTGACCGTTCGTTATTTCCTACAATTGCCGCGAAAATAAAACGATTATTTTGTTCCAAACCTTATTGTTTTCATTTTCCAGTTGTTTCAGTTCATCGATAAAGCCCTTTCTAGTATATTACAAATGATTTTTTCAATTTAAAATAAAAAAATTTGCGCAATTGAAATAAATTTTTACCGCTTTTCACCAAAATCCCTTATGTCTGGATTGCCGATGAAGTCGATGATGTTCACGATTTAAGACGTGATAAATTTCTTTTGGTAGTAAAGAATTTCCGTTTGGTTTTCCGGGGTTTCAATGTACCTGAACACCTTTTCAAGCATTACGAAAATCATCTGTTTGTACACTTTGAACTGGTTCTGAAGTTTCGCGCAGCGCTTTTGGTTGCCGGTTTTCAGCCAGAGCCGCAGAATGTACTTCGCTTGTTTGTGAAAAAACATGATCAAATGTTTGTAAAACGGAAACATTTTGATCCGCAAGGGGTAGTACTCCTAAATGAAGATTTCTTGCTGCTGCCACAGCAACTTGTGCTGCTCGAAAAGCCCGAACTGCCCGATGCAAGTGTCCACGAGTTGCTCGAATTGCTTTTCCATTTTCTCCGTCCTTTGGCTCTCCAAATTCTTTTCTATTACGTCCTCCAGTTATTGCAATTTTTGTTCATTTTACTTCAGTGCTTCAATTTTCGCTCGGAATTTGCTGAACCTCCTGCCGTACTCCTGCCCTGTAAACTGATGCTTTTCTATAATTTTCGCCTTGTCAGCCACATAGTGGTTCAAATCGATCAAATCGTACCCTTCTTCGATAACCAAATTTTCATTCGTAGCAATTCTTTGGTTTTTCAAATTGTGTTCTTCCCGATACATTTGCAGTTTTTTCTTTTTTTTTTAAATTATTTTTTTTATAAAATTTAATTTATAATAAATAATAATAACAACAAACCTTTTCGTCAGGGAAATCCAATAATATGTTTTCGAAATCCTGTTTTTCAATGTAAAAAAAGTGAGAAAATTTCGCACATCTCAAATTCTGACTCGTCCGTCTGCCCAGTAACAGGGGCCTCAAATCTAAAAACTGGTTCTTTTTGACCTTGGAATAAGTGATGTTCTTTTGGTTTTCCTCCGCATTAAAAGGAATGTCTTCCCCCTCCTAACTGTACTTGTATTTATTGTAAATGGTTGACGGCAACTAGCCCTTGTATTGCTTGATTTGTTTGGAGTTAGATTTGTGATATCCCATGAATATTTCTACTTTTCCGGATAATAAATAGTACAAATTTTTGTCCTTTTGACCCTCTAAATACAGTATTTCAGACTGGTTGAGTGACTTTTCTTTGGCATAATAAGCCAATTTGATCAGAAATTCTCTGCTAAAAAGCTTCTACAACGTCTAGCACTTTTGCAATATATTTCCGTAGTAGTGTTCGTACAAATCACTTTTGAGGTAGAGGGGCATATTTTAAATTATCTGCAATTGACTTTCCAGATTCTTGATGTTTTGTTGCTGCGAATTGTGGTACTGAACTTTTTTGAGTATTTGCAATTGCAATTACTGGGAAATATTCCGTTTGTACATGAAGGATTTTATGTGGTGTTGGTTTTGACTGATTAAAAGGATATTTTTTTATTTTAAACACAAATATTAGAGTTATTTTATTCTATTTTTTTTACTTAAATGCCATATTTTTCTATATCAAACTCTTAAAATAATAACTGAATTTTGAATACATCATAAATGTGAATATTAGCATAGCGATAAACGAAAAAATCAAATAAATTTTCTCAATATTGTTCGCCGGAACTGCCTCTCCATAACCTGAAAAATAATTATTTTATTATCAATTATTTAAAACTATAGAAAATAATTTCCATTAATACCGAGAAGGAAGAAGGTAAAAAAAAGAAAAAAAATAGATTAAAAATATTGGTGAGTCTGGCTTTCCTATTCAAACTTGGCAATCCAATTCACTTAGTTGCTCTATTATAATCTAATTCCGGTAAAGCAATACCCAGACGCCAAAAAGTTGATGAGCAAGCAGAAAAAAAATGAAATCGAAAGTCCATAAAAAAGGTGATTATGCCCCTTAATTCCGAAAAGGACCTGGTAATCTGATATTTTTTCGCTCAAACTGATAAAAACCTTGATTTGCAATAAATATATTAAAATTTCGTGCTTATGTTCATACAATTAATCATCTCTTGTTTTGCTACTGACCCCAGTGAGTTTCCAGAAATGCTGCTCTCGAAGTAAATATACTAAAAGCAAAATTGAAATTAAATCAATTCCTAAATCTCCATTCACTATGTATTGCTTCAAAATAACTCTTCTTCTCGTTTCCAAAACCCCAGATCGATAGGTCCTATCATAAAACGTTTATTTAAAAACAAAATTCTTAAACGAAATTGGTTAAATGAATTTACTACTAGTTCAGTCTGACTAGAATCTGAATGATGTGAATAATGATTCCTATAATGCAAATGTGGTACTCATTCGCAGAAAATACAGAAATTTGAAAAGTGAATTCCAGAGGAATAACAAAAAGAACGAAAGAAATATACAAGTAATAAAAAAGGTCCCAAAAACTGAATCCGTATTATATCATGGGTAAATCGTGCAACAATTTGGAAAAGCAAAACTTGTTCAAGAATTTTTGAATCATTAGTTTCCCCTTCTAATTATTTTTAATTATTTTAAAAAGAGAGAAATATTTAGTAATTTAGAATTACCATTATAAGATAATTTTGATTTTGAGGGAAATCCTCGTATACTTCGGAGGCTTGGTCAATCAGATTATTACAGTTTTTAAACATTGTTTTAAATTTTTGAAATTTTTTATTGCTACTATAACTGCTTAGATTTTCCAAGAATATATTAATGAGAACCTTCTTTTTTAAATTCTGGTATTTTTATTTCAATTGGGCCTTCTTTTACTCGATCAGGATTTTCTACTGCTCCGGCACAGGCAATAATTTCGTTGCACAAGGTTTCATTGACTATTGATATTTGGTGATTCTACGGGCTTATTAATTTAAATCGGACTATTTTCGCACAATAACATCCTAACCATTATTGGCATTGTTATTATTGCTACTGATATTGCTATTTTGGTTAAGTTTTCTAATGCTGATCTTTTTGTCCCGCATTTCCGAATGTTGTGCATTCGAATTCTTTCTATTAGTTCCCTTTTTGCTTCCGTCTTTGTCTTGATTCTGATGCTTACTGCTTCGTTCCGCCTAATATATGCTGCTGTAGTCTCTTTCTTCTGGAGCTGATTTCATTTGTGAATAATTTCTTGACTGAGCCCTGAGGCTTCGCGTATTGATGTTTGATAATTCCTTTATACTGTCAACTTTGTTTTCTCCTTTTTAAATTGTTTAATTTTTGCTGTTTTCTGTTACGGTTTTTTGAGTATCCTCAAACTGCTTTTGCTCCTCAATTTCGTCTTCCTAAATTACATCATCATCGCCCTCATTCATATTCGGAGACCCTTGATTTTATTCCAAATATCGCATCCCCGACTGCTGCATTTTCCTACTTAATAAAAACGATTGCGAAATCTCATCTATCGTGGCTTCGGTATTGTCTATTATTAAGGGATACTGACTGCTTTCACTTACCGCTCCATTGATATGATTTGTTTCCATTTCTGTTTTGTTTTGTTTTTTGTATTTGTTTGCCTGATTCATTTGAATGAATTGGGTGTGTGTGAGTGAATAAATAATTTAATACAAGATTAAATACAGTAGTAATTATTATTAAATAATAATATTAACTATTAAATATTTAATATTTTTATAATATTTTAATAAGTAATTTCTCAATAACTTTATGTTGTTTGTTTTTACATTTTGTTAATAAATACAACTATATTTAAATATTAAAAATAATTATTTATTTGCAGTATTAATTACATATATAAATTAATAATTAATATTTAAATATGTTTTCCCCAATTAATAAAATTATCATTATTATTTCTATAAACAAGTATTTACGAAGGATAAATTATGATATTTCTATCAGATATTATAATTAATATAATAAATATCTCGTTTTTTTATGATTTTAGTTGATTGAAATGATTTATAATTTAAAATTAATTCTCTATCTTATACGAAATTTAGATAAATATTATTATTCACATATTGATGTATTAGCATATTATATTTTTTAATAGTCATAGTATAAATTTATTAAACACTAATAATGTAAAGTGAAAACAGTCTACTTTATTATTTTTTTGTGTGCATTAATTTCAGAATTTGTCAAATATATAATTTTACTCAAATTAAATTAACTTAATTGAAAAAGCAAAATATATAATACCATAAAAATAAACACCTTAAAAATAAAATAAAATGAGTTCCGTAAAATAATTAGCCTCTTCAATAATAGGGGATTAAAATGATTTAAACTAAATCAACAAACTTTTAGGTGCAGTAATGGTAAAGATCGAAATTGTTAATCCTTTCCTCATAAAAAATATAATTAAATTAAATGGTATAATTAATATTATTTATTTAATCATCTAGGGATATAAGGCCAACTAAGATAGTGAAGAACAATTTATATAGGCCATAAAGTATTTGAGAAAAATTTTTAGGGTCCTTATGTTAGAAAAATAAATTTTGAGATTTGAGAATTTTAATTCATTCGAAGTTTTAAATCACAATCAAGCAATTCCCAAACATTCCAAAACAGGACAAGATTAGATTGAACTAGAATCAGAAATTTCTTAATTTTTAGCCCAAAAATTTTAAGCTTTTCACAAAATCTTGTTAAAATATACTTTTAATATTGACTGTTCAGAAGATATTAGGGTACTTAATTTTTCAATAATGCGAATATTCTTAATACAAGTATTTATTTTTACAGGTTTTCTCCCTTCGCTCATTGATAGAATTGAGTAGATATTTCATTCACTCAATTAACAGTGAGGAGCAAACTCCTCAAACGAATATAATTATAGACGATATTGTTTTGGAAATAGTATAATCATATAGTGAAATGAGCTGCGATTAAATTACAATTGTTTTGTTCGAATATTCATAAAAATACTATGATTTTTGCAATGTCTATTTGCAATCCTTATAAAAATCTATAAAGAGCATTTAGTTTTCAAAAACCAACGAACAGTTAAAAAAAGACTAATAAGTAGCTGTTATTTAAAACGTTATTTCAATTTTGCAAGATTTTCCATTATTGAATAATAATTAATACAAAGAAACCTTCTATATAATAAAGTAAGACAAAAATTTTAAATATTTATTATTTTTATTTATTAATTAAAATTTTATTTATTAAGAAATAAACAAGCAATTAAAAATTCTACGTTTAAGCAAAGTAAAGAATTGAAAATGCTCTTGAAAAAAAGAAAAAACGAAAACATAAAGAGTTAAAAGGTGAGAGAAGAAGAATCAAAAGAAGAATCGAAACTAGAATTAATAAACAAAAATTTAAACTAGTTCTAAGAATTTATTTTTTAAGTGATCAGCGTTATTAAGGGAAATGAAGATGCGGAATTAATATTAGCTTTAAACACAGCTAAAAGTATTTTAAACAATATGCAAAATCCACTTTTGATGTCGGATTATTTCTTGGTAAACTCTTTAAAAAATACAAAAATATTTATCAAAATTGATTTAAACTTTTATTAAAAAAATAACAGAAAATATTTAATTCTACCGAAGATTGTGATTTGTAAGTAGTATCTCTCAGCATTATCCTAATTCTTATTGGAAAATTCGGTTTAGAATATGAAAATTACTACCACAAATTGTATAAATTAATTTAAAATCCTGAAATTTTTAAATGTGAATAGAGACAAATGTTTATGAAAATGATAGAAACATCTTTAAAAAGTCAAAAAATACCATTAGCCGTTCAATCTTCATTCTTAAAGAAATTTCTTCAACTATCTCTAACTCAAGCCCCAAACATTATATTATGGATACTAGCCATCACAATAAATACAATTAAAAGGTATAAAATATACTATTTGTTATTATTTTTTTTGCTATTCCTCATTTTTTCACTACATTTTCTTAGAAATCCTACTTTAGAAAAAATGATAGACACCAAAAACATTAAAACAGGAATAGAAGATGTTTTCGATAAAAATGAACTTGATATATTTAATAATAATGCAGAAAATAGTCACTTATGGGAAATAAAGACACTTAAGAATCATTATCTTAATGAAATCAATAAGCTAATTAAAGTTATGGGATCTAATCTTTAAGTAGCTAATTTCTTAGAGACTGAACCCTTTTGTGATTTACTTTATAAAGATTTTATATCACTTGCTATTTAAACTTCTTTAAAGGTATTTTATTTAAAATGTTTAATTTTGTTAATCACTCATGAATTCATAATTTTTAGAAAAAATAAATCTACCCAATTAAAGATAATATTGCAAACTAGAGATCTCACCAAATTTTGAATTTAGAAATGTTCAAATGAGTTTTTTTGAGATATCTTTATATTTATATATATTTATTATAATTTTGCTTAAATAAATTTATTAAAATTATTTTTATACATAATAAAAAATAAGTAGATTTATTATACAAATTTAAATTATTATTTTCCATTATCTTAAGAGTTTTGCATTATACTAATTCTATAAAATATTAATATTTCCCTATTAATTAATTAAATTTCATAATTTATCATCTAATAGTGAATTAAAAATGAGTGTTAAAGAATTAACGAGTTATTTCATATAATAGTGCGAAAGTGTAGCTTTATTAAATGATGAGGATTTAAATAAATTAGTATTAGATCCACAAGCTAGTAAAACTATTCTCTCTATTTCAGTAATTAATTGACAAACATTATTTTAGCTTAAAAAATATTGATTATTCCCATATAAATAATAAACAAATATTTATATGAATATAGCATTGCTTTGAATAAGATTCCATCTCTCAAACGAGGGCATGTATAGTCGGAAATTTATTCAAAAATTTATGCTAAAAATAAACTACAGAATTTTAAGAGTGTGCAAAGCAAATGAAAACCAACGCTGAAATAGCTCCAGAGTGTATATAAATATAAAGAACATTATTTTCATGCATCGATACTAATTTGCACTATTTAACATATTAACTATCTTGAAAATGAAGTTAATAAATGTATAAAGTTAATTTTATATAATGTAAATTATATTTAAATTGCATTTTTAAATTATTAATAAAAATTTATTTTTATAAATTCATCTAATCTACTATAAACGCACATTCTATGAATAGTAAAAAAATCATAAAATAAATTTAATCTAGTTATTATATATATAGCATTATATTACTAATATTTGAGTAAAAATATTTTACTTGCAAAAAAGAGAAATATTAATAAGAAAATACATAAACTGATATTTTCCTTATTTTATTTAAAAAAAATATTAAATAAGCAAATAACAATTAATTTAATTTTAGAATTATATAAATATAAAAAAATAAAAATAAAATTTTAACTACAAAAACTATAAAGAATTTGTCATATTTGGTTAAAAATGGAAAAATTAGAACATTTTGCCGGACTACTTGTAGATTTAGAAATAGCAAAAGAAGTTCTTCCTATTTTATTGGACAACGGTTTTGATGAATGGGAAACAACACTTGAACTTTTGAATCATCCGGAAATACTAGACTAAATTGGAATTACAGATACAAATGTAAAAAAATAAATTTTAGCTTCAATTGCCGTGGCAGACGAATACAATATTCCGCAAAATAACGAAAATGCTGTCGATTAAGGAGAAGAATGCAAATAACAATAATACTAGACTGAAAATGAGTTTTCATAAGAAGAACTTATGCACAACTAAAACTACAAATAAATTAAAGAAAATACAAAACAAAAGGAATTATCAATAAAAGATTTAAAATAGGGAACGGCGAAAAAGAAAAGTAATTATTTATTACTCTTTAATTTTTTGAAATCACATTTTTTATTATTTTTTTTCAAGGTGATAGTGTAGTCGAATAGTCAGATGATGATTTTTTGAGAAAGCTAAATGCATTAAGTTTAAATGATAAGCAACTAACTTCAGTTGAAGTAATTTCTAAGTGCAGGAATTTGAAGACTCTTCACTTATTTTGCAATAAAATATTCAAAATGGATACTTCTTTCCATGCACTGAGTAAATTAACAGTGCTACACTTAGAAAATAACCTTATTGAAAAAATAGAAAATCTGAATAAGTGTGTCCAACTTGAGAAACTGTAACTAACGGCTTGTATATAAAAGCAACAAAAATTATAATGTCAGTTACAAATTATTCAAAAAATAATTTTTTTATTAGATATTTAAATCATAATCTAATCGCCAGACTAGAAGGACTAGAAAATTTGACAAATTTGCGAGAAATTCATTTAAATAATCAGACCTCTAAGAGGCCATTCACGTTTTGTGAAAATACATGCATGTCATTAGGATAAAATCTATAATATTTAGATTTAGATAAATGCAATATTTTAAATCTCTCATAAAATTTAGCACTGATATAAAACATTGAAGTGATAAAATTGAGAGGCAATAAATTAGCATCTTTAGAAGTAAATATAATAATAATAAAATACTCTTTAATTATAATCTTTATAATAAAGGAATTTTTAGAGCCATTGAAGCAAATGAACTATCTTAGAGAACTGTTTGTTTTAGAAAATCCCATAGCCAAGCAACCTAAATATAGAGATAAATTAGTTCTAATGTCTAATTCAATGAAATCCTTAGATGGGAAAGAGATATTGCCAAAAGAGAGATAGTTTTTATTTTAATTATGGAGAAAAAAGAAGTAAATAAAAATTGTATCCGAAATTAAAAATTGTACGTATTATATATTTAATTTATAGTGGACTTTTAGATAAACAAGAAACAAAGCCTTCTCAAGCCAAAATTCCTAATTTATCAAAAAATATAAAAGTTACATCAATATAAAATATTAATACAGATGACAATGAATATAAAAACCCAAAAAGTTATTAAAAACTTAATTCGTGTGGAGATATCCGAGGATAGGCTGCAATTCAGTCTACAAAACATGTATAATAAACTATGCTATATATATACACAAATATATGTCTAATATTAATCATTAATTATTAGATACCGAACAATAAATATTATAAATGAATAGTAGAAGAAAATGAAAATTAGTAAATTATGCTATTTCATAGTTTTTCAGAGGGAAATTATGATTTGATTAATTTGCTTAAAATTACAAAAAATAGAAAAAAATTTCTTAAAACTATTTAATATATTTTAAAATATTATAAATCTCAATTATATTTAATAGTTGTATAATAGTTTAAGACTTAAATATTCATCATTTAATTTTCAAAAAAACATGTCATGAAGTTATATAATCAAAAAATATACTTTTTATTTATAAATAGCTTAATAAATAAACGAAATATTAATAAAACAATAATTAAAGGAAGTTCATTTAAAATAAAAACTTGAAACAAATTTACATAATAATTGACAGATATATTAAAAATGTCTAAAGAAAGAACTACATGCGCTAAAGCTTTATAAATTTGGGAATAGGAAAACCAAGGTTAGAATCCTTAAGAAGCTGAAACCATTAAACTCAATTTTATGGTGTAAAATACTATATTATTTTATATAAATGAAACGATATTACTATTTAAATGGAAAAAATAAAGAACAATTTTTAGTCATTTTTCAATTTTTCTTATTGAATTACTTTTAGCAATTAAAACAAGAAATTGAATAATAGTAGTTACAAAAAAAATTATGAGTTTAAAAATAATTTATTTAATTCTTTTATAATTAACTAATAACTATTATTAAAAAAGTCCACCCATTGAAAAATTAGATGCTGTTATTTTAAACACTCTTACAAAATGCAAAAAACTCTCTTTGTCATCTAACTGTATTGATAAAATGATTAACTTTCCTTAGTTAAGAAATCTCGAAATTCTAACTCTTTCGAGAAATATGATAAAGAAAATATCAGGACTTGAAGAAGTAGGAAATTCTTTAAAATAATTATGGATTTCATATAACTTGATAGAAAAATTAGAGGGTTTATAACCTTGTTAAAAATTATAAACGTAAAGATTATATAGTACTTGTATTATAAAAATTATTCATAAATTATGCTCAATATTTTTTTAATTTTTAGATTATATATTACAAATAATAAAATTAAAAATTGGGAAGAAATAGATAAGTTAAAAGACTTACCTGATTTATAAAATGTAAATTTTATTGGAAATCCTATATATGAATAAGTAAAGGAAGAACCTTTTTTACAAGTATTAAAAAAAATACCCACATTAAAAAATGTAGATGGTAAAATTATCGATGAATCTATTTTAGAAAAAATGAAATAGTTATAAGATTAACAATGATCTAATCTCTATATATTATATAACATAATATATGTATTTTGAAAAATTATGCTATATATTAAATTTATTTACCCATTGAACAGCTCGCTTCTAATAAAAACGAATTTTGTTATTTACTTTTCATATAATATATTTTGCTTATTAGTAGTATGGAAACTAATTATTACTAGAATTTAGCTTAATAATTTATCTTCTACTTATATTTTATTATTGATATACAAATGTATATACTTTTTATATAAAATAATAAATTTAAAAGAAGTTCTACCACTATTTATAGTCAAATATTTTTAAAAAAATTAATTCCAACCATTCTAATTGTTATTATATACAAAATTAAATTTTATTGTGTTTAATTTTGCATTTTTTCTAAATAGTAAAAATTGATAATACTAATAAAAATACAATATTATAATTATTTATGGAACAAGAAATTTAAATATAAGATCATCTTATAGACACATTAAAAGATTTATTTGCAGGTTCATTAGCTGGGTTTGGAATATGTCTATCTGGTCACCCTTTTGACACTATCAAAGTGAGAATGTAGACTTCTAATTTAAGTTTAATACAAACGATATAGACATCATTTAATTCAGGAAATGGAGTTTTTTCTTTCTTTTAGGGAATGGGGTAAATACAAAATAATGAAGATATTAATAATGATTTAAATTTATGAATTGTTGATATGTTTCTATGCATAAATATTAAATAAGATCTCCTCTATCTACGGTTCCTTTAATAAATGCGATAGTATTTGGATCATACGAATTGTCGAAAAAATATTTAGAGTTGAAGATAGCAATGATTTTTCTTTTTCACAAGGACTATTATCAGGTATGTTTGCCGGTTTCACTAACAGTATTGTAGTTGGTCCAATTGAATTATTAAAATGCAGATTATAAATATAAAGAAAGAATTGTAATAAACTTTAAATTGAATAATCAGCAAAGTAATAGCAATAATAATCATTTAAGGGTCCATTATAGTTGCTAAGGCATATATATTCCACTGAAGTAATTTATTATATGTGGTGAATTAATATATAAATAAAGGCATTATTTAATAAATTTAAACAGGGAATAAAAGGGGTATTTAAAGGTCAGTTAATAACATAATGGAGAGAAATATCTTGTTATGCCGTTTAGTTTGCTACATATGAAGAATTGAAATAATTAGTATTAAATAAATATGGGATTACAAATCTATCAATGTTTTAGTCATTTTTGCTAGGAGGAGTAGCTGGAATAATGGTAAAAATGTATAAATTTATTACTGTTATCATAGTTTATTAAGAAAATTATATAAATATTATTAGTGCTGGGTATTTTCTTATCCCTAGGATATAATAAAAACTTAATTATAATGCGACACAAAAGGATTATTTAAAAAAGAAATGTATTTTTAAATATTTCTGAAGGAGGTATCATATCATGTTCAAAGTTTATCTATTAAAATGAAGGGATTCTTGCCTTTTGGAAAGGATTTAGCCCTTGTCTTATAAGAGCTTTTTATGCGAATTCAATTGGATTCTTGATATATGAAGAGTCAAGATAACTATTATATCCTTAATAAAAATAATTTTGATGTCTTCATACAATTTAACTAAGTAGAACTTAGTTTTGCAATAAAATATTTAAAAAAATTAATTAATTATAAATTAGATATATGTAAATATTAATTAATTCTTTTTATATAGTAGAAAACATAATTTATTTTTGTTTATATAAACTTTTTAAAATATTAAAATATAACTATGTCTATAAAAAAATTATATATAATATAAAGTTATTAAACCTAATATAATCTTATAAGTTAGTGCGATATCAACTGAAAAGTTGTTTTACAGTTTTTAAATTAAAATTCTTAATTAATTTATAGTGGTATATCATTTAATAGGTTAAGAATAAATAAGTTAGAATACAACAAAAATAAAAAAACTAAAAAATACAACATTAATAAAAAATATACATATTATTAACTATCAATAATATTAAAATATAATATTAATACATTAGCGATTAAATAGTAATGTCTCTTAAAGCCACATTAGATTTTATCATACATATTGAATCTTTTAGAAATATTGATTTATATCAACAAGGGTTATATTATCTCAAATTTTACATTTATAATAAGAAAAACAATTAAGTAAGAAGATAATAAAAAAAAATATAAAAATATATCATTGACAATAATAAGTTAAATTGTTTATTTATTTATTATAGTTCATTTATGCATAACCCTATAATTTAATTGATGGATCTCAATAAAAAGATTAAAAGAAAGTTGAAAATGATAAAAAGTAATAATAAAAAATACCTAACAGAGGTCCATGGGCGCCAGCTTAAATAAAAGATGATGCTTGTTCATTTTAAACATAAACATTTTTGATAAGGTAAAGAAAGAATTATTACTAGTTTAAAATTTAGTATTGAAATATAAGTTTATTAAAGATTTACTGAAGAAGAAATCGAACTCAATGATATTTGTTTCTTTAAATGTGAAATTGATGCATATCCCAGCTATGATAATGAAGATTTTTATGTAGTTTGTGAATTAAAATGTGCTGATTTAACAACATTTGGAACTGCCAAAAATACAAATGAAGATGTAAAAGCAATTAATTAATATTTTATTCTTATTTTATTTGTAATGGAAAGGAAAGTGAAGAAAGCATATTTAAAACTATAGCTGTCCATGAGAGTAGGCTAAATAATGTAGTCAATGGAATACATGAATATGTAGGAATAACATTTGACGAATAACATTTTTGTGTGGCTCATGCTTCATTTCATTCAACTTTATATGGTATTTATTATTATTGCTAAATTTTTTATAAACATAAATACTTTATTTTACAAAAATAATGCCAACAGACTTCAGGTTTAGATTAAGTGAATACTAAATGAATATAATGAGTGGCTCTCAATAGAAATAATAGTACTCAAGAATTTCAAACAAAGAAAACTCAAGATAATCCTGCAATAGAGTGCCTGTGCTACTGCAGCCAAAGAATTTTACAGAATTTTTGAATAAAGTTACAAAAAGATGTAAAAAATTATACTACTACATATAGTATCGTTAATATTTCTTAATAAATATTTGTATTTATTATATTTACAGTCAAAAGCGACGAAGTCAATAATTTTTATTCGTATTATGTAAACGGATTAAAAGAAGAATTCTAAAACTTGAAGTAAGTATTGAGTACAATCATGTCAAAGGTAGTTCCGAGTAATATAATAAAGGAAAAATAGCTTCCTACTGAAAAAGACTTCCCTGTACTTGAATAGTCTCCATACTTAAAACGAAAAGAAGGACCAAAACATAAACAAAATTTGTCAACCTATATGGTGACAGAGGCTCCCTTAAACTAAAATGCTAATTTTGTAAACATAGTAACCCAGGCTGGAGATACTAATGAAATATAACAACATAATATAAAAATTTCAGACAGTTATGATCTCTAAAATATTCAAGAACAAGAAAAATTAGCTTGTGATATACAGTTAGAAATTAACAATTTGAGTGGAAGTTTATATCAAATGCAAAAGATTTTGACTGAATATATATAGAAGGCCTCATTTTCCATAATTTAGTATTTTGGGATAGAATTTCATTAAAAAATGAGAGAAAGGTGGGGGGAATCGATTTTTAGAAATTATTTGTAAATACATGATGTAACAATCAACACAGAACCAGATGGTAAAAAATTAAATTTCTGCAATATAGATAAAATACATAAATTTATCAAAATTTAATTATGTTTTTTTTTTACTTCATCAGCTGGTAAAAATCATAAATTCATCGCGGAGAAAATGAGGAAATAAGCTCATTATAGAGAGTTAGAAGGATTTAATATTGAAAATTTGAATATGTTTCCTTCATTTGATGAACATCCCATTTTGTTTGAAGATATATTCACAAAATAAAATCCCAAACAATAGCAATAGTGTATAGGCTAGGTTTAAAAATCATAAATTAACAAAGGATAGGGAAGTGTACACGTTTTTGTATTATGTCATGGATTCTAAGGAAACTCATTTGATATGAGACACTTTAAAAATAATCTTGCACTTATACATCCATAATGTCTCTTTTTATGCTCTAAAGCGAATGAAGATTATACGGATCAAGACATAGGACAAATGGGAAAAAGGTGTTTATTTGATTAGTTTTTAATAAAAATATAATTTTCTAAATTTTTTTGATAAAATTAATTATTTAATTATATAAAAGATTGGCTACTGAAGTAAAGTGCTTCATTAATGATTGGTGCCCTAATAATACTTTGGGTAGAATCAGTTTTATAGGACACTCATTAGGAGGAGTAATAATCAGGGCTGGGCTGCCTTATTTACAAGAGTTTTCTTCGAAAATGTATACATTTTTCACCCTTTCTTCTCCTCATTTAGGTTATATGTACAATTCTTCCAAAGTGGTTGACGCAGGTATTAATTAATAATTAATTAATTACATATTTTTTAGAAAAAAGTTTAATGCAGTTGTAACTCTAAATTTTTATTTAAACTATAATTTGTTAGGAATATGGATTTTGTAACGAATGAGAAAGAGCAAATGTTTGCAATAATTATCAATGAATGACGCAGATGAAATTGAAAATACATTTTTATATAACTTAGCCAAGGCTCCAGGACTAAACTGGTTTGAAAATATTGGATTAGTTTCTTCTTTTTAAGACTAATATGTGGCATTTGAATCTGCAAGAATATAGAAATTTACTCCTGGTACATTTGATTCAAAGTAACTTAATATGTTTAATCTAATTATAAATTTTTTTTTCTACTTACTATTACATAATAATAATAATTTTTTTTTTTTTTTAATCAGAAAAGGTTAGAAATATCAACAAATGGTTGATAACCTATTGTCTCAAATTAAATCTGATAAAGTCCATAGAATAGATGTTAATTTCAACATTAAAGAATTGTAATATTTTTACACTAACTTAATATTATATTAATAATTTTATAAAACACCATTTATTTAAGGACTATTGACAATGCAATCGGAAGAACTGCTCATATACTATTTTTGGAAAGCGATCCTTTATAAAAAATGTTTGTCTACTGCTTCGATCACTTATTCTAATGAGATTCTAGATTTAATTAATTACATTAAACACACTGTATTTATTTATTTTAATTTATTTCTATTAATTACTTTTAAATATCATAATAATTATAAGTTAATTATGATTTATATATACTTATTTATGTCTATATTTTTAAAAATAATTAAGCTAATGTTAGTATTTCTAAGTTTTTTGATTAAGACATCAATATTTATATGAACGAATAAAATATTTATTTATATTACATATTTTCGATACTAGAACGCTATATAAACAGATTCAACTATTTCCAGTTGAATATTTCAAATAAATTTAACATAATATAATAAAAATCATTCGCACTAAAATAGGAATACCAATTATAATTATAGCTGAATTAATAAATAAAAAACAAACAAAATTATTTATTAAAATAAATATTAAATATTATTCCATAATTTTCTCAAATTTACGTAAATATCTAAATATTCTGACAAAAGAAAAGAGATGGAAAAATTAAAAAAATTATTCATAGGAATAGTACTATTTAATTTGTGCTTCGTAGTTATTTATCTATGCTGGGATTTATTTTCAGATGCCTAGTAAATAAACAAAACTATAGGACTGGTGAATTAATAAAATGAGTAAATAACAAACAAATCTAAAGTTTAAGAAGCAAACTAGTCAAGCAAGGCATCCTAAACAAAAAAGCCGAAGAAAACAAACAAAAAAGGAAATCAATCTGAAATAAAATAGATTTAAAATGAGAAAGAATAGCAGGGAGAAGGAGAATAATAAAAATCATAAAATCCTAATTCTTAAAAATAACAAAATGTTTATACCTCTCTTTCCAGTGATTACGAATCCGTTTTGAGAAGATCAAAAAATGATTCTGAAAAATTAAAATAACTAAATGTTTTGGTGAATTATTTCGGAGTTTAACAGGGATTAAAACCTGAATATTTTAATGATTATCCCAACGCTAAAGAATTGTACCAAGAATTCAATATGGGACTGATCAACGACCCAAACTATTGTGATATCGTTGATAACTACAATTTAATGAATCCTTAGAATGTATTCTTCAATGAAAATTATTTAACTGATTATAACTCAAATGGACTTCTTCGACAAGCATTAAATTAAAGAGGGCACGATGTTATGCCTTCTGAAGTAAGTAAAGATATGGATATTGAACTATTTAGAACTGTAAATTAAAACAAAATTAAATTCTTTATATAAATTCAATGCAATACAGTTTAATAATATGAAATTAATTATATCAATAGAGAACATGGCAAATTCCTATGAATACGACAATGATATTCACAAAAAAAGTAGCCTCATATTATTATCATGAATTTGGAAAAAACTTTTATTGTTAAAGTCAAATGTATAACCACATCCCTGGGCATGGATCTCTCACTAGAAAAGATTTGACAGTAGAAAGCGTCAAAACCTACGAAAAAAAATTTATTAATAAGGAAAAATGTTACAAAAAAAATAAATTTTTCCCTGAAAGTTATAGATTGGACAGTAAAATATATTTTATTTTTTAATCTATGAGAAATTATTAATAATTTATCATAAGATAAAACCGAGTGTGAAGATTTCTTCAAAATTTTAAATTCCGATCAATATGCAGAAATGAAAAGAAAAGATGGATTGGCCTCATTTTTAACGAAAGTTTCTTATGGGAGCCACCGAGCCAATGGTCTGGAAATGCTTGACGAATATTTCGAAAAAAGGTTGAGAAGAAAGTACGAAAATGGATAGCAATGTGGTCAAATAACTGACAACTTACTAACCCAGAGATATATTTCAAATCCTCATTTACTATCTGGACACAAATATGATTTTAGAGTATATTTACTCATTGCCAGTACCAATCCCTTGATTGTTTACTATCATGACGGGTTTTTAAGACTATCTCTGCTAAAATATAATAATACATCTACTGAGGTATAAAATAGATAAATTGATTAATTATCGAATAATTATTAGTTTTTTTATAATTTTTTTTTTGTTATTTACTAAAACAGAGAAGCATCCATTTTGCTAATACAAGTTTGTCCAAAAAACTATTTGATAACCCCGATGAATATTTCAAATACACTAAAATGAATGAAACTGAGTTAAGAAACTTCTAAATGTGGAATATGACGAGGTTTGAAAAGTTTTTGATAGATAATGTAATTTATTGATTTTAATTAACTTAAATATATTTTTTCCATTTTATTTTTAGAAAGAAGTTGAAAATGACTGGCTAAATACTTATCTGAGACCGGAATTGCAAAGAGGGTTTATCCACACTGTAATGATGTCTTAACATTCCTATTTAAAAGATAGTCGAGTTTTCGAAATATTTGGGCTAGATTTCATGTTTGATGATCATCTCAATTTATGGTATGTCATATAAATCTATAAGAAAGTAATGCTATAATTATAAATATACTATTAGGTACATTGAATGCAATGCAAGCCCTGTTTTAGAAGGAACCTCAAAAGAGAAAAGTGACTTCTAAAGTGAAATGGTGAGAGATATGTTTGAAATTCAATATGCTTATTTGAGAAGTAGATGGTAAAGAGTTTCAGAAATGGTAAAAAAACTATAAAATTTGCTTGCTTCAAGTGATAAGTTGGATAAAAAGAAACTAAAAGCATTGCAAGAAGAATTCAAAGAAAAAAATTAAAATTATTTGGATGATGAGTTTAAAATTTCTGAAAAAAATTCCTTTACCAAAATTATGGACTTAAATTTAAAGGGTAAAGAAGCTTATGGCAACTTATTTGATGAGGACTGTTTCGAATGAATCAACTAATCAATCAAAAATAATATTATTATTATCTTATTAATTAAATTATTTAATTGTTCTATGATTTAATAAAAAAAATTTATTTTTTATATAAAATTTTTTCATTTTTTTTATAATATTTGAATTTTAGAACTATTTAATGTTAGAGTTAGACGGGTTGGTATATAATTAATTAATAATATAATTCGATCCTTATTATAAATATTAAATTTTATTAGTAAAATAAATAAAAGCACAATTTTATTTAATTAACTAAAGAAAAATTTAAATGCAAAGTAAATTATTAGAAATATAAAATTTTTTCTTCAAAAATTAATAATAATATTATGAAACCCAATAGTCCCAAAAAACTTATAATGAAAATTGAAAATTCCAAAGCCACATTATTAAAAACATAATAAGAACCACCACAATAAAAATATGCAAGCTTTCCCAAAATCCAATCTTTTAAAAAGCTGGACTCTAAATAATTTATTGATTAATCTTAATAAAATTCTAATTAAAATATTAAATCTCAACTATTTAAAAAGAAATTTATTCGAAAAATTCTCTAGAAAACACTTCAATTGATGTGACAGGGAATTCAGAGGAAGAAAAAAATTAGGAATTTGAAAGAAAATAAGCATATGTTGCTTCTACTTATGAAATTTTAGAAAACTAGGTTTAAAAACATAGAATATCATACAATACCTTTAACAATCCAAACTTAATGCGATTATCTAGACAGTCTATTAAAAGTTTAAGTCCCAAAAGAAACAGCAATGAACTTCTCAAATAAAGATATCCAAATAAACCATAAAATTAGAATTCTTATTTGAATCAATAGTCTAAATCCTCTCAACAACTTTCTTAAATATTTATTCCAAATTCTATAACAAATAAGAAATAGCAACTTAAAAACGGTCTTTTTCCTAAAAATGAAAATGAAAATAAAACAGAATTTCCCAACTAAACAGCTCTGGGCTAAAAATAAATCGATTTATTGGAAAAGTAATATATTTTGCCCAATTCTTACACATTTAATTCAGATTAATAAATGGGAAAAGATGTTGAAATAGAATTGTGGAATGCTATATAAAAAATAGGAAATTTCTATGGGTCACAAGAACAGAAAGAGCTGGAAACATTTTATAAGGGCAGTAAAATAAATTTTAGCAAATAAAAAGAGTTTACTTTAGAAAAGTAATATGTAATAATGTATTTATTAGCTTATTTTTTTTCAACAAAATTATTTTAAACAGTTAGGAAAATATAATAAAGTAAATCTAAACACAATAATAAAATGTGTCGCAATTCATTAACAGATTTTTTATTGCCCGCACAACTCAAAGTGAATTAAAGAATTTTTCACTCATTCTAAACGTAATAACCTATTATTAAAACATTATATATTCTAACTTTATGCAAGTAATAAACCAAGTAAATGACTCATACAAAGTTATATTAAAGTAAAATTATATCGAATTTATTCAAAAAAATTATAATATAAAATAACGAAACATCTATATATATAATAGAAATAGTAAGTATACTAATCACGTGGAAAAAGTAGAATTGGGAATCAAATCAATCGTAGACATTTTCGATCCTGAACTGGTGCTTATCAATGAAGAAGTGGCTAAAAAAAAAGTTTAGTTTTTTCACAGCACTAGCACCCTGAAGTCATAAATTGTTACTGAATCACTAGGGAACTATTTAGAAAAGTTGATGCTATTGCTATAATCTTAAGAATTTCAAATTAGGTCACTGGTTGAAGATAATAATTCTAAAGACAGAGATATATAAAACATGTAGAGCTATTCTCAAAAGTAATAAAAAAAACTATTTTCAAAATTATATTTATAATATTTTTTAGAATTTTATCTGAAAAAAATACACAAAAACAAAAAATCTATGAAGATATTTTAGAAAGTAGAAATGAAGATAGAGACTAAGGAGCTAAAGCTAAGTAACACTTTCTAGAAAACATAGACAAATTTTTGAGTAGCGTCTCAAATAGCTAGGGGGGGAAATTACCCAATTAAAGCAAAAATTAAGTTAGAGTGATAAAATCATCAACAGTTTGAAAATATACAAAAATAATCACGATATTTAGCAACAAAAAAATTTATTTCTCAAGGTAATTTATATTAATGTTAATTTAATTTTTATCATTATCATTATTTATTTATTTGGTGGGTTTTTTTTATTAGGTATTTAGTGTGAAGAAATTGAAGCTGAAATTTAGGAGAAGAATATAAAAAATATAGAATAATTATTTAATTAATATCATAAATCTAACTAAATTATTCCAGTTTATTATTCCATAAGAGAACTGAAGCCATTAACTTCATTTTTATCAGAGTATACCTTTCATATGATGAACTTAATTTGGAATAACTATTCTCAAATTTTACAAAAAGCTAATAATTATAATAATAATATCCCTCTCGAATAGTTTGTGTATTATTTTTTCATAGAAAAATTTTCTCCTAATCTTGGCCAACATCTCTTAATAGAATTTTTAAATGGGCTTATTTAACTAGAAAATATTGATTATAAAGCTGAGCTCTTCCTTAAGTTTATTATTTTAAAATAAGGGAAAAAACCTTATAGTGATTTTTAGAAAATAAAAATTAAGTTTTTTCAGAGTTCTTTAGCTAAACATATAATAGTATATGTTTCAAATGTTTTAAAAAATACCACAGAATATGGATAAATTTATAAAAATGGTATTAATTAGAATTTTATATAAATAAATACAATTAATTACATTTTAGAAAAAATGAAATTTACAAATAAAACATTATTAGGCAATCCATTTTTTCCCATATAAGGCGGAAAGTTTCTTTCAGAATAAAGTGCTTTGCACATTTACTAGTAAACAATAGAGCATTTTAATTTGATATAACTAGATAAAAACCAAGAAAATAACCAAAATTTAAACAAACCCTAATTTGATACTTTATCTTCTGTAGAGGATATTCTCTCAATGATATTTGAAAATTTTATCATTTATATGTAAATAAATAATCAAACAAATAAGTATATCCAAAATCTAATAAAAAATTAATGATTTTTCTCCTTTTTTTAGAAAAAATTTGTGCATATTTATCGCTTCACTCGTTTTTTCAAAGCAGTAAAAGGATAGCTCTTCATCAGAAAATATTATTAAATCTGATGAATCGAAATTCCTGAAAATGGAAGATCTCGAAAGTTATAATTTATAGGAAGTTTAGTTAAATTAATATTCAAAAGTTTAGGATATTTTAAATGATATATTTAATCCAATTTAGCAAAAATACATAAAAATTCTTTTTTGTAGTTTAGGTAAAAATTATTTATTTATGTTTAATTTTTTTTTAAAAAAAAAATTTTAACAGAATCTAAATATCAATAATTGAAAAATAAGAAGCATACTTTAACCATTAGTTAGTTAATTCTCGAAAACATAGACTATATTTTCAATTTTTAGTTCATTAGTTGGTGCAAACAAGATATAAATATGGTTTAAATATAAACAAATTCAAGCGAATCTAATTTTAAAGGAGATATAATGGCTTAAATAATACTACTAAATCATATAGTTAGAATAGGGTAGCGTTTCTATAGAAGTTAAAATCTAGAAAGGCCGAAAGAAATGATTGAATAATTAGAAACTGAAATAAATAAAATTCAATATTTTAAGGTTAAGGATAACATATTATTATAAATGACAGAATTAAAGGGAGATACAATACGAGATTAATTAATATCATTTTGGAATTAAGTGCAGAATATTTCACATTAGGAATGAAAAGAAAAAGTTTTTCTAAGATAAGATTATATTTTTACAATATAGATTGGTATTTAAATATTACTACAAAAATTAATTTAAATAGTTACAAAATTATATTTAATATATAATAGTTAAATTATTATTGATATTTTAATTAAATATTTATATATAAATATTGAATATTATTAAAACAGAATATTTTAAAATAATTATTTTTTTATTTATATAATTTTATTAATTAAATATTATTAAAAGATTATGTTTCACTTTTTAGTTAACTTTTAAAGATGTTTTGACAAATAAATAGTTTTATTTATGAAATAGCATAATTAAAAGGAACTAATTTGCTTTTTTTTGCTTCATTATTATTAAATAAAATTAGATATATTGGGTGAAGGAAATGCAGACTAAATAGAAATTTTAGGACTTTCTATTTAGATAGGACTATTATCATATTCAAGTTACTAATTTTATTACTAATTTTGCGAAGTATTTTATTACTACTACATTTAATAATTGTAAAAGTTATCTTATTGTTATTCCTTCATTTTCCCAGGACGGTTAAATTATAATTGTATCTAGGTGCTATTTTTATTACTTTTAATTAAAATATTATCTCCTTACGAAGAACATGATGTGTGTTAATTATCTAAATTGTATTCTTCGATATCGTTATCCTTATCACTGCTACTATTAACAATGCTACTATCATTTTCCTATCGATAATTGTTTAGAATTTAATTTTTTTATTTAAAAATTTTCTTACTACTTTTTCACAGGGTTTATTATTGTAGGAGGCATCATTGCCTGTGCTACCAATATGTTTTTCTTTTTTCTTTGGCTAGTTTTCGATATACTATTCATTGCAAAAGTCGCCAAAGTTTTAGTCTTCATCATACAAATTTATTTTTTGCTTTTTCTATTTCTAACAGCTCGCCGTTTGCCGATCGTAAGGTCCAATAAAACTTTCATTATCATCTATAAAATCCTCTTCATCGTCTTCGTAGTTCATTAATATTATATTATTGTTTCTTTTGCCGAGTAATTTTTTGTTTTACTGCCACAGATGTTTGATGTCTTGCTAGTGGCTCTTCAATTGTTGAATTTTTTTTATTTTATCACTATTTTTTTACTAATCTTTTTAATATTTTAAATAGAAATTGTCGTTTATTATATCTGACTATTTTCTAGCTATCCCTCTCATTACAGGAGTCAAATTAAAAATTCTGTGGTCAAATAAATCATTTTCTTCACTGTTTAGTTTGTCTTCTTCCAAGCAAATGCTATCATTTTTCTGAGGTTGAAAATTATTATGATTTTTAGTATTATTGAAATTCAAATTTGTAAATGTGTGTGAGTTATTTTTAAATACATTAGCAGCCGGTCCATTTCTAATTGAGTAATTTTATAGACTTTAGAAAATGTCACTATTGAAATCGAACTACTCCTATTTTTTCAAATTTTCCTGCAACTTAATAGATTACTAAGAACTGTGCTTTGAAAGGGGCAAATTATTTAGCATCACTGAAGATTTATTGTCCAAATCTTGCATCGTATTTTTATTCGAATCAGAATTTTCAGCATTTGGAGAAAATTGAGAAATCGAATTTGCTGCGAATTAATTTTATTTAATTGATTTAGAAAATTTAGTACACTCGTAGTTTTTTGGGATCTTGTCATAGCATTTCGTCGAGAAAAGGAAATCCTCAGCTTTGACCTTTCGTGTCAGACACACTGAAAAGCATCTCTTTTTATATCTTCGCTGCGGAATTTCAGTTTGGTAAACCGGGACCTTATGGGAAAACAGGTATTAAGAGGGGAGTATATTATTAGTAGGAGGCGTTGTGTATATGGAATTGGAAAAAGAAGACGTTATTTCTTGATTGTTTTGCCTTTTATTTCCATTTTCTTTTATCTCATTCTAATTTGGCAATTTAAGGTTTTTAGGACTGGGAAGTAAATCTTACTCTATTTCTATTTATCCGCTGCTCTCTTCTATTTCTGAAATAACTTCATCAATGCATGAATTATCATCACCCCCTCCATTGACTATATTCTCTTGTTTCGTTTTTACCAAATGATTTATATTTTTGTTTAGACTTTGTTTCGTTGATTGTAAATCACTTACTTATACTGAAGCCGTTATCTTATACAATAAAGCATCATTTCAATTATCATATTTTTATCATTATTGTTGTTTAATAAATTACATTTTATATCCATGGGTGGTTTAAAGCTTACTATGGAGTAATTCTATGAGAAGCATCTTTTTTTAAACATTGAGTTATCAAGTCTTTGGCTTCTTCCGAAATGTCTGCCCATATTTTATCATTAAAGTTAAAATCAGTATCTATAATCTTCTAAATCAAATCATCAAGGCTTTAGAAAAATTTAAATTAGATTAAATTACCAATAATTTTTAATTTTAACATTAAGTTTAGGTTAAAATTATTATTTTATGATAAAAATAATTTAATTTTAGAATTACTATTTTGATCTAAAAGGTTCTTTTCCACAAAGCATTGTATACAATAGGACTCCACTTGACCATATATCTACAGATTAGCTAATTAAATTATATTAAAAATACTGTGTGAATAGAGTTGAGAAATTAATTCATATAATTTACTCATATTCTCCTCCCTAAAATATTTCTGGAGCTGAAAATGAGATGGTTCCTGTGTAGGTCCACATTATGATTTTATCATCTTTCTTTATTTACAAACTTTCATAATTCTTATAGTGGTCACTAAATTTGCTTACATTAAAATCAGTTATTTTGACTATTTTTCCATCTAAAAATTGGTATATTTAATAATGATTTATTAATTTATTTATTTTTTTTTATACAAAAATTTTTTTTTAAATTCATGAATGCTTTTTATATTTAATTTAATGTGTGTGTATACGAAACTAAAATAAAATCACAAAATTAGTCAAAAAAAATTCTAATAATTAATTATTTAATTATTAAGTCATATGTTAAATATTAGAACATACCTAAAGTGCAAATTATATTATTGGGTTTCAAATCTCTGTGAACAATATGGCTTGAATGCATAAAAACAATTGCTTCTAGTATTTACTTAAATAATACTTTGGCTGTTTATTCTATTTAAAAAATAATAATATAAAAATATGTCCATTATTAATACTAATATATTCGTAGAAGAATATTATATATTGATATGAATAATTCTAATTAAAACAACATTTTATTTACCATTGTAGGATCCTAAAGTATTTATTACTTCAAACATTTCCTTTCCCTCAATTAATTCCATAATAGAATAAATAATACCCTGGTAGTCATCAATGTACAATTCGAATACCTTAACGATATTAGGGTGATCCAATTTTTTAAGATTAACGAACTCTCTTTTAATCTAAATTTTAATAATATTAAAATATATATACCAAAAATTGCCTTATACATACACATATACATACATATATATATAATTTTGGCTTTATTTAGATGATATAATTTAATATTTTATTACATTTTTTATAGTTTCATCGTCCCTTGTCCGCACCAGTTTTACGGCAAATTGCTTGTTATCAGTTATTCGGAAAAATTATTTCACTAGTCCCATGCACCCTTCACCTAATATCTTTCCTTCCTTGTAAAAATGATGGAAGTTATTTCTAATATGATAAATATTTTATTGCGATTCTTGTTCGATCATATCTAATTGTTTTCGCCCCACTCCACCACAATTCACCATTCGCATTATATTATCGTCTTAGATATTTTCCAATTCATACCATTTGTTTTCTGCACTATCATTTTTGTTAGAAGTCAGTAGTTTTTTAATTTTTTAACCATTTACATCATCGCTAGTTTACTTATTTTCTGTTTAAATTTATAACTTTTAAGTGTTTTCTTCCTTTGCATCTTTTTCTTTATTGGAACCTCCGAATAACTGAACTAAATTCATAAAAATTGTAAAAATCATATATAAAATGGAGGTCTGGATTATTATATAATAAAAAAAAATGTGGAGCTTGATATAAAGCAATTATACGAGGTAATACGTAAAATCAATAAGTTGGAAAATATTAAACAAATGATTTAAGTGAACCAAAGTCGATTTTTACAATTTAAAAATTGTTTTTGTTAAAATTTTTGAGGTATTTATTAATAAAATTGGGATGGATAGTACCTTTTAGACGTTGGCGTATTTTTTGGCGATTTTACAATACCTAACTCTAGGATTTATTATTCGACAACAGATTTTATGATGAAAATAGGTTGTTTTCTTCCATGTCTGACATCTTACTTGAACATGGAATATTTTTAGTCTATTCCATTTTTATGAATTTAGGATTAATATATAATTTTTATTATATTTTTTTTTTCTTTATTTTATTTGAGAGGTATATGTTTTTTCTTTTGCTTGGAATGTATTGCACTATTTCTTTATTTTTTCCTTTATTAACTAATAAACTTATAATTTCGTAGTTATTATTATTCACAATCCTTTTACTATCTTTACTCTATTAAAGATGATTATTTATCTATGAGATGTGATTTTATTATTAAAAAAATTAACCAATAACATTTGATAAAGAATAAAGAGTATGGCTTTAAATATAATTATAGACATATATAATTCTGACATAAGTTATCTTAGTTTAAAAATCTACAAAAATAAATAATAAATTCTTATATTATCTTGTTTTCTTGATTAATAATAAAATCTTGAAATAAAAGATAAAATATTGCGCTTTTTCCTTTTTTAAATAAATCTTTAATTTAATTAATAAAAGAGCCCTGATATACATTAAAATATTTTTTATAAGAGTTTATCAGAATACATCACCATTTAATTGATACAAACCTTTATTTCAGGACCTCTTTCTAAAAGGAATATTGAAATTCAATTTAAGTAAAAAACTTAACATTTTATTTATAATTTTTAAACAATATAAATTTGGTTGCACCTATGAATTATATAAATATAAACAATAGGTGATTTTTATATCATAATTTATGCAGGAAGATATTTAATTAGTTTACTATATAATTATCATTTTATTTCCATTCATTTCTTTTTAATATCACACACCAGTTGGCGTGATCGAAATAACTAGTTTCAATGTCGAAGAGCCCCGATTTTTTTACTAAATCTTCAAGCTCTCCTTCCTTGAAAACGTGGTAATATCTTTTGTACACAACTGATTATTTGTCTTCATCAACTTTACTAACTTTATCATCTTATTCTTTAGATTTGTGTTTTTCTGTTTATTATTTCCTCTGCTCCTTTTTTTGATAGGTTTACTTATATCTCTTTCTTAATCTTCGTTATCACCTGATTCACTGTTAAGTTATTTGGCACTATTAATGTTGGAATCTTTTTCTGATTCGTTATTCGGTATTATTTTTTTTTTTTTTTCTTCTTCTTCTGCTACTTCTACTTCTTCCGATTTTACATTTTATTTATCTTCAACTGCATCATTGTTTTGCTAATTCTTCTATTTTTTATTTTACTTATTTTTATTGTTATTTTTCTTTTCTTTGTTTTCCACCTATTCTTCAAATTTAAATTGGTTGTGCCAAGGAACAAAAATGTCTTATTCTTGGAAGTTTCTTTATTCCTATTCGAAGGCCCACACATAAATTAAAGCTCTTGCTTCAGAATTCATCACTCTATGGATTTCTTTGAGGGCCTATATTCTGAGGGAATCGTTAGAGAAATGGTGAATTACGGCGATTGAAATAACTGCATCAAATACTCCACTCCTCCAGGGTAATTTCAAAGAATCAGCTGCAAATACCTGGCAGGTCTGTTCTCTTTCTCTGCATATATCGATAAGGTTATAAGACCTGTCAGTTCCGATCATAAAGAACTCTCCTTCTTTATTTTGTGTACAACTGAGGTATTTTCCATTTCCACATCCTGTTATTAAATAATAATGTGTAAATATAATTATTTTTTAAATTTAAATGAAAATTAAAAAAAAAAAGGAAGGCAATTATAATTATAATTATATTATTGTACCTACATCAGCTACTAAAGAGCCCTAGGGAATAGAATCTAAGAACTAGGTAACTTTGGGCCAGGGTTTGTATCTGGTGGCCGAGAAATGGGGAGCTATTTTATCATACACATCGTAGACATATTTTTTTTCTACTTCACTTGGAAGAAGCTATTGGTTGGTATCGGTTTCGCTGCTTTTTTAGAGTGGTTATTGATTACTTTGGCTCTGCAATTGTTCTTTTTTGAAATTTTCTTAAATTTGATCCATAATTTTAACTTCTTCTTCTGTTCTCGCGAAAACAGTATTTCCCTCGGGCTTTTTGTTGAGTCCTTTGGGTTTCAAATTGTTGAATTTTAATTTTCCCATTTTGGATTGATCAAATCCCTTGCTATCGCAGAAATAATTATAAATACAGGAACAGTCTCCAGTTCGAACTGTTCTCAGGGTGTAAGAAATTCTTCTTTTTCTGAAGTGCATTTCCTGGTTTATTTTATCAACCTTTCTTGTTGCAATGCCATGTTGCCAAGCATACCTGGCTTCTCCACTGAATACCACCAGAGCTCTTTTCGGGAAGTACACATGCTTTTCTTCGTTTTTGATATTTCTAAAAGTCATGACACATCCATCTCCTATGCTTAAAGAGGCGAAGAATTCTTCAAAGGGTTGGTGCGAGTCAACATGAGGAGCTATTCCTTGTCCTAAGGAAAAAAATTGTTTGATTAAAAAAAAATAATTCATACTTTTAAAATATGAATTACCTGGTTCATAGCTATTAATTGTTAACTGATCTAGAGGCTTTTGATCCTTGGCTCCGCACTTTTCAAGCTACTGATCGACCAAATATGTAATTTTCTTTATTTCTTCAGGGAAGGGCACTATTTTCTATTCCTTGACATTGTTGGCTCCGTATACAAATTCATAACCGTAATGCTATACCTTTCTATTTTTTAAATCGTTCCATTCTCCCTTTTCAGCTTCTTCAAATAACTAAAAAGTAATTATAATTTAATTAGTTAAATCAAAAACTGCTTTTTCTTTTTTTTCAATTTACAATATTTTCTTGTTCTTCGGTAATAAAATCATGGATCATAAAGAGTCCAGGGATTTGGATTTCAGAACTAGCATCGGCCATTTCATTGACAGACTTGTCTTCGAAAAATTCGAGATCTTTAGAAGTGGGGGCGAAAAAGCAGTATCTGTTGTGAGTTTATTTTCTGAAATTCTTGAAATCTAGTTGATTGTAAAATATAAACAACTACTCAGATTCATTTTCATAATACTGCTTCGGCTCGACTCCTTTTTTGTATTTAAATATCTAGTCATATCCCTGTTTTTCTAAAGAGCTGAGTAACTTCACGTATAGAGAGGGGTCTGAAAATTTAGCATAGCAATAGGCGAAGGCAGGGAAGACAGCAAGTTGGTTTTCTCCAAAGGTGTTCAAAAATTACTTAAGGGCGTCGTAATCGTTTTCGTCTCCATTTCCGTGATGCATAATTATAATACCTTAAACTGTTTATTAATTAGTTTTTGATAACTGTAAAAATTAATACCCTAGGTTTCTTCTACTAAAACTTAAGTTTCTACTTACGATTTCTGCAGTAACATGTAATAATTAAGCTTTTTTTCTGATATTTTCTGCAGCTATTCTTCGAATTTCTAATATTTTTTGTTGATTTCGAAAATCTTATTGGCTTCCCTCTTTTTTTGACTTGTTGTTATGACGGGTTATTCTTGTGAAGTTTAACCTTATTCTTACTACTATTAGTTTGATTGTTCAACTTCTTATTATTATTGTTATTCTTCTTATTTTAATGACGAATCCATAGAAAAATGGTAAATTGATTTATGAAAAATTTTGTGCTTTAAATTCTGAATGTTTGTTTCTTGAAATGTGAACCAAGTTTAACTTGATTTTTTATTGTTTATAATATTATTTTAAACACTATTTTTAATTTTTTTTGCTTTTGCAAGCTATATTTATAGTTTTAATTAATTAATTATGGCCTATTTATTTATAATATCGATTAAATAATTCACATTCATTATCAATTAATAAGTTCTAAATTTCTTTTATATTACCTAGCAATAAATAGCTAAATTAATTGATTAATTCCTATTATCTTATTCTGACTAATAATTAATTATTTTATTTATAATATACTTACTTACATATATTCCTATTATCTTATTCTGACTAAATTATTAAATAATTAATTGTTTTATAATATGCTTACTTACTTACGTATTTGCATATCAACTAATAATTAAATCATTATTTTTCCTAACTATAAGAGATTTCAAGTATTATAAAAAATTATTTAATGTATTAAAATAATAAGCAAGGGGAAGAAGAAAATAAGTATATAATTATATTAAAATATAAATTTTATATAAGATGTAACCAACTTTTATTAATACACTTTTACATCAACACGTTTTTAAGCTCTTTTATTAGTAAATAATGTAGAAATCATTATGATTTAATTGTAATTTGTTAATTTGTCAGGAAATTAATTTGTTAAATAAACATATTATATTAAAATAAATATAAAAAAATATATTTGTTAAATATAATATTTCATTTTTTATTTTAATAAAACCAAAATTTTACCATTTAAGCAAATGCAAGCAAAGTTAAATTTAATTTGTGTATTATTTTTATTAGTCAATCAGTCATATTCAGCACACTGGTGGCTGAAAGGAAATTCCAATGTTTTAACAAATGATAATTATAAATAGTAAATTGGACAAGGAAAATACCATCATATAGTAAAGTATTTTACACCTTGGTAATAAAATATCGAATTGAGATAAACAATATGGAATAAATTTATAATATATTAAGGGTAAATATATTAATAATCTTAGGTGCATGTATTGTTAATAAATGGCAGGAGAATGGAACAAGTTGGCTGATCATTACAATAAAATTACAGAAGAAAAAGAAAAGGCCGGCGAAACACAGGGCCTTATTAAAGTTAGTAAAATCAACTGCGAAGACAACAGAGAAATGTGTCAGCAATATGGAGTGTACTCATTTCCGACCATTCACTTTTTTTCCAAAGACTCTAAAACCGTGCACGGAGTTTTCAATAATTATAGAAATTTCCAAGCTCTGAGCGACTTCTCGGAAGAATAGATGAAGCTGGCTTAAGCGAATGAATAATAACTTAAATAGTAGGCTAAGCAGTAAGAGTAAGAGCGAATAGAAAAGGAAAAAGCAGAAGAGTTGGAAAAATAAAAACTGATTGAGAGCATAGAAAAGGGCGAAATTGAGCCCTCAGATATCGAAAATATGCATGAAACTGAAGAAAAATTGAGGAAGGAAATTGAATAGCGAGAAAAAAAATATGAAGAAGAAGAAAAGAATAGAACCCAGTAACAGCATCAAGAATAGGAAAATATTAAAAAGCAATAAGACAATGGTTAATAAGAAAATGAGAGTTTGAAGTCAGCTTATTAAGTAAATTTTATTGGTATTTTTTATTCGTAATTGAGTTTTTAATCGCATTTTTCTTACTGTTACATAGAATGAACTAGCTCAGGTGTAGAAATTAACTTAAGAATTAGCAGAATCGCGTTAAAAAAACAATGTTTTGGAAATGGAGTAAGTTAATATCATTACAAAAATGGCCGAGTTTTATAGAGAAGTTAATGAAATCAAAAATGAACTTCATTAATTCAGACTAATGGAAACATCACAGTCCAGAGAAACGCTTACCACTTTGAATGACTACATTTTCTAAGAAACTGAGCAATAGTAAAATTTGCACAAGGCTCATAAAAATATAAAACTTCTGAAGACACAACTATTTGGAGATAATTAAACTGAAAACCAGGTTTGTTTATTTAATATTAATGCTAAAATTAGTTTTAAAATTAATCATTTTTTGATTAGAAATAAGAAGAAAATGCAAATGATTAAATAAATTAAAATGTTGAAAATTAAGAAATTAATGGAGATGATATATATCAGCATTTAAGTAGTAATTAGATTTTCGTTTTTGGAATGACAGGCATATTTTTAGGGTTTGTTATTGGGTTTATGAGTCATAGAAATCAGCCAGTCAAGAAATAACATAAAGAAAAATAATAATACACTGAAATGGACTCCTCTTCTCACTCTTTGCCTGTGTCAGATAAACAATAACATAATTCCGATCTATACTGATATGGTTTTCATATAATTAATATTGATTATTAACTGTAGAATTATTTTTTTTCTTTTTTTATTTAATCTGTTTAGTTATTTACATGTTTTTTGATTTTAATATCTTACTTTGATAAACCCTTATAAGACTTATAATATTATTATGATATACAATGATAAAATTATTTCATATATCAATAAATCACATAATTCAATTAATAATATTAAATAGTAGTGGAATATAATTATAATAAATAGATTAAAAGAAAAGCAATATTTTTACCTAAATTAATTTTTCTTTTTTTATAAAATTACAATAAATTTAAACATGTACAAAGTGAAATACAATGTTGATGAAGTGAATGAAATCTTGAATGAAAATGACTCTTCTTCGTCAATTTCTCAAGAATTTAATTTAAATGAATTTCAAAGTTCACAAAAAAGTGATTCAAGTCCTAAAAATACGAAAAATGCCAAATTACAACAACAAAACATTTCAAAAAACAGCAATTTACATAAAAGTGCCATCACAGAACATATATCGCATAAAAGCAATGGGTCTAAAGAAACACAATCTAATAAAAATGCTAAGAATAATCACAGAGATTCGCACTCGTAAAGGCAGAAGAAAAAAGAATTTGATTTTTCTAGCTTAGAATAAGAATATATGAGTGGATAGTAATTTGGATTTAGCTTTTCTCCCCAAAATAAGGACAATAAAAACCAGTTAAACGATGATTTTGAATAAGAATTTTACCAATCTTAAATTGGGAACAAGTAAGTGAAAGATACGCAAGGAAATCATAACAGCAACAATGGCAATATAGGAAACTAGTTTGAGTTCTATAATGAATATAGTGACTCGGAAGAAGATTAAGAATTCGAGCAATTTGCTTAATCAATGCTTTAAAACAAAGGAAATAATAACAGCAACTTTTAATCAATAAATGATATACATTAAGAGATGCCCAGAGAAATGGCAACTCCGCAGTCTCATTTAGCCAAAGTCAAAGATCATGACAAGACTTTATCAACGATTCAGGTTCGCACCCCGAACCATCATCAAACGCCGCAGTAAAAAATATCAGATACTTTGAGCAGCAGTGTGAATAGTATAAAGTAAAATTTTAGAGTGTGGAATATTAATTTTGGTTTCATAAAATTTGCGCATATTTTAGGAAAAATGAAAAGATGAATAACAATGAAGATTATAATGTGGATGAAATCATAAAGGAAATCGAGCAAGAAGAAGAGTTGGAGAGAATATAATACCAGAGGGTCACTCAGTATATAGTGCATAGTTAGAAATTGTATGACACAAACGTAGCAGATATAAGTGTGAGCAGCGATGAAGATGGAGGGCAGACCAGCAGAAATAAAAAGAGCTACGAAAAACTAAGGCGGGCCAAACAAAAAAAAGAGCCAAATTTGAATAATAGTAGTGACAACAAAAATAGTAATTAAATTGAGGAGGCTGTTGGATTTATTTAAGATTCTGAACACAAGGGACAAATTAACCCGTTAGATATTATCGATGCAGACGAAGAAAATATGATGTATAAATAAAATTAGTCTGTTAAAAATGAGGCTTTTGAAAAAGAGTTGATATTGCATCATATTTAGCCGACTTAAAGTCATAAAAACATGTACTATTAGGTACTTGAGCAAATTTCCTACACGCTTATGAGTGACCAGCAATATGGAAGTTCGAAAGTTGTCATTGTAAGAAAATTAGTATAAATATTTTTATTATTGTTTTGAAATATTAAAATGCTAATTTGCTAGAGTGTTCATAACAAATGCATAGCGATAGGAACATCGAGGTCTTTGGTTTTGATTTTTGACTATTTCAATCCCAGGAACATGAATGTATTGGGAGAACAGCATTCTTAACAGGAATAGAAGATTTTGGGAGAAGTAACTGCTATGGACATTTCCTATGATTAAGGTATATTGGCTGTCGGATATGAGTTTGGAGAAATTATCTTTTGGAATACACTTAACTACTCAATTATTAAAAGGTATTCATTAAAAACACAAAAAATTAAAGTAATCAATATTTTTATTTTGAACTTAATTAGAATTAATGGAATTCATGAAAGTGCCATTTTAAGCATAAAATTTCGTGAAAAAAGCAACGATAGCACCATCAGCACGGATAATAGCGGAAATGTGTTTTTATTATAAATTAAAAAAATGTTTTGGAATTGGACACATGATCCGCAACGACTCCTTTCGAAATCGAAAATTTACTTTGAAATTTAATAATTTGAGGGATAAAAGGCCCTCAAATAAACCACCGATAATTCGAGGAAAAGTGTTTACAGCGGCCAAAAAAAATTCAATATTTTTAATATAGAATTGATAGCCTTGCTATCTGTCGACCATATATTAATTCTGTCTATAAAGCCCCAGTTAAAGTTGATTCATAAAATATAAAAGCCTCCACAAGTGAGACTAGGTTCAATTCCATAGTTTTGCTTCCAGCCCCTAATCATTTACAAAAAATACGGAGAGCCCAGTGATTAGCTGTACAAATAGCAATATCCCTATTTCTGCTTGGCTTGGGTAAAAAAAAGAAAAGCATTTTTTTGTTTTATTTTTAATTTTGAAATACAACAGGGATCGCTGCTAAGATATTATAGGTTCAACGAGAATTTATCGTACCTGCTTGAAGACGGTTCGAATCATGGCAGTGTCATAGACTGCGTGAGTCATACGGTTACGGAGCACAGTTGCTTGTATTTGAGCATGCTGAGCAATAAGATGGTGCTGCACATCGACACGCGCAAGTAGATAGCGCTGTACTACACGGAGCAGTTCCTGGAGGGGGATCACGAATACCAAAAGAAGGAAGATTTGATAATAGTTCAGAAGTAAAACCAAAACTACATTCAATCCGTCAAACATAAACACAAAATGGAACACAATATTGAGTACTAATCAGTCATCAAAGACACGAGCAATGACAATTAAATCCGAAGCACTTTCAACAACACCATTTCGACCAATCCCTACACGAATGATATCTACATTTTGACTGACAGGAACGTCGTGAAGGGACATCTTAATCGGTGGTCGGAAACTGTCAATCAGTTCATTAAGTAAACGAAATGGAATGATGCCCTCAAGTTGTGTTCCGATTTGTACAATACGAAAATCACAATGTTTGCGGACCATCCCGAACTTTCAACTAACGGTAAGAAAATAAAGAAATATTGTCTTCATTTATTTGTATATTCCAACTTCTTATTCATATGAAAAAATAGAGGGACTCGCTAGCTTCGAAAGCCTGATCAGTGATATTTTGAAAATTTATCTGAAGAATAGCGTTGACCAGTTTAATGAGTGCTGGAGAGAAGGACAAGATGTAGAGTTTATGTGGAAGCAGCTCTGTATCATTTGCATTGAATTTTGTTTGAGTATTTAAAATTACAAACTACTTTTCGGCCAGGTGCGAAACTGCTTTTTTAACAATGAAAGAAACAATTTGTTTCTCTCCTGTCTGGAGTATTTCATTGTCAACGGAAAAATTAAAGAAATTCCCAGCCAGCTATTCATAGAAGTGTCCATATTTTACAAAGACAAAAACAAAATATCCGTATTGCAATAATTTCTCATCGGCCTCAATATATCCAGTTTAGATATCGGTTTCGCCATTCCCCTTTGTCTGGAAAATAACCTATATACGCCCTTGACTTACATTTGTGCCAAAAAAGTAATATAATAATAAATTAGTTTGATTATTTTATATATTTTTTTTTCTTTAAAGAACAATGACTTCATCACTCCGCTTTACAAAATGTACCAAAAACACCAAATTGAAGAACTAAAAAATGAACACGCGATAAAATAAAAGAAAAAACAATCTCTATTGTATATATGTATGTGGTTCATTAGAAATTCTTTTAATGGTATAATTTTTCCAAATGAAAAATTGAAGAATCATAAAAAAAATAGTCATAAGGTAAGGAATAAATTCTATCACATTATAAAATAATAATAATTTAATATAAAAAGACAAATCATTGTGTGGATATTCGACCAAGATATTCACCAAAGCTTCGCGAAAGTGGATTCAGCGATATTTTTGGACCTAATGTTGCAACTGTTTGAAAATGCGTTCATAAAAGAGCAATTGAGATAGTATGACGAGCACTTGTACAGTTATTTCCTAGAAGAAATCACCTCAATTTAATAAAACTATAGAATAGACAGTCTGAGTTAAAACAGAGATAAAAATTCCACAACCATACTAGACAAAAACAAAAAGGAGGTTTTCTATTTCCCTGGACTGCTTCATTTGGCCATTCTAACCAGAATAAACTCTGTTTTGAAGCAAACAATGATCACTTATCCTGAAATCAAAACCAATTTCGCCATTTTGATCGGGAAAATATGCTCCCTGCCAGAAAAACTAGATATTGACATCAATATTTGCATCAAGGCATTGAAGATTTTATTCAATTACATTCCTCCAGAATTTGAATAAAAATAGGAAGAAGGAAAGACCTCAATTATGATACAAAATAAGGAACATGCTCAACATCCCCATCTCACAAATTAAGAAAAAATTTAAAATTTATTGGCAAACTAAGAAGTTCCTTTGTAATTTCCATTGGCTACCAGAGAGTTACTGATAACCAGCATATTACAAGTATTTTTGTTTGATTTTTTTAATAAAATAATTATTATTCTTAACAAATTAATAATAATACCCGATAGTCTTAAGAAAAGAAGTTACTGCAACTCCCTGATATTGTAGAACTTATAATTTCAGAGTTAACGGAGGCTGAAAAGGAAAAGGAAAAGTTTAATGAATAGTATGATGAAAGCATGGCATATTTACTGTATTTAGAAGGAAGCTATCTCCAGGCCTTTAATCTCTTTTTATTGCAAGCTCAGAATAAAAATAAAGTCGTTCAGATTTTCCAATGGTTGACTAAAGCCTACCAATCTAATAAAAAATTCGTTTCCGAATTCAAACAAGAATTAATAGAAAACTCACGAGAATTAGTCACAATCAGTTGCCAATTTATGAAGTAATTTGTACTGGACTTCATGTTCGACGATTTGCAAAAAATTCTGGATGTTCTTTCGGAGTATCCCCCGATGCTTTTAGACTTTATGGATACGATTTTAGAAGAAGGAAGGGAAAAATTAAAATTAAATGAAGAATTTTATGTAAACAGTTTTGTTTTTAATTTGAAGCTTTGTTAATCAATTAATTTTTTTACATTTTACTTTAAAGCTCGCCTATATTTCACTATTGAGTAAGTACTACCCCGAAAAAGTAATAGAAGAACTTAAAAAATATCCTAAAAATTATAATATAGACTCAGTCTTGGAATTGTGCTAATTAAATCAAGCTGAAGAACCCTGGGCTTACATTTTATTACAAAAAGAAATAATTGACGATGCCTTTGATCTATACCTTAGCATTTTTAATAGAAAATCCAATAAAGCGGTGTAGAGAATGAAGAAAAATAAATAGTTTGATAGCAATATTATAAAAAATAGCTTTGACGACCTTATTAATATCTGCATAATTAATCACTAAAAAACAGATAATTACGCAGAAAATGTTGCTTATTGGCAAAAATTGGCTTCAAAAATCCTTTAAAAAGAAGAAAAAGTATTATTTCGATAATTTTATACTTTTTATATTATGTTATTTTTCTATTTTATTGAATTAAGGATAACTTTTGGATCGAAATTGAAAAATATAGTTATAATAAGGTTACAGACTCCCAAAGAAAATTGCTGCTTACCTTTTCAGATGTAATAGCAGATTTGTTTATAAAAATGATCTAATATACCTCAGTAAAAGAAGTAATTAACTTGGTAGGAATGTTTTAAGATTCTCTTGAGGTAACATCAACCTTTTTTTTTCTCTAAATATAATATAAATATTTATATAAATTTTTCTTTTATTAAAAATAAATTAGCTTAAATACGTAAAATTCAGTCTTATTAAAGTGTTTTAAGAATATTCGCATGACATAAGAATAACTTCTATTTCTTTCGAAATGTTGTAAGATGATGCCCTAGATGTGATGCAGAATCTTATTCAATAGTCACTAAAAGGAATATACTTTGAATAGTATTGTGGAAAATGCAATATAGAACTATCCGATGTACTAATAGGAGGAAATAAAGAAAGTAAAAACAAAAATCTATTAAAAAAAATATTAAAATAATTTTTAATTATTAACTAGACGTAAACTATTACGGATACAAGTGTGGACATCTTTACCACAAAGAATGTTAAAAAAAAAAAAAAAATATTGCCTCAAATGCATTAAAGAAGATACAACTTTTATAGAAAAACTTATCAATGATAAAGAGGATTCTATTAAAAGTTACATGGAAATCAAAATCCCTACAACTAAAGAGAGGCCCTATTAAAATAATAAAAGAGCTTCAGCGATTAGGAGTCGAGCAGCAATGTTGTTGATGACTCTTTTACCAATAACAGTACTATTTTAGATAGTTCAAACTTCGATACTAACAGCAATAGAAACCTGAAACAGGGAGGAATTGATGTAAATTAAATAAGGGCAAATTTAAAGGAAAAAATGATCCAAAAATTGCAGGTGTTCGACCAAATTAATGATGAATATTATGATTAATCTTATAACAAAATAATATATATGTAGAAAATGATTGTTTTGATTTTATGTGAGGGGTTTTTTATTTAAAAAAAAATTATATTAAGAAATAATATATTTAGTTTTTACAAAATTGAGAAATATATTTAATATATACTAAAAAAAAGTAAATTTTATTTTTTATTTAAAAATATTGTCTTTTAGAAAATTGAATAATTCAATTATTAAAAAAAACTACAACTCCATTTATATATATATCTTTTTTTACTTTTCTTAAAGGAAATTATTAGTATTATTTGAATTACTTAAATATATTAATACTATTATATTATTAACATTTTTCTCAAAAATAAAAAATTATTTAAAAATAGATAATTCACTCATTTAATATCTGAAACAGATTTTAAGAAATTTTCTAAATGTTGTCCTTGATATTTTAAAAATTCAATTTCTTGCTTTCTCTTAGCTTCATCTATTTCTTGTCTTTCTTTTATTTTTTTCTCAATCGATTCTTTTTGTTCATTAATTCATTATTCTTTAATAAAAAAACATTTTTAATAATATATTAAAAATAATAATTTATTAAATTTATAAAATAATGAATTACTCTTTCTTATAATTTGGCTCTCTTATCTTCTAATTCTTCTATTCTTTTTTCCAATTCGGCCTTTCCTTATTCTGATTATAATTATTTTCTCATTCCAAATGTTACAGAAGATTAATATAAGGTCTAATAAGCAGCAATGGTCATTTTTAATTCATCTCTGACTCTTAATAATAGGAGTCCTGTTTAAAAATTAATTTATTTTACATATGAGAGCCTTGATTCTCTTCATAGTTTTGTAATTGTTTATTATTTTACCACGCTCAGCACAATCAATAGTTACTTATCTAATAATTTCATCAAAACATTAACTGTGCAATTCTTCTCTAATGGGGCAAATTCCACTTTCTCTGTTATTTTGTTAATAAATAATCAAACAAAATGAAGAATGCATGATTTATAAGTCATAGTGTGTTTAAATTTTGTTTACCTTGCTTGTCTCGCTAATAATCTTTCATCAAGTAGTTTTTATAAATTAGCCACATCTTCTCTAGATGCAGAAGCATGAGACACATATTGCACATAATGCTTTCCATCGTGTTCCCATTCTCTAGGGGGTAAAATTGCATTTAAAACATCTTCTGTTGATGGTTTAGATTCAATGGGAGGTAATTGCACTTTTCTTTTACCAGGCAAATTTTATCTAATCATTTCAGGATTAGATGAAACTTCAATGGGGGGTTCATATTGTACCAATGATTCTCTAGGTTGTCCAGACATTTAATTTTAAATATATTTTAAATTACGAAACTATTGAATTTTATTATTTTTTTGTATACTGTGTTCTATAAGAATTTAAAAATATTTTTTTATAAATTATAAACTCTTTGTTCAGTTATATAATATTATTGTTTATTTTTATTATTATTTTATGATTTTAGGGATTCTATTTAAAAACTACTTAATTAATTAAATATGAGTATGAAAAAAAAAAAAAAAAAAAATTAAAAGAAAAAGAAAAATTATATTTTTTTTTTTCTTCCCTTTTTTTGTTGCTTTATTAATTTTAAAAATAAACAAATCACACTTACAAATGCAATTATAAGCTCTCTATAATAATATTTAATTCTCTCCTTTATAATTTTATTTTGTAATTATTTATAATAACTTTTTAAAATTTTAAAAGTGAAAATGCAATTGTAAATTACATTTTTAAATATATCTGCAGGACTTGCAATATTAATTTAACAAAAAATTTATATTTTATAATACAATATTAAATTTATATATCATCACAAAATTTTTTTTGTTTTATTCAGATGATTACTATTATTAGAAATTATGTTAAATTTTAAGCTGTTCGCTGGCATTATTAGTAGTATTTCTATAATTGGGTAATGATTTTATCATTTCTTGGTTAAAAGCATTATATTTGCTATAATACTCAAAGAAGCATTGCTTCATTTATTTAAAATCATTTTTCCCTATTTTAGTTATGTCTTCTTCTAAATAAGGGAAGGGATTTGTAATATATTTTTCACCCCAAACTCTTGATTCTAACATCACATCCATTATCGCTTACTTTTCTATTAAAATTTCATCTCCTTCTCCTCTAATTCTTTAAGGAACTCTTGTAGCTTCTGAAAAGTTAATACCATGAGGAGGAGCTTTCCAATATCTAATAAATTATATGTATCAAATAAATAATTAAAAAATATATAATATATTTAGTGAATATTACCTTTAAATGGGAGTTAACTAATGAATTCCTACAAAAGCGGCTATTTGAGTGGCTGCTTAGAAAGATTCCTTTAAAAGAGCTGTGATATAAAGGTCTTTGGGCAGTTAGAAAATGTGTGGTAAAAATTGCATAGTAGCATCTTTTATTGACAAAGGTTATTTTAATTCTTTGTTTTTTTGCACAACAAATTTGAATAAATCTCTCATTTCCTCGATTTCAATCTAAAATTAAGAGAAAAATTGAAAATAATTTTAAAAACACAAATTTATTTTATGGTACTTACAGAATTTCCCAATATTAATCTGCAAAGTTGATCGGGCATATCTCCCAACATTACATTTTAATTTCCCATTAAAGAAGAGTGGAGGACTCTATTAATTAGATGGTATTCGCTGTACTTATTGTAAACCACATGTTCTCTTATAGTGTCAATAAACTTTTCATAATTTGATAATTAAACTTCTTTATCTTAAATGTAAGGATATGAGTAGGTAGCTAAACCATCTGTATAGTCAAATTCAGTCTTCGGAATTAAAGTAAAAAAATGATTATTTAAAGTGATATATTTTTGTTATTTTAAAGATTTCAAATTTACGTGACTTTTATTTTTATTTAACATATCTAACACGACTTTATTTACTACACATTCTTCCCAAGAATCAATATTAATGGGATCTGTGGTTTAAACTCCATGTATTGAGTAATCTTCTACTCCTTTCAAAGCGCATTTGTGAGCTAAAAATCTTTATCTGGCGATAAGGGGAGCAGGATTCATTTATAAAAAAATTAAATCCGGATGAACCTATTCTAGCACACTTGAAAATGTATCATAATCTTTGTATTTTTCATTTGAATTTCCTAAAGGAACTCCTATTAAAGTAATTTCATCAGATGTAGTTTCTCCTCCGTGATTAGAACCTTTTGGTATTTTTATTTATTATTTTAAAGTCAATTTATATAAAATTATCAATTTACCGAATAATGGTTACAAAACTGCCTTTTAAACTTTGTTTTGTAAATTTGCTTCTCTTTAATTAAAAATGTAGTCTTCAGGAGACATTGTTTCATAGTTGAATTTACTTTTTAATGTTAATTATGTATTTCTTTGATACTTAGGTATTCTTTTTATCAATGATTAAACAGCTTACATTGTTCAGTATAATAAAATTTTTATGTCTGCTTGATTGTTAACACAAATAAGGGAGTATAGATTTTTATATTTTTTTTTTTATAAAAATAATCTAATATTATTATTAATATTTGGAGATTTAAAGATTAAATAATTCTTTATTTTCGTTTCTTATTGAATGTTGTTTTAGTGATTTTTAATTAATCAAATAATTTAATTAATTACTTACTTTATTTTTTTATTAATTTTTTGCAGAGTAAGCTATCAATTAAATTAACACCATAAATAAATATAAAAATAAGTTTAATTAATTAACTCTTGCTTTCTTAAGATAAAATAGTATTTATTATATTAATGGTATTCGATATTCAAATTAAAAGTAAAAATTTACGTATATTTATATAATTATTCCTAATTTAAAAAAAATAAACCTAAAAAATAAAAATTTTCATTGCTACATTATTAAATTATAATGGCATATAAACCTATAGAATGCTTAATTTTATATATTTTATTTTATAAGATGTTATATAATAAATATTTGAAATATTGATGTAGATAATGGAAAAGATAATTTCTAACTTTACAAGAATTTATTATTTATTTTATTTAATTTATTTTATATATTATTATAAAAATATATTTAATATATTTTCTTAATTTAATATTAATTTTATTGATTTAATTCTATTCAATTATCCAAACCTTAGTACTTTTTTAATTCTTAATAATAATTAAGTTTTAGAAAACTTGTTATTAATATAAGATCATTTATATTTATTATAATATATTATTTAATCGCCAAAATATTATATTTAAATCAATTTTCACCAACAAATCATAAAAAACTTGAATTGCTAAATATTAATTTATTGCAAAAAAAATAATATATTATTAACTGAAAGTTTTCAAAATGAAAGAAGATAGTAAAGAATATAATAATAATAAAAAAAATTAGTCGAGTGATGAAGAAATGAAAGGGAAATCAGATAGGAAAAACAGTGAAAACTAATAATCAGAAAACAATGAAAATTAAGAATAATAGAAACAAGAATTAAATAATGAAAATAATTAAAATCTCAAAAACTAAAGTGATAAAAAATAAAATTCTTAAAAAAAAAACTCTGGCACGATCGAAATTGAGATAAATGAATAATAAAATGATAAAAGCTAATCAGCGAATAAGAATTATAATTAAAAAACAAGTTAAAATAATGATATTGAGATAATAATAGAAGATGATGAAGAAAAAGCAAATGCAACCAAAAAAACTAAGAAAAAATAGTTCAAACATAATAGAAGAGGAAGATTCATGTAAAGCAATAGAAAAATAATAAAAAAAAAATTAAATGAAATGGTCGAAGAAAAAGAAGCTATAAATATTGATAGTGAATCAGAATAGAAAAACTAAGGACAAGAAGAAGATGAAGATGATATAGAAGAGGATGAAGATGAAAATAGCGAAAGCAATGAAAGTGATGACGGGGAAAATGATGAAAATTCAGGATAGGATGCAGAAGATTATGAACTATCGAATTCTGACTAAATAGAAGAGGAAGTTGATTAATAAGAAAACGGAAAATCCTAGGAAAAAAATGACTCTCAGGAAAATGAATTTAAAGGCTAAAATAACGATGAAAAAGAAAATCATAGTTAAGAAATAGAAATTATAGATAATAGCCAATAATAGGAGTCTTCTAAATAAGAAAATTCAACTAATAAGAAAAATCAAAAATTATAAAAATCAAAAATCTAACCTAATAAAGAATACAAAGAATATAAATGGATAGTGTATGATATAACAGAGAAAAAACTTGCAATTATATGAAGGATTTCTTAAAAAAGGCTTCTCCAGATCTTGATTATTTAAAGTTAGATCTACTGGAACATGAAGAATTAACAGAAGTTAAACACGCGTCAAATATTTCTTCAGTGGCTGATGATATATACAAAAGACTAATAAAATATGGGCAATTAGATGATGAGTATATAAAAAAAAATTATTCTGTTTTTAATAATTAAATAATAATTAATTGTCTATATTTGTAGATAAGGATTTGTAAATAAAAAAAAAAAAAATAAAAAAAAAGGAGAAGAAAATGGAGAAGAAGATGGAGACTATTATGACTAAAATGATGACTTCGTTGATGATGGAAATATAGAATATAATAATAAATTAAAGTTAATTTCAGCAGTTTTTTAAGATTTCCGAACTGTGCATGGGGGATTGGCACAATTTATGGAAACTCCATTTTATAAAGAAAGGCTGTAGTTTTAGGATGAAGAGAAAAAGTAGATTGAGAAAGAACAAGCAGACAAAGAAATAGCCGAGAAGTTGAAATTGAAAGACAAAAAATAAAAAAAGAAAAGCAACAATTCCTAAATAATTTCAGGTTTGCAAGGACCCATGCTTTCCAAAAACAATAAAATAAAAATTTCTAACGTGACAGCAAGCAACACCAGTAAAATGAATACAGGAGATATATTTTGGTAGTCACTACAAGAATAGCAGCAAAAGAAAAACTAAAATTCTAATATTCCCTAGTAGTTGTACGAATAGGCAGTGCAAAAGTAAATATAGTCCACTTATTAAATATCCAGTTCGGAGCTCTAGCAATAAAATTCAGCTTAGCAATCAGCCAAAGCTACTTCTCCGAAAGGGGCAAGTGCCAGCACTCAGAATGGTGGAGGTTTTTATTTCAAAAAAACAGGACTCTCTCATGAAGAAAAGGAGTTGGAGAAGTAGAGATTTTTAAAGCTAATTGAACAGGATTAGTTTACACCAGGCGGGGTGTAGGATACGAAAAAAGAAAAAAAGAAAGAAAAAAAAATAAAAAAAAGCTGATGTAACGACGATCTTGGACGATGAAGACCAGACGGAAACTGCCCAGACGAAGGCTCCTGTGCAGTAATAGTAATAGGAAAGTTCAATGTCGCCAGCTCCAAAAAAGAAGAAAAAACTGAATAAAGAAGGAGTGCAGGTGTAAAGCAGCATAGGTAATAATGATCTATAAATGGATTAATTATAGTAAATTCCCCAGCAATAGCAATAATATATGCCTTACCAAGCTTAATTAAACGCAATGTAGGGTTAACCAGGTTTGTAATAGTAATACATGTAGGGGATGGGGATGTATAACTAAGGAATGATGTATAATCCGATGCAAGCTAATTAAATGTTTTACTAAATGATGGGATAAAACCCTCAGTATGCTCAACAGCTAAAAACAAGTCAAAATGAGGGAGCCTATGCTCAATACATGTATTAGATGAATCAATAACAACAACAATAACAATAGCTTAGTAGCATGGGACAGTAGCAGTAATTTGAGAGTTTTATCGCAAAGAAAAAAAATAATAATAACCAAGTTATTGAATTGATAAGCGATGATGAAGAATAAAATTCGTAATAAATTTAAAATAATTAATAATAAATGAGTGTTGATAATAATAATGATATCAAAAATGAATAGGATATGTCAGGGCAGAAAGTGAAAAATACTGAAGTTATTAAAAATAATAACAAAGTAAACTAAATTAATAGTTCCAAGACTTTCGAAATATCTGATGATGATAATGAATGAAAGAGTTTATTTAAAGAACGAGATAGAATCTTTATAAAAAAGATTTGAAGAATATATATAATGCAATAATAGCAATTTAAAATAAATAAAATATATAAAATAAATATTTATTTTTTTTTTTTTAATTTAGTTGTTAATTTATTAGAAAAATATCTTACCAATTAAATGTTTTTAATTTTAATATAAACATATTTTAGTAACAACAATAAAAAATAATACTATAATAGTAATACTTTTACTCATTATTTAATAACTTTTAATTTATAAACTAGATACACAAGTTCTCTATTTTAAAATTGTGTTATCAGCTGGCTTCCATCAATTAAATATTTAAGAATTTATTAGAAGACTAATAAAAAGAAAGATAATAAATTATACGATAAAAGAATAAATACATTAATATAGAATTATTTTTATTTATTACAGCTAAAGGCATTCGATTATATAAATTCCTCTCTTCTGTTTTCATCTTTTTTAAGCGCTGTTTTAACATTCAAAGTTATGTCATCAATTTCTCCCTCAATCTACTATATAAAATATATCAAAAACGTTTTTATTTTGTTTGATATTATTATATTTGACTTTATAAATAATTACCCAATTTTAGTTATTTTTTATAATGTCAGCAAATTTTTATTATTCTTAAACTTTAAAATAGTCAGCGATATACAGGACTCCATCTTTTTTCATAAATTTAGACACTTGATTTAAAAACTCAGCAAAATTTCCGAAACAGTGAGAACTTTCAAGGCAAAGGGCAATATCAAATTATTATCCTAATAATTCTTCTACTTAATCTAGTTTTTCTGCATCTCCCTTTTGTAATTTTTTGTTATTTACTTATACTATTTATAATTCAACCAAATTAATTAAAATATTAATTTTATTACAGTATAGAATCTCAAGTTGGGATTTTTAGTATAAGTATTTTAACAAAATTTAACTTGATTAGCTGATAAATCAACTCCTACACATTCCTCAGGATTCAAATATTTGAAAAGATAGTTTAATCCTCCTCCCCTTCCACTTCCTAATTCCAAAATGGTTTTCTTTTGTAAATCTTTCATTTTATTGAAATCTAAATTTTATAAAATAAATTATTTAAAAAATGCATAATTTATTTATTTTTTATTATAATTTTAACCTGTAGCAATATAGTAATAAAGCTATAAACTGAATCTTTCATCCTCTTCTTCATTTTATAGATTTTTTACTAATTTCCCATCACCTTTTAAAACTGCATACCCGTAGTTATCTGTTTTCCATTACGTTTAGGGACTTAACTATTTTCAATTTTTAAAAATAGAAAATGTATATTTTTTTTTAGGAAAAAATTTGATCTTACATAACATAATGAATTATATATAAATTCCCATAAAAATTTCTTTGGCCCATCTGTTTTATCAATGTATTTTTTACAAATTTAATCGTATTTTTCTTTTAACTACACTCCTACCTATTAAATGAAAAGAGGATTTTTAAAGTTCTTATAAGATTTTAATAATAATTGAAAATTACCATAGTATATTTTATTAAAAAATATAGCATAAAAATAGTTGGAATATTAATCAATAATAATGGAATCCAAACAAATGAAGTTATTATTGCAATAATCAAAAATAGCATCGCCAATACCATAAGTAAAGAAGCGATTAGATAAAATTAGGCACCTTAATATTGGATAGTATTTCCTTTTTTGGCTAAAAGGGAACCAAGTGGAGTGTTTTACATTTCCTTTTTTGCAATTTATTTATTTTATTTATTTATTTATTTTTATGATTACTGATTTTGGAAATGAATATTTAATGTTAATATTAAACCACTTCTGATAAAAACATACTAGAGATGTGAATCAATACAATAAAATTAGCAAATTAGTGCGTTGTGATCTATATTATTTCATTTACATCTTTATTAATTTAAATTCATATTACATATCATACATCATACAAAGCAACTCAGTATTTTTCATTATATATTAATTGGATATATTGATTCGTCATACATATCTTATAATATTTTTTTAACTAAAATAAAAAATAATAATTTTTTATACATGAATCATTACACCCTTATTTTATTTTTTATATATGAATCATTACACCCTTAGTAATATTATATAATTCTTTTGCGTAATAAATATAAAATATTATAGTCAATATTATGATATTAAATAAATAACATATATTATTAACTTATTAATATTTCTACAATATTTTAACCATTATTATTTATTTTTTTATAAATAAATTATTATAATTATTTGATATAATTTCGCTCTTAATTATTCTTCTTTTATAGTAATAGACCGCCAAATTTTAAGATTATTGTTAATTATAAATATAAATTACTAAAATTGTGGGCATTTATTAATATATTAAAACCTGTTTAAATAAATAAAAAAATTAATAGAACTAAAAATTATTTAAAAGCAAAAATTAAGACTAAGTATATTATAAATCTTATAATAATAGAAATATAAATACATTAATGGATAGGGAATAGAGAAAAAAGGCTTTTAAAGATTTACAAAAAGATAAAAAAAGATTTTAATAATCTAAAGTAATATTTTAAATAGAAGTAAAATATTTATCTTATAAAATAAAAATAAATTAAATTAGAAAAGTAAAAGACAATAAGTTGAAAGCAGTGATGAAGAAGATTTAGATGATTTCATTGAAAAGGATGGTAAATTTTTTTTTCCTTTTTCCTTATGGGGAATAAAAGTTATTATTTTTATATAGAGTTTTATGAAGAAGATGACTATTTAGATGATGAAGATGTGCAAAATAAAGAAGAACGAAGGAAAAATTAAAAAATGAAATAATTAATGGCATCTAATATGATATCAACGGTAATAATATTTTTGATTTTTATAATATTTTATTTAATTTTAAAATGCAATTATATAAAATGATGTATATATAGAATAAAGATAAAAAAAATTGGTTGATATAGATGCAAGCAAAGCTGATGCAATTATGGAAGATTTATTTGCTGAAAAAGAAAATGATGAAGAAAATGACTAGGACCACAATTAAATGGAATAAGAAAATATTAAACTTGAAAATTAATTATTATTTATGTCAGAGGCAGAAAAGAAATAGGCTTTAATGAGAAAAAGCTAATAAAAAAGTAAATAAATACACAATCCGGAAGAAGAATATAATAATAGCAACTAGTAATCTGGTATCAAAAAGAGAAATTATTAATAGTTCGAATGTAATATTATTGCTTTATTTTTGGTTTTAAAATTGATATTAATTTTTTTTATTTTATCAGAAGAAACCTAAAATTAAAATAAAAACCCCTCTTCTGATCTTCCCGAAATTGATGACCTTTCTTTAAATTTCGATGGTGTTAATTAAATATTAGAGCAGCACGAAAAGGAAAAATTAGAGAATTTATAAAAGGATATTTCTACAAAAGCAGAATAAAAAGCTGATGAAAATAGTATGACATTCGATGAAATTGAAGCCATGATTTAAAAAATAAATAAAAACTAGAATAAGAAGAGAAATAGAGATAGTTATAAATTCAAACGAAACAATAAAATTACTCCAAATAGAATTTCGATAAATTATTTATGACAAAATAATAATAAAATCTTAATATAAATGACATAAAAGAAGAAGATGGTTCACTAAACTTCTTTTTCATTGATATTTATGAAGATGAAAGAGTTAGAAAAGGAAAACTGTATCTTACAGGGAAGGTTTTTAATAAATCAACATAACAATACGACAGTATTACATTGGTCATCCAAAATAACATAAGGAATATATTTTTATCCTAAAAATGGAATTAAATAAGAAGTAAAAAATAAATAAAATATTTTACATAAAATTAATTGCTATATTCTTATAAGGAATTGGAAAATGAAGTCAGGGACATTGTAGAAAGAAAATACTTGAAACTTAAAAGGGAAGATTATTCTTACACATTTGAAAAGTACAAGTATGCTTTTGAATTAGATATCCCCCACAACCAAAACCACTAATTTTTACAACTAAATTATCCTTTTGATTTTGATACTTTGCCCAGTGATCTAAGAGGAAATAATTTCCAATTTGCTTTGGGAACTACCTATACAGCTAGTGAATTATTCATTCTGTAGACTCAAATAAAGGGACCCTAGTGGATTAAAATTAGCAATTTTTAAATTCCAAAAAAAGCGTAATTAAATTATAAATAAATTCATATATAAAAAACATTCTTTAATTTTTTATAAAAATAGTTATGAATCTAATTCAAACTTTGAATTTGATATCAACAATTATTATGAAGATGTTTAACTCATTTAATAACAGCCCTAATAGCCTCATCTAAAAGTAATTTGACTGATTTTATTCATTTTTAATTTGATTTATTTAATTACATTACAACTAAATAATATAGTGTGCATCAATCGCAATTAAAACCTTCAGAAACCCCTAACAAAAAGATCAAATTGAAATTTTAAATGTCTCATTGCTAACCCATTCGTACATAAACACTGACTAACTCACTGATATGGTCGGTTTGAATAAAAGATCCTATATCAGAAATTACTAACCCGGGAAATAATTGCCCTATGATTTTGAAAAAAAAAAGCTTAAGCACTTGTAGTATTTACCTTCTGAATTTGCAGTTTTGCAAAGCTTCGTTGATTTTATTTAATCTTACGACCCAGATATTTTAGTTTCTCATGATATGTATGGAGAAATAATGGATATTATCAGTCAAAGAATAGAAAAATTAGGCATCAAGTCGAGCAAAATGACTCGGCTATTTAACATTCCTGTATCTTTATACAAAGGAGGTAGCTAATTAAATGTCTAAATCAAAAATTTGTAATTTTATTTTTCATGTTTCATAGCCTCCACTGCTTAGAAAACAAGAAATTTAACTAAAGGAAGACTTGTTGTCGATACTTATATGCAAGCAAAGGAGTTGGTAAAAGACACTGATTATAACTTAACTCAAATGGCACAAAAACATTTAGGAAAGACCAGAAAGGTAAAAATTATTGAATTGAATTCGTGTAGAGTTAACTTAATAAATTAAATTAAAAGGATTTCTAACTCAACATTCCTGATCTAGAAAAAATTTTTAACGATTCGAATAACATCAACACACTGGTTAATTATGTGGATATCGACGCATAGTTGCAATTGGAACTGATGTTTAAACTTCAAATCATTCCCTTGACAAAACAGTTAACTAACATTGGAGGAAATATATGGAACAGGTGTGCATTAATTTATTTAATTAATTATAAATATTAATTAATAATTTTATTAGATCCTTACAAAATCAAAGAGCAGAAAGAAATGAAATGCTATTGATGCATGAATTTTTCAATAAAGGGTACATAGTACCTGATAAATACAAAAGTAAAAAGGCTTTTGAAGCTGATACAGGAACAACAAAGGCGAAAAAGTATGAGGGAGGAATGGTTCTTGATCCCGAGGCCGGATATTATAAAGACTATGTCCTTTTATTAGATTTCAACAGTTTGTATCCCTCTATTATTTAAGAATATAATATATGTTTCAGTACAGTTGAAAGGCCTTCACTTACATTGGAATACTACCATAAAAAGCCTGAAATAAAAAAAGTAGTCAAGAAGAAAGGAAACAATAAAAAGGGTGGGGACAACAAAATGGAAGTAGAACATGATGACGATGAAGACTAAAATCATGAGTAAAAAGAAGAAGATTAATATGAATATCCTGAAGTGCCTGACAAGCATAAGAAATTTGGAATTCTTCCCAAGATTATTAAATATTTGGTTGATAGGAGAAAATAAGTCAAATAGGAGCTCAAGTATTAGAAAAATGATGATCTTAAGAAGTCACTTGATATAAAATAACTGGCCTTTAAACTAGTAGCAAACAGTATGTATGGGTGTTTGGGTAACGAACAAACTTCAATATTTATTTTTAATGTATTTTTAATTTTTATCTTATACTAGGATTTCAATCTTCGAGATTTTATGCCCAGCCTATTGCTGCTTTGATTACCAAAAAAGGAAGAGAAATTTTGCTAAATTCTTAGCAAATCGTCAAAAATATGAACTATTCTGTTATATATGGAGGTAATTAATGATTTTTTAATGAAGAAATGTATTTTCATTCAAATATTCATTTACAGATACCGATTCATTGATGATATACCCAAAAACTGATTCTTTACAAGAATTATTTAAAGTTGGAGTGGAAATAAGAAAAAATGTTAGTAAATAATACAAGTAAGAAGTGAAAATTATGATATTTTTAAAAATTTATTAACGAGTAATATTTTATCCTATTCAAGAAACCTCGTGTTTGATATAGACGGTGTTTATAAAAACATGTTACTATTAAAAAAGAAAAAATATGCTTGCATGAAAATGGATAACTTCGCCCAAATAATGAATAATCCCACTGAAACTCCTATTTGGAAGAAAGAAGTAAAGGGTTTGGATATCGTAAGAAGAGATTGGTCGGTTATATCCAGAAAAGTTGGAAATGACATTTTAGATATAATTTTAAGTGATCAAAACATTCAAGAGGAGACGGAAATTGAAGATAGAATAGAAGATAAAATATTTGCATACATGCATTAATTAAGTAAAACTATTTTTAAATTTATTGATTAATAAAGAATTTTATCTATTTATAACTTTACACTTCTTCCAGATAATGATATTAAGGACAAAAAATATGTTATCGGAGATTTCATGATTACGAAGGTTTTAACCAAGGACCCTTCCTCATATCCTGATGGAAAAAGTTTGCCCCATGTATAGGTTGCTAAAAGATAAATATAAACGGGGAAAAAAGCTGCTCTTGCCTTGATTAACCACGTCATTTATTATGCTATTTGTGTAGCTCCCAATGGAGAAAAATCTCATTCCATATCTGAGCGAGCTTTCACTCAAGAGGTAAATAAAAATAAGTTTAAAATTTTTAAAAATAAAGACTTTCTATATATATAATCTATTTTTGTACAGGAAATTTTAGAAAATAAATATGAAATCGATTTCGAATACTATAAAAGTAATCAAATTTTAAATGTAATTGAAAGAATGGTCTGTGTATTGCCGAATATGTCAAGGTCATCTTTAGCTGAATCTCTCGGATTAGATCCTAGCAAATACCAAAATAGAGATATGTAACTTTATTAAAAATTGCTACTGAAAATTTTTTTTTACATAATTTTTATTGAAATTTTAGCTTAAACACTGAAATATAAATGGATCAAGATGATAATGGACCTGAAACTAATCAGATGTTTTAGGCTATTATTGAATAGCATTTGACAATTAGCTGTAAAAAATAAGCTACTCCCTAGTGCGGTACCCCTTAAGTTTATAGAGGTTTGCTAGAATTAAAATCAGCAAATTGCTAATATTGCAATACTTAATTCTCTGTGTAAACAATTTTATTGAAAATTAAAATATAAAAAATATTATTTGTTTTATTTTTATCATTTTTAAAAGTGGGTTAATTTCTAATAAAATAAGAAAATTCATTAGAGATAGTATTTTATTAAATTATAAACAAAAACTTATATGTACTGGAGTTTGCATGTAGAAAATAGAAAATGATAATTTTTATCTTAAAAGAAAGCCATGCAATCAGTGCGGACAAGGATCTTATAAACATATATATGATGAATTCCATATCTAGCTCATATTAAATGGACTAAAAGGAATGTTAGATTATAAGAAGTAATATCTATTTAATAAATAAAACCGAGAAAATTTAAGTTATTATTAAATAAATTAATTTTAGAAACTCGTATAAGGATACATTTATTAAATATAAAAAAGAATATTAAGAGATGATTGAAAGAGAATATGTAAATTAAAATATTGTTTTTTATAATTTATAAATTATTGATTTTTATTTTAATTAGCAATATTTAGATTCATTATTTAGTCAAAGTGAATTTGAAAACATTGACTTGAGTGATATTTTTTTCAAGCAAATAAAATTATTTTGAAAATTTTTTAAATATTGTAATTTAACTAATTATATATTAAAATTAAAATGAACTTCTTATAAAGAACTCTATATAATATAATTTTAAATAAATATATATTTTGAATATTTTCTATGCTATTTAATTTACCCCTCTATTAATATTTCGGATAGGTTTTCATTTTAATTAATTTCCATCCAGCTAGAATAATTATTTTGTATATAGTTCCAATATTATTCCAAATTAGAGAAAAGTATATACTCATACAAACAACAACAAAATAATTTAACAAAATTATAGAATTTTAAGTAAATAACTAAGAAAAATGCCTTTATTAATGATTTCAGGAAGACCAGGATCTGGTAAAACTACTAGAGCCAAAGAACTTAAAGAATATTTCGAATAAAAACATTAAAAAACAGTGGTATTAATTAATGAAGAACTATTCGGATTGAATAAAGCAGATGCATATGTTAGTAATTTAAGATAAAAAGTTATTTGAGCATTTCATAATCTATTTATTATTTAAATTATAGGTAGTCATTAAGAAAAAATTACGAGAGCCTTTTTGAAATCAAATGTAGAAAAGCATTTAGATTAAGAAACTGTTGTTATTTTCGATTCTCTAAATTACAGTATAAAATTCTTTTATTATATAAAAGCAAGCAAAAAAATAAATTAATTTATTTAAAGTATCAATTAATTTAATAAGTTAAGGGATACAGATTTGAATTACACTGCAGAGCTAAAGGAGTTAAAACTTAGTATGCGTTACTTTATTGCAATTCAAGTAGATAATAAAGTAAAATTTGGAATGAATAAAACGAAAATAAATTTCCAGAAAATCTGTAATTTCTATATAAAAGAATTATTTTGTCTACATTTCTTTTATATAGTTTTCCGTATACAATTAAAAAAGTTAATTAAGCTTAAATATTTTAGATTTGAAGAATTGAGCAATAGTTATGAACCTCCCAACTAAGGAAGTAATATATCATTTCTAAAACTAAAAGCAAATAATTAAAATAAATTGACTCAAAATTACTAAAGATAGATGGGATAAGCCTTATTTCGAAATCAGAGAAAATGAAAATACTCCCATTGAAGAAATAGTAGATGTATTGTTGTTTTAATAAAAATAGTCTAAAGATCCAGTTTCTACGAAAAAAGTAATTTTATATATATGATAGTATTATAAATATAGTTAAATTTTATATTTTTAGGATTATGTTGCTGAGTAATAGAACTTTTTATATGAATTGGACAAAAAATTATAGAATTTAATAATGGAAATTATGGAAAAATAAGGAGAAGCGATTTAAATTGGACTTCCCATACTACTTTAAGATTGCAAATAAAAATTAAAGTTATAGCACCCTCTCAGTTTAATATAGTTAAAAAAGTTTAAATAGGAATTTGCTCTATTCATAAAATAAAACCCCCTCAAATCTTTGGAGGTTGTTGGAGATTCCTTTGTAGTTTTTCTCTAAGGAAGATTATGAAAATAGTATTAACTAGATAACTAATACCCCCCCATTGAAAATAATATTATATCTTATTTCTTATAATTTGAAAATTTTTTGGAATGTGATAAAGTATATGATTTTAATTCGTTTTATATTTTATATGCTATTATTATTATAATATATCGTAAGGTAGAGGGTTATAAAACTATTCAATATAATAAAATTCCTATTTTTCATAACATGTATTTAAGTATGTATGTTAATAGTCTTTATTAATAGTATTTTTGAAATAAAATAATAGAGAAAAATTGAATTTAATAAAATATAAGCTTTATTATTTAATTAACTAACAATAAAAATTGAGTAACTATTATCAACTGAATTAATTACAAAAAAGAAAATATTTATTTAGATCAAAAAACCCCCCCATTTAAATATTATTCATACTTGCAATAGAAGAATAAAAAAATTAAAAAAAAAAATGAGTGGAAGAGATTTTTATTCCGTATATGGTGGAGCTGTATAAGGCAATAAGTAATTGCTAAGTTCTGTTTAGGATCATTTTAGATTGTAAAAATATGGAGGAACAGCAGGAGGATTAAATAAAAATGAATTTTTTAGAACTTACAGTAAGTTATTTTAACTATTATTCTTGAGAAATTAGTCATTTTTATTTTCTCAAATAAATATTAAATAAATAGACTAAAAGTTAGCCAAATAATTCGATGATATGATGAATGACAGAGGATTCAATATTTATTAAAATGGATTAATTAAGTCAGATGCTGAACATGAAGGAATAGATAAGTTATTAATAAATTCTGAACATATTTCTCCTTTATTGAAAGCTTTAGAAGATGAAAATTCTGTTTTGAAAAAAGAGGTAATAGCAAAGAAGTGCATTTATGAGAGAATATAGCATTATTTAATAAAAATTAATTTTATTTTGAAATGCAATAATAGATAACATATCTTTCTGGAGACTTGAAAAAATTTATAAGTATGGTTGAATTGCTATTAGAAGAAAATAAGTATATCAGAGAACATATAAACTAAAAAATAGAGACATAACTAAATTAATTGAAACTATCGGATTAAATGGTATACAATTTTATATTAAACTATTTTAATATAATGGGGGGGAGAGAAGTAAATAACGATTAATTTTTAAATTTAAAATAGATGGAGAAGAAATTCATGATTTAAAACATAAAATCCACATTTTAACAGAAGAAAACAATATTTTGATAAAACACCTCGATGAAATGAAAGTAAATAATAAAAGTTCAATATTGGTTTTTTAATTTGTTTTGCAGTTTATAAATTTTAAAACAAAATTAAATTAAGAAATTCAGAGAAGATTATGATAATTTCGTATACTAAAACGAAAATGAAATGGGAAAAGCAAAATAAGTATTTGAAAAGGCACATGAGGATTTAGAAGCTGCCTTGAGAAGAGAAGAAAATTTGGCCAAATAAGTTTAAAATTTAGAACCTAACTATCTTAAGTTAAAAAAACTGGTATTGATTATCATTCTATTAATTTTTTAAAATATTTATTTTTATCAAATAAAATTTTATTTTTTTGGTGCTAATTTTTAGACAGCAGAATAAGAAGATGATATTGAATAATTTAAAATTTAACTGAACGATAAAGATAATTATATATAATAAATAGAAAATGAACTAAATCACTATAAAAGGTATTCATACAATTCAGAATATATTAAAAATAGAAATAATTATATATTAATTTATTTTATTTCAAGAAACTATGAAGATTTAAACACTAAAAAATAATTGGAAAATGATTAACTTCTACAAGAAAATCATCTTTTATAAAACGAAAAGAAAGATTTTAAATCAAAATTCCAACTCAAAGAAAAGCAAATCCACGCCCTCTAAGATGACAATAAATAAGTAAGAAGAGAGCATTAATAGATTTCGCAATAATTGGCTGAGGTATTATTATCAATGATAAAAATTTAAAAAGAATTTAATATAAAGAAATGTTTCCACTTAATTTAACAAGATTTCTTCAAGCGTGACTGATTTTAAAAATCAAATTGAAATTGAAAAAAGTAGAGCTGAAAGCAGTCTATAAAGAGAAAGATAAATGAGAGAAAAACTTGATTTAGCCCTTAATGAAACTGAAAAAGCTACTCTTAAATTGCAGTAATTGTAAAAGCAATATAACTAACTGTTGGATACTTCCAAATAAGAAATGTCTGAAAAATTCACAAAATATGAATCTAATGTTGAAAGGTATGGAATATTTATTTATAAATTAATTGAAGTTGAATTAAATAGCTGATTTTTATTTTTTATAGATTGAAAAACTAATATTAAGAGCAACTTGAAGAAAAAGAAGATGAAAGCAATTAACAATCTAAGTAATTAAATGAACAAAAAAGAATAATTGAAAGAATGTAGTCAGATTTAGAATTAAAAGTATGATTTTATTAAATTTTATAGTTTAAATATTTAAAAAATCAAACTCCATTTTAGAACAAAGATATAGCTGAACAAAAACATAAACTTTAAGATTATCAACACCAAAAAACCATCATCGATGCTCAAACACTTGAGTTAAGACAATAGCAAAAAGAAATTTAAGAATTAGGTGGACTTCTTAATGAATACAAGTCATAATTGCAATCGCAGCCGGAATAAAGAAATGAATAAGACAAATTATTAAGGTAATAATTTATAATAAATATTTATTAATGCTTACATAACACTATTTAACTTTTATTAGACAAATCTAAGACTTGCAAGACAAATTAAGAAGCTTACAAAACGAAGGAAGTGATATGAGATTTAATGAATAATTGGAATTAGCTGAATAAAGAATAGATAATCTCAACCACGAAAAAAAACAAATGGAAAATGAAAATAGAGAATTATCCAATTAGGGTATTGTTTATTTTGCATTTTAATTTTTTTGAAACATTGAAAATTTAAAGCCTTATCTTTAACTTTTAATTAGTATCTGAAATGAAACGAGAATTAGATGGAATGATGGAATTAGGAGTCAACACAAGACTTTCCAAAAAGGATCAAGAAAACAAAGTCCATCAATTATAATCAGAATATACCCACAAAATTAAGTAAACATTATATGTTACTATACTTATTGATAAAGCAAATGAATAATTAATATTTTGATGCCTTTTTTTAGTTTATTATAAGCAGAAATTAGAAAGTTAGAAGACAAAACTGCCTAGTAAGCTATTCAAATTCGAAACTTAGAAAATCAGAGAAATAGCAACATTGGAAGAGTAGCTTAAATCTCTTCTAATTATAACAGCGGAGCTTCGCCATTACAAGGTGTCGGTTAATCCTAATACCAGCCTGGAATGCTATAACATGTAAGATAAATATATACAATTATCATTTATCACTAATATTTTTAATTTTTTTTAGTCTATGTAATCTCCTCCTGCTTAATCTTAACCATAATCTGCCCTAAATAGGGCTATAGGAATGGCCTCAAGAAGTCCTGTAGTCGAAAATTAATTCAAATAATATTTCGGAACTCAAGAATCCCCAAACTAAATAAGAAGTTCTAAAAGAATTTTCGATAATCCTCTCCCTCCCCAATAATATTAGTAACCTTCTTAAGGATAGCAAATAAATAAAAATGCCTGGTTAGGATAAAACTGATCAGTAGATTCGCAATTTTTAAAAATATTATACATGTTATGGTATTATTATTATTCCACTATATATATATAATATAATTTTATTAATGTAAATGAAATTTTTATTTATTAAATTATAAATGATTTTCTTAAAATTCTTTTATTCCCTCATTTTCTTTATTGGTATTCGTAATATTTTCTCTAACGTCTTCACGAAAATCACCAAAAAAGTGAAAAATGATAGTTTTATTAGGAATTATTTCATATTAAAATTAATTAGTTTTCAAACAAAAGCTATCTTCTATCTATATAGCTCAAATTAAAATTATTAATTCAATAAATAAAAAATTTATTAATATTATACAATCATTCATTTTCCCTCAATTAGTAACCTAAAATAAAAATCAAATAAAAATACAGTATTAGGCAGTGTAGAAGAATAAAATTCTAGCTCTATTTAATATCTAATAAAAAAACTATAACAAGAAAGAAAAGCATAAATCGAAATGGAAAATTTATTAACGAGCAAAACGTTTAAAAATGCCGAAGAATATGGATGGATCACCCCAGGTATCTAATTTTTGAAAATTTCTAAGATTTTTTTCATGCATATCATTAAAATGTGGAAAAAATTAATGAAAATATACAAATTACATAATTTTCTATTTGCAAACAGACACAAAGGCTTGGTTAAAGTTGGATGAAAAGGAAAAAGAGTGTTTTAAAAAGTGTAGAATTATTGAAATTCAGCCTGAAAAGGAACTACTTACAATATCAGTAGAAAAATCTTCTTAGCCGTAATAGGTACATCCAAGAGAGGTATTTTTAAGGAGTGAAGAAGAGCAAGGAGATGTGAAAGGTAGCGCAATTTTAATAACAAATAAAAAAATTTAAGTATTTATCAACACTATAATTATTCTTTTAAAACTTTAGACATGACCGATATGGAGTGTTTGAATGAAGCAGAACTATTATTTAATTTGAAAAGAAGGTGAGTGTTTAGCAAGCAATATATTTGAATGCTTTTTTCCGCATCAAATTACACATTTATTAATTTACTTAATAATTTTACAAGATATATAGAAAAGTCCATTTACACCTACGTCGGGCCGACTCTCATTGCTATGAATCCCTTTGCAAAAATTGATGGACTGTACTCAGAGGATGCTATTAAGGAGTACAAAAAGTTGGTGTTATAGGATGAAGGTGTTATGGATGGAGAGTCTCCGAAAAAAAAGCCCAAATTTTCAAACCAATTAGAAGTCAATAGTCAGGGAACAAGAGACAAAAATAAAACAGTTTCGAGTGTTCATTTTTCCTCGTAGCTCAACCCTCACGTATTTGGAATAGCAGCGCACGCCTACAACGATTTATTTTTCAATGAAAAAAAATAGGTAAAAAAGGGCTATTAAATTAAATTTATTTAAATTGTCATTTTTTATCTATCAACAAAGGCCATCGTTATTTCGGGAGAAAGTGGGGCAGGAAAAACAGAAAACACCAAGTTTTGCATGAAATTTTTAACTTCGCTTCACTAGGGCAGTTAGTCTCTTAATGATGAAGATTAAGGTTCCAATAGGAAAACTAAAATTGAGGAAAGAATTTTGAATTGTAATCCCGTTTTAGAGGCCTTTGGAAATGCGAAAACTGTAAGAAATGATAACTCTAGTAGATTTGGAAAATATGTTTAAATAATTTTCGACAAAAATTCCCGCAAAATAAAAGGAGCCCAAATCGAAAATTACCTTCTGGAAAAATCAAGAATTACTTCTCAGGTATATCAATCAGACTTAATATTTCTTTAATTTAAAATTTTCTTTTTTCAAATTAGCAAAGTAAAGAAAGAAGTTTCCATATTTTTTATCAAATGATGCAAGGGGCTGATTAAGATATGTTAAAGTAGTTCTTTTTGGACCCTTTCTGCAAGAAAGATTTGCAAAAATTAGAATATTTAAACAAATCGAAATGCTATTCCACAAGTGGAATTGACGATAACCAAGAATTTTAGGATTTGCTAAAATCGATGGAGGTGTTAGGCTTCACATCTATAAAAGACACGATATTTTCGATGGTAGCTTCAGTGTTATTATTGGGAAATATTCAATATGATGATTCCTCTTACTAAAGTGACGTGCCCTGCAAAATTAAAAACCCGGAGTTATTGGAATAGGTATGCAAATTGCTACGAATAAATTTGAAAGAATTGGAAAAGAGAATGGGATCGAAATCCAGAACAATTGCGGGAAAGGAAATCATTTCTCCCTTCAATAAGGAGCAGTGCATCAACAGCAGAGACGCGCTTGCTAAATATTTATATTACAACTTATTCGGATGGATAGTCAGCAAGCTAAATGAAACCATCGTCCCGGACATGTACGAAGAGGTCGATAACGATTCTCAATTTGTAAGTTCCGTGTGTTCTGAAGATGAAGACGACTATTAGCCTATGAGAAATTCTGAAGGAGAAGAAATAGACTTTTTAAATAACTCTAAATTTGTATCTATTGGTATATTAGATATCTATGGATTTGAGGTAAACCATATATTCTAAGCAAAACTCGCAAAAAATTCTTATTTTATTTATATATTAGGTGTTTAATGACAATGGGTTCGAACAGTTTTTTATTAACTATACAAATGAAAAACTGCAGTAATTGTATATTTTCTACATATTTAAATAAGAAAAACAGATTTTCATTAAGGTAATTAACTTGCAGAATAAATATTAATAGGAAATATTGTATTGCATTTTTGATTTCTTTAATACAGGAAGGACTCGAAGATAAATTGAACCATTTAAATTTTACCGACAACTAGGCAATCATAGATTTACTTGACAAGCCACCCTTCGGGATTTTTAATTTACTTGACGAAACATGTTTCGTGAATGGAAATGACGACGGATTTTTAAGCAAAATAAGAAAGTAACATGGCTAGTGTCAGCACTTTGCAATTCCGAAAATGACAAGCAAAAAAACCTTTATTATAAACCATTCTGCCAAGTCAGTCGAGTACACAACGACGAATTTTGTGGAAAAAAATAAAGACGATATGCAGTAGCCTATATTGGAAGTTTTATCGAATTCGAATAATGTGTAAATTCAAAAGTTATTTTCAGTCATTTTAGAATAGTTATTAGAATAGCAGACCAGAAAAGGTAATGGAAAAAAATAATTTCAAAATTTTTGAAATTTTTAAAATTGATTTGTAAAATATTTAAAAGCTAAAAAAACTATGGGATCCAAATTCAGAGTAGAAATGTAAAAACTCATGGACGAACTCTTGTAAAGTGATTGCCATTTTATCCGATGCATAAAGTCTAACGACGATAGAAAGCCTTTGGGATTTACGGAAAGACTTGTGCAGGCCCAAGTATAATGTCTAGGAATTTTGGAAAGTATTAAAGTGAGACTTGAATCTTATCCCATTCGATAACAGTACAGATTATTTTACAAAAAATACTCATACATAACGTTTCCTAAAGAAAGTTACCCTCAGCTCTGTGCTAGAAATGCAGATTTTAAGAGTTTGGTGCAACAGTAATACAATATATCAATTTTTACTTAAAAAATGCCTTTTTTTAAAAAAATTAAATTTTATAATAATAATAATTATAGACTCATATAAGAACATATGAAGGAAATTGGAGAAGATTTACTGCTGTATGGAAAAACAAAGCTATTTCTGAGAAATAAGGCCATACAAATGATAGACATTATTTATTAGCAGAAAATTTAGAGTTTCGTAAGAAAAATCGTCAAATTCTAGAGATTGTACAGAAGACATCTAAGGCACCGGGCCCTTAAAAGAGTCATCAATGCCATTAAATTTACCTAGAAAATGTGGAAAATACACAAGCAAATGATGGAATTAAGGAGGAAAAAAGCGGCCGTTAGAAAGCTGCAAAAGTGGTGGAGAAAAATTCGGGGCCAAGAAAGAAGAATGAAATTCAGAAGAAAGACCATGTTGGTTCAAAATTTTGTTAGAACCCAAATAAAACACAATACGCTGTAAAGATTTATCGACAAAGTCAAAATAATTTAAAGGTGTGCGCGAAGGATGCTAACGAAAATGGCTTTGAAAAAAGAACTTCTGATAAAGGATATGATGGAGGTAAAGAATAAAATTAATACATTCAACCCGATATGAAACTATTGATATTTTTTTTTCATTCGTAGAAAGCAATAAAAATGGGGTGGGATAGAATACGAAATATGAAGGCCGTTATCATTTAAAAAATGGTTAGAGGGAAATTGGTCCGACTTAAATATAAAAAAGAAATATACGAGTTCAGAATAAGAGCGTAAATGAAGAAATGTAATGCCGCCGCACTTCTGATCTAAAAAGTATACAAGGGTCAAAAATAAAGAAAATTGTATTTAAGATAATTGAAAGCTATTCATATAATATAAGACACCATATACTCTTTTTATATTTCTAATAAAATGTAAAACAATTTAAATATTGGGATACGTCTTTTATTTTTATTATTTTAATCGTTTAGGAGAAGAAGATTCCTGAAAATGAGAAGAAGTGCTATCATAATTTAGAGAAATGTTCGACCTTATGTCCTCAAGAAGTTAATAATCAAACAACGAATGAATGAATACGAATATGTAAAAATATAAAATAAAGATATAAAATATTAGAAATTTAATTAATGTTATGTGCTTTTTTATTTAGAAAGAAAACGTAGAAGAAAATATATTCTAAGAAGAATTTGAATTATTTGGAGAAAACGCATATATTCAGATGTAGTAATATGAATAAAAGTAAAATTAATAATAATCATCATAATAAAGCTAAAAAAAGCAGTCATAATAGGATAAGAATGTATCCAGTGTAAATTAATAGTAATCTGTGGAATCAGAAACTGTAGGATAAAATACTTAATTCTAAAATCAATTAAATTAAAATTATTATAGTAATTAAATTAAAAAAAATATAAGCAATAATATTTAGAATTAAAAACAGATGGGAGTTAATTAATAATTTAATCAAAATTAGAAAAAATAAAATAACTATACTAAATAATAATAATAACAGTAGGAAAAAATTTATCAACCCAAATAAAATAAAGACAAATATGAGCTTTTAAAAGAATTAAGATAATAAAAGCACAAACAACTGCAATAAAGCAGTCAATAACCTCTCCATACTTAACAACAATAATTAACTAAGTAATTGTAATCTACCACTACCACCTCCAATTTGAGCGTTCATCAGAAAGAAATACTAGAATAGCAAAGATTGCTTTTATAATAATAATAGTAAGAAGGATGGAAAAATAACTTATTTGATGCCACATATACATAAAACTTAGCAGCCAATAAAGTTTATTTGTTTAACTAAATATTAGATCTTTAAATGCTTACGGATACTAGGTTTATTTACTCGAACGATTTGGAGGGTAAAACTACATGGTCTAATTAATATTCTGACATATTTTCTACCGGGTATCCGTCTTCTAATTACATTTAAAATATATAAATTGGAGATGCTCATACATTGTGTTCCACATCAAATTCCAATATTTATGCTTTTGGTATTAAAACAAATATTTTATATATAAATTCTAAATATATAAAAAATTCAATTACTTTAAAGGATGGAATGATGTATAGCAATGTGGAATCGATTATGAAGAATCAGCTAACATCGAATAAAAATTTGAAAAACATTTCGTCGAAATTAAACTGCACAACAAGGTGCAGATGATTTCTACGAATAAAGACACCAATTTAGCTCTAGATGAAAAGGGAAATGTATTTTAATGGGGAAAAGGGAAATAAATTCATTTGCTTAAGGGAAATTTACCTGAAGATACCAATAATAAATCAGCTCATTATTTACATAGAGATATCTATTAAACAGGTGGAAAATAATAAATTTAAAATAAGCAAATAAAATATGTTAAAGCGGGATCTTTACAAAACTACGCAGTTGATTTCGATGGAAATTTGTATGCTTGGCCACTGACGGAGGCTTAGTAAAATGAATATGAAGAGAAAGAAAGAGACTTTGACGATGATGGACATGTTGATTTTTACTTATTTAATCTCGATAGTCAAATTTCTACATTTTAGCAAAAAATATAAATAGCCTCAGTCACATGTGGATTAAAGTTTTCTTTACTTTTATCTTAATCAGGAATGGTATTTTCTTATGGAGAAAATAAATATGTAATAAATTACAAACAAAATTTTTATAAAAAATTTTAAATTATCCTATTTACTTAATAAGGGATAATTGGGACATGGAGACAAAAAGAACAAAAATGTACCGTAAATTATTGAATATTTTAAAAACTGCAAGGTTTAAGAAGTCGATTGTGGATTGAAGCATTGTATTGCCAGATGCTCTAATAATAAGGTGTATACCTGGGGATGGGGGGAAAAGGGACAACTAGGACATGAAGATAATAAAAATTAACTAAAACCTCTACTTTTAAATATACAACAAATAACTGCTTCCGAAAAATAAAGTAATATGATTTCTAATGATAAATCACACTCCTTTAAAGTTCTGCAAGTGAAGGCCTCAAGAACAGGTTCTCTGTTCTTGTATAGTAATGGTTCCATTTATTGGTTTGGATCGAATGCATTTTTGAAAACTTAAAACGTTCCCATCAAGCTTAATGAAATATAAAGGGTAATTTTTTTATTTCCTATTATAATAATTATAACATAATTTGTTTCTAATAGTGTCCGCAAATTGCTTAAGATATATTTTACCCAGTCAGAATATAAAGCAGTTATAGTGACTCTTTAAGTATTATAAGTATTACCTACGCTTTTACTTCTAAAGATGTTTAAATGTAAAAAAATGTCCACTACAAATAAAAAATGATGAATATTTTGACTTCTAAATGGACTCAAAATCAAATAGATTCAAGTAAATTCATCTAAATCTTTTATTTATTTATTTATTTATTTATTTATTTATTTATTTATTTATTTGTTATTAAAGTAAATCCTCCTTACGATGAAAATCTTTCACATCATATATCCATAACGAATATGATGAGGGGAAGTCATCACAAGAACACTGTTAATGCTGTAAAATAAAAAATATAGAAAATCACTGGTTAAAATGTTCTCAAATCATAACAATAATCAAATGAAAAACTAAGTGGATCCAAATAATTCAAATCATCTACAATGGTATCTGCGTAAGAAGAGGAGTGTGTCAAATAGATCAGAATTTTCGGGAAAAAAAAACATCAATTATCAGTTGTAGATTAATATTCAGTTTACAATTACAAATTCCCTAAAGAAGGAATGTAAATCAAATAAAACGGTTTTGTGATAAACAATTTTTTTAATGATGATGATGATTAATAATAATAAAACGAATACTCACCTGAGCTAATGTAAAATAATAATAATAACAACAATAACAACATTTCAAAATATAATAGTGGAGACTATGATACAGCTAGGATTACTCCTTCTATAATGTCTGAAAATAATAATAATAGCAATAAACTAAACTAAATAGATGACATTATCAATTAACATGATATAATAAATAAAAATAAAAACTAAGTCGAAAACTAAAATAATATATAGGGATCTTAGATTTCTAAGAACGGTTAATCTGGTTCTAAATAAATATAAGTATAAGATGATATAAAAATGAAATTAGAAAATAATCCTAATATCCAAAATCAGACTTATCATTAAAATTAATACGAATACGAAGATAATGCAAACAATTTAAATAATATATCTATTGTAAGTTAAATTAGCCATACAAATACTCTGGACTAAGTATAAATTAATTTGTTAGATTCAGATTAAAATAAGTAAATTTAATTATATAATTTTTAAAATTTATGATATTGGGAATTAATAATTTATATTTTTAGAATTAAAAATGTGTAAAGTTTATAAAGAAAAATCGAAAAACTTAAAAAAATTCCCAAAGAAAAATTGAGTGACAGAGATCTCAAATTATTATCTTTATCAACTGATAAATATTTCATTGCTTTAACTGAAACTATTTAAAAAGAAATAAATTAAGAATCACTCTAATATTGATGATATATAAATTAAATTAAAAATAATTATATGGAATTTTATTTAAAATTATATAGTTATAGAAGTAAAAACATTCATATATAATATAATTTAATTTCTATTTTATTAGTGTTTATTCAAAAAATTCAAATTTTTATTAATAAAATCTCTAAATATGTAATCTAATAAATAAATATAAAATAAATTAAACTGTAGTAAATAATTAAAAATTATGATGTTTAAAAATAAACTATCTATACATAAAAAAAGTAATGTATATTTTTTTTTGTTATATCCTGTGTTTAGGACTGTATTATTGTTATATATTTTTATTTAATTTTTATAATGGACTTTATATGTTAGGACTTTATATTTTTAGGACTTTATATTTATGTTTTTAATTATGATTTTAGATTATATTAAGGACTTTATAATGTTTGTTTTATTTTGTATATTTTAATTATATTTTTATTTATATATATTTCTTCGGACTTGAGGACTTGTATCTTCGACCTGTTAATTTAAAAGGGAAGAGAGTTAATAAAAAATTTCTATTTATTTATAGTGTAGAAAGATTTTTTATAAAGCAATTATTATTATTATTTCGAATTTTGGGGATTATCGAGAGTTTATTTAAAAATTTTTTAATAATTTCTTTATAAAATGGATAGAGAGAGTTTTCTATTTTCAGCTTTTTAAAATAATAAGCTTACTTTGAAAAGAAAAAAAAGAAAAGAAAAAAGAATGAGATTGGATTCTCATATATGGAAATGCTTTCAAGCATATTCCTTTTTGTGTTTTGGTGAGTTGTTAGATAGGTGTCCATTTTTAAAAACTGGGGACAGTCGGTTAATAGCATGGATTAAAGTACAACAATGATTCCACATCTCATTGAAGCACACCATTTGGGTACCTATCTAACGTTTGGTCATTTTTTTTTTTTAAATAATGTTGTTTTTAATATTATTATGTTCCTTTTTATTAATTTTTAATTTGTATAAAGCGAATTAATTAAATATATAATAATTTGAATTAAATTAAGGCTCACTTTTTAATTTACAGTATACATAATAATTAAATAAATTTTGGTTTTATTTTAAATATTGTAAATTTATTAAACTAATATAAAGACTAAAAATTTTAATTTCAATATGAAATAAATGTTTAATCATTTTAGCATTTCCATATCTTCCTATTTATTTTATTCCATTTGAGTATAATTTTTATTTATTACTAGCAAATCTCCTTATACATCAAGTTAATATTTATTTAAAATGAACGGAGATACAAAATACAGGGAAAAAATTCCACACATTGAGCCCAGAGTGAAGTAAAATATCATTCTTATGTATTAATTAAACTCGGTATTTTTCAAAATAATGTTCATAGATATAAAAAATGGAGCAATTCCAATAAGACCACATATTATTTAAATAAGAGATCTCTGTATTTTCTATTTAAAAGTTAACCGTTAATAATTATTACTAAACTGATCTATTTAGAAATTATTAATTTTTTTATAATTGTCTTTCTTTATATTTTCAGTTTTTTATTATGAAATATTTTAAGGAAATAGAATGATAGCGTATAGTAGTCCGAAGGGACCCAGTAATACTCCGGTATCCTAGAAGCATTTTTTACTTAAAAATTTATTATTAAAGTATTCTTTTTATGTTTTCAATTTTGGGCAATGGTATAAAACCATTTATTTGTATTTTTCTTTGTCTTCACTTGATAAGTAATAGTCAGATAACTCATAAGCTAATACAATAAGTCCGAATGTAATTAATAAACAAATCGTATTTAAAATCAATAATTTCACTTTATAATTTTATTTCCAAACCAATATTTTGATTAAGAAAATCTTAATTAGTTCCTCCATTCTCAATATGTAAATACAAGTAAACACCAATCCGTATTCAAATCCCAAAAAATTTGACTTAACGAGTGGACTCCAAGGAGAAATCTGGTGTAGCCAATCCATCCTACCCAACAACAGGTAACTAGAAACATTAATACTTTGCAGGTGGTCCATTATTAGTAAAAATTGTACTCGGCTATAATATTTAATTTATTCAATTAATTTAAAATTATATTACTTTTATATATATAACAGATATATTACACTTAAAATTAATGTAATAAAAGACCATGAAGTAAAGATGAAAATTTAATAAACTATGGCCTGATGGCTTTCCATATTCTATTGAACATTCTTTTGGTTTGATATCTGTAGTAATCATATAAGGTCTTGGCTATGAGTATATCAATTTTAAAACCTAATATATAAATATATTAGAAATTAAATAAAAATATATATTTAGAATTATTTGTTTATGATAAATATATAGAAATAGTTTTTAAAAAATAAAAATTGGAATTATTTATTAATTATCATATTATTATTCTAAGTAATATATAGAAAATTAAAAACAATAATATTTATTATAAAATTTACTGACATAAATCCCACAACAAACATTACATACACTATAAATGATGCTAATTTTAATCTATTAGAATCAGCAATAAAAATCCACACAATGAATAAGGCCACAAGTGGAGATGAAAAGTTGGTAATAAATTCATTTAAATGAATCCATGCCTTATTGTCAGATGATTTTATATGATCAATTTACATTTTTTCTGATTCTGGAATTTCTTGCTTTACAATAATATCAGCGATAATTATAGCGAGACCAAATAGCAATAATATAAAAATAGGCGAACATAAATATTATATAATAGTATTCATTATAGGCTGAGGGGGTTGTTTTTTATTTTCTATTTTTAAATTTTAATAATAAATACTTAATTATTAAAAAAATGATGATGATAGTATAAGATCAAAAATAACCTTGAAATACTTATCGGGGTCTTTTATATTCAACTGTATTCTCCATATTTTATTTAGTTAATAATTTTTAATATATATTAATTTTAAAAATTTTATTTTTATGCTTATGTAATTTTTTTTTTTATTTATAAAAATATTATTTTTTAATTTTGATATTTATTTTTCTAGAGTTATTAAATAAATAATATTGATATTTAAATATAGAAATCTCCCCATTATATAATATTAATAATAAGTTAGCATAATAAATAATATATTTCTAAAAATAAACTGATAAACTATAATATAGAAATATTTAAAAGTGTTTAACAGTATATTATAAAATATATTTTTCATCTATGAAATTATTTGATTTTTCATTTTACATTTTAATTTTATTTTTAGTAATTATTTGTATATAATAGATAGATATATATATATTTTATAAATTATAATTATATTGAAATTATTTGTTTTTCTCTTAAGGTTCATAATTTGGAAAGACACATTTCGCATTATTTAGCTTTAATTGGATTTAAAAAAGTACACATAGAACATGATTTTTAGATACCACTTTCTCCCTCTTCTTAATTCTCATTACTATTATTATTTTCATTTTAATATTCATGTTCAGTGTCTTCATTATCTTGGAAATAACTGTCTTCTGCACTTCCATCATTATCATCTTAGCTCCAATTCTATTCACGCTTAGCATTGAAACCCTTTTCTTTATAACTATCTAGACATTGATCATTAATTTTCACTGTTTTGTAATCTTACGATTTAAACTATTTATTTTAATTTTCTGAAATAATGGACTTGCCATCATTATTATTATTACTATTATTACATTCTCCTAAAATATTATCAAAATAGTCTTCACTGTATAGTTGATGCTGCTTTTTCTTCAGGTTTTGCTTTAATTTTGAACTGCCACTACTTATAAACTCTTCTCCATCCAAATTTTTATTACTTTCATGTGAACAAGAAATTTATTAAGGTTTTATGATATTATTTCTCCTTTAATAATTAGGTTTGTTATTATTATTTTTATTACACTACTAATTGTGGTCCGAATCACTGCTTTATCTATTTACGGGAACATTGTTTCCACAAGCTTTGTTTTTATTTTGCGTCAATTAGTATTTCAAATGGTCAGGGATGATTACAGAAAGAGTATTGTTATGAAGCCTTCTATTTCTAAATTGTTGGATTTTTTATCCTTGGGACTTTTGCTCTTCTTCTATTTCTTCATATTCCTATTTCTTTTTCTAGTATTGCATATTTTAAACATTATTATTATTATTACTTTTGGTTTCTTGGTTAGTTTATTTAATATTTTAGGTCATAACTACATCTTAATCTTAGAAAAGAGGGAATGACGTATTAAGACGTTTCTTGTTTTAATCATTATTGTCGAATATGTCGTCGAAATCTTCTCCTTCCTCATTTTCTCGCAGATCGATTTGTATAGAGTCATATAAGGTGTCTTCATTATCAGAATTATTGTGGACGGATTCCAGTAAATTACTTTGCCCATTTTAAATGATTGGGTTGATGGAATCAAAATTTTGAATATGACATGCTTAATTCGTTTGAGTATTATTATTATTTTGACTTGCATTATTATTGTTGGTGTTGTTATTTTGTAAATTTACATTTATTTTACTTAAAAATTCGGATTGATGTTCCATATGGTACAGTTAAAAGAGTGATGGCTTTTAGTATTTCTGTATTTGCGCATATTGCTAAGCTTTTACGAGCAAAATGGCAATTTCTTCTTACAAATCAAGGAGCGACCGATTGAATGTATCAAAAGTCTTCTGATAGTCACAAATTATATAATTATTTAGACCGATATATTTGATATCCATACCAATCTCTTCTTCTGGCTCGTCTTTTTCATTGCGCAAATGGGCATGAGAAGAAGAATTCGAGCAAGAAGAAGAGGTTTTGGTCTTTCCCTTTTTCAGTTATTTGCTTTTAGTGGCTGATTGCGTTTCTTAAGAAGTTTTTTGCTATTTTATGGCCTATTTTTCGAAATTTTTTTACTTGTTTACTACTAGATGGGGCTTGAGATTCTTGATGTTTTAAATGACGTCTGAAGTATCAGAATTTTACGATAGCAGTTTACTTAGAATTCCAAATACTTCTTTGGCGTACTTGTCTTCAAATTCCTTATTGTAGAAAATGGGAGACTGAGGAGCTGAAATCAAGTCACTTATTCCCTGTTGGCTTTGTGAGGCCTAGAACTTGGGGCTCTTTTAATTTTGCTTTTATTGTATAAATAACTTAAGTTACTGTTTTTTTTTAATATAATTTTCTATAAAAGAATAGTCACATATGGACTCGGCTTCCTTCATAAGTGCTTCTAAATCTTACTATTTGTTTTGCAGCAGGTCTTGCAGGTCCTTCACCACCAAATTTATGTTGTTCATTGTGCCTTGAACTTCTTCGATGCGATTTTTAATGTTCAGTTTGTATTTTTGTTATTGATTTTCAATTTCTTTCAGATCCTTACCCGTAAAAATGCTGCCCAAATTTTAGCACACGCCTTAATTTTTTACTATATTGGAATCATTATTTTTGGCCAACAGCACTCCCTAAAAGTTGTTTAAAACATTATTGCTATTATTGTTGCTGCTACTAATAATCCTAGAATTATCTTGAGAGTCTTCGCTGTTGTCATTGGTTCTCGGTTCGAAATTGGCAATTTGCTTTTTGCATTTTCTGATTTCCTCGCTTTCTTAGTCGAATTCAATTACTTACTGTTCCATCTGATCAAGTCCTCTTTATTCTAACCCTTATCTTACATTATTGTTTGGGCCTTATTCATTCTTTATTGCATTCAATTGTGAGGAGGGAGGAGTATTACATTGTTAAGATTCAAGACATAGATCCTTATTATCTTATTCTGGTGAATCTGTTTACTCTAAGTTTTTGAGATACTATTCTATATTTATATTTTTCAATATTTCCTGTTCAAAGAAACGTTACTGCGGAGTTACTCCTTGTTGGAAATGAAAGGATTCGATTGCTTTTCTCAAAAACTGTTTGAAATCCAATAAGTCAGATTATATCTTAATATTTGTGTCACTTGAAGTACTTAGAGAATTATCTTTTTCTTTTATTTTTTCTAGAAATTGGTTATTGGTTTGCCACTCACATAAACACTCAGAGCAAAATAGCTTAAGATATTGTGTACTGTTTTAATTGGTTTAAATAAATTTGAGACAATTGTTTTGGTGTACTCCGCACTGAGGGGGTTAAAATTTTTCTATCTATTCGAATAAAGTTAGGGTTTGCATCAAAAAATGTGTCAATTTTTTGTTGGTTTTTTTTTTAATTTTTTTCTAGTTAATTTTTCTTTTTGAAGTGTTATATATAATAATTTATTTTCTTTTATTCATTTTATAGATATATAGTTTGTATAATAATCAAATGAATATGATCGAAAAATAGGAGAGTGACCTTTATTATAAAAGACTTCTGGTCTTAAGAAAAAAGAAGAATATGATTAAAAATATGCTAATTAATTGATAGGACGCCTTTTTACTTCTTTAAAAAATATTAAAACATTAAAAAAACACATTTTTTTAATTTTTTCACACAATATTTTGAACCATCTGATTAAATCTAAAACTTATCATTTATTTTCTTAGCATACTATTAAAATCCAAAAATGGGGGGAAAAAAAGAAAAAGTTACAAGTTATTTTTAAAAAACTATACAATTATTAATAACTATAATACTATAAGTGTTAAAAATTATAATTGCGTAATTAATTAAGTAAATTACTGGGAATAAATTAATAAGAAAATTATAAAAGTCATTTTCACTCAGATTCTTCTTCCATTTCTTCTTCTTCTTCATATTCAACTTCTTATTCTTCTTCTTCTTCATCTTCTCGTTCTTCGAAATCTTCAGAGTTATATTCGTCAGGATCTCCAGAGTAATCCATTTCATCTAAATCATAATTTTATTTATCTATACTATCTTCATCATCTTCACCATCACTTCCCTTATTAGATAAGTCCTAATCGAAGTCGTAAGATTCATCATCATTTTGTTGGTCTTAATCTTCATCATCGTCACCATCCTCGTCTTCTTCTTCTTCCTCACCTTCTGAGTCTTCATCATGTCCTCTTCTTTTTTATCTTTGTGATCATAAAACTATTCCTTTTCTGCACTTATTTTCTGTTTAATTTTGGCTTCTCTTTCTTCAGTTATTTTCTTCGAAGCATCGATCAAAGCGGATTTTTCTTAATTAAAAAATGTAAAAATAAAATAATCAATTCTATAAAGGTAATTTATTAATTACTCATCAATTCCTATTTATTGGCATTCATGAGGGCGACTTTGTTGGGAGCTAAATTGGACTTAATTCTTGATTCCAAGACGGAGTCAGCATTTTTTTTAAAAGGTTGATGGTTTCTTTTATTTGCATCTTATAAATGATGAATTTTAATTTTTTGCCGAGTCTGGTCAAAAATTTAACGTAGTTGTAGGTCATTTCAGGGAACTCAGGATTCAACGAGTATTTGGACAAAGAAACGACGGACAAGTCGAGCAACTGTTTGAAAACTTCATTCCACATGACGGCGCTTTTGGCATATTTTTTTTCTATTTTGATATTTAAAATGAAGTCGTAGGTTTTGAGGTGCGAAGACTTGACGAGTTTTTTTTCAAACAAATTGGCATTCAAAAACTGCTTTATGTAGAACATTACAGGAATAAAAAGGCCGGATTTTTCCTAGATATCGATTAGCAATCTGATCAGGTGGAGGTGCATGGGAATGTATTCGTTTTCTCGGTGATAGTTTATAAGTCCCTAAATGAGTTCGACGAGGGGATAAATCAATTGGCTCAGTTATTCGTTCTTGCATATCACATTTACCCACACTTTTAAACTGTTTAAAATTTCCCAATTGTACAATTTTCTCTCAGCGTCTTTTTCCTTTCATATAATGTTAAATTATGATAATTTGATTTTTTTTTTTTTTAATTAATAAAGCCAAAAATTGCATTACTTTATGTTGCAATCCCTCCTTTAAAGCTACGGCAATTTGTCTTAAGTAAGAAAATGCTGTGATATAGGCAGCATCGAAATCAATGGAAAGTAGTTCATTCTACAGAAAAATATTAAAACAAAATTAATTGACAATAAAAAATATCTTAACTAGATTAATTACAAAGCAATTGATCATAAATATAACGAGTTCATAGTTTCTCCAGTTAACTATTTTGACATTTTTCACAAAGGCTACATAGGTTTTCTAAGAAAATTGAAAATATTATAAAACTACCTATTTTATAAATCCTTTTATTTATATAATTTATACTCTAAACAACTGCTCTACTTCTTTTTTTCCATATTGAGGGCAAATTTTCTCAATCCAATGAATGCGTGCAATTTTATAGGCAAAATATCGGCCGTAGCCCAGACTTCAGTTGTGTGTTTAATCGTTTTTCTTACTAGATTCTATTTTTAAAACATAATTATTTGCTGATTCCACGAATTTAAATGATAAAATGGTGAAATTTTATTTTTACAGGAAATAAGTACATAAGATCTGATATTTCGGGCAATCTTTTCAATACGAAAAGAATCATATCGTCTTCGTGCAATTGGGAGTAGAATTTGTAAAAATTGAATACAAAGACTCTCAAAATGATTTCAACTTTTTTACTTTTAACATGCTTGATAATTTCTTTTTACTCGACGTCTTCCAATTATTTTAATTCAGCTTCACTGATGCCTTATTATTTTTTTAATTGACTTATTACTTTTCTTTAATGTTGCAAACAAATTCTTTTTAATAATATGGGGAATTCAGACAATCCAAACTTCAAAACAATGTCAAAAATCTCGCTATCTTCGATTATAAATTCCTAATCAGGCTAATTTTCATCATCGTTATTATCAGCTCCACCTAAACATCTTTTAAGAATTCTGGTAAAATAGAAAATGGAATTAACTGTGGGCTCTTTTCTTATTTTATTTATCAATATGTCTATTTTTTCAAAGGTTATTTCTTTTTATGCCATTTTGAATATTTATTTCTAATAGATTCGTAATATTATTGCTTTTATAATACTTATTTATATATTTTATTTTATTCAATTTTTTTTTTTCGGGGTAAATATTAATAATATTTTACTTAATTTCAATTTACCGATTATCATATAGTGTATAGCAAAATTATTATTTTATCTCATTTTACTTACTTAATTACTTATTTCGAAGTAACAATATTATTTCAGGCAAGAAAACCAGATGTTTCTGGTAAAACAATATTATCAACGAAAATTGATATTTCAATTAATAAAATATATAATTTAAATTAATTCTATTTTTATTATTGATAGCTAAAAATTAAAAAATTGTGAAAAAAAACAAAAAAACACTTAGGGATACAGTCACAAATTTTTAGATTATAAAAGCGATAAATTTTAATATTAATAATAATATTTTATTAATCATAAAAACAGATATTTTTTAGTAAATTTTAATTTTAAATTATCATTTTTTCAAGCTCTACTTTCTCCAGCTACATTACTTCCAACTTTTCCATAATCTTTGCCATACATAGCGTCAGTTCTTCTTTTAAGGTCAGAGTTGTCGAATACTCCATCTTCAGAATAGTCATTTACTTTAGTTCTCATTCCTTGATCGATGGTGGAGACTCTTTCCAAGAACATGGCAATGACTCCATCCAAAATGGTATTTTCTTCATCTCTTCTGGCCTTTTCTTGCATGTACCAAGCTCTGACTGATTCTCTATTGGCTACTGAATCATTGTAAGCAGCACTAATTTAATATAAAAATTAAAAAATGTATACCAAATTAATAATCAATAAATTACGCAGATTCGAAGTAAATTTCCCAGGCTTTGTCTTCTCTGGCTTTAGCTCCTTCAATGGCGACCAAAAGTTTGTCGATATAGGTGGTTTTGGCTGCCTATTCTTCATCCAAGTGAACCAATTCGGCTTCAGAGTCTTGTAACCATTAAGAAAGGTCCCAAGCAGCTCTGATTTCAGATTTTTCTAAGTCTTTCATGGATTCAACCAAGTGTTATTCTAATCTTTCAACAGCGTCGATAAGTCTTTGTCCTACATTTCTTCCTTCAGTTCCTGCAGATTATCTTTCCAATTCCAATGATTGTCTATCGTTGTCATCGGCTTTTTCGTCCCATTCAGCGGTTTCAGCGTCTACATCCTATCTGGCGTTATTTTCTGAAAATTGTGGAATAAAGGTATAATTGTGCAATTTGTTTTCATTTTTAATTAATAAAAAATTGGGATTTACTTTATAGTTCAGCGAATTCTTTTAATTAGTTTTAAGTGAAGAGATGAGTGTATGCTTCGAGTTTGGAGGCAGAATCTTTAATTTAAGCAAAGTCAACATTTTCTCCTTCTCCGGCAACAATTCCCAAGATATCTTCCTTTAACCATCTGATAACTTCTATGGCTTCGTCGTGCTCCTTTAAAGCTTTAACAAACATCATATTGGCGTAACATCTGTGTTCTCTAAGAGATTTTCTTTTGTTAACAATATTTTATCTTCTGTTGTTGATCCAAACTTAATTTTAATAAATAAAATTTAGTTTTTCAACTTTTGTCATTCATATTAAAATATTAATAAAATGTTAAAAATAAAATATTTTACCTAAATATTCTTATGTTACTTGAATTTCTTCCTATATGTGTTTTCTTAAAAAATGAAAAAAAATTTATTTTTAATTACGCACATTTTACTTTATATGATTGATTATTTTCCATTAAATAAATGGTTTCTATTAACTAACAAAAACAATTTTATTATTATCATTAAAATTTTACCTGTGAGCTGTTGCAGCATCTCCAGTAGCTTTATTAGCGTCAGCTATAGCTAAAAAGTCGGCAACTTGTTATCCTAATTCTTATTCTTGAGTTCTATTTTTTTCATTAGCTCTTTCTTGGGCATCAACTATATTTTTTTAATCAAAATTTAATATATAAATTAGTAATCATAAATTTATTAGAAAATTAAATAATAAATATATTTTATTTGTTTTCTTAAATATCTTATCTTGCTAAAAAACTGGATATAGTATATTTTATATTTAGTACCATTAGCTTATTTAAGAGATCTGAGCAGATCGAGAGCAGAATCAACTGCATCAACAGCTCTGGCTTGCATATTGACGAGATTAGTTAAAGTTTATTTTAATTATTATGGATTGGCAGCTTATGAGTTCGATATCAATAAACTGCAAATAAGAGTTATTGCGATAATTATTTTCATCTCAATTTAAATGAATTTGACAAATGGAAATTATTTGTTTTGTTATTTGCTTATATTTTTATTTATTATAATTTTCCTTTGAATTTATTTATCATAAATTATTAGTTATTTCAATATTTTATATTATTACACCCGTTTTTGAAGGCCTCAATTATTAAGTGCTTAATAATAATTGAATTTTACGTTTTTTTTAATATTAACTCGTTATTGTATTACTATCTACTCAATTTTCTTTAATTAATAATCAAACAAACAATTAATAAAGCAACTTTTTCTTTATTGTCAAATAATTATTCACAAATTTGCAATATTTCATAATATAATTACAAGCAAGCAAGCAATAAAAGAAAAAAACCATTAGAAGATATATTTCATATACAAATTAATTTAAAGGATAATATTAACTTAAAAAATAGATAATTCAAGTAGAAATGAAAAACTTGTTAATTGCGATTATTTTTATTTTGGGAACTTTAAATAATTTCGTTAATGCATAACAATAAGATAAGGATATTGATATGGCAGTCTACAATAAATTCAAAAATGTAATATTTAACGATTGAAGTCAAAACATGTTTTTTTGATAATATAGATATAAGTCATTTGAAAATGCCGAGGGGCTATATTTATTGCAAAAATAAAAATATTCAAAAGAAAAAGAATAAAAAATGTATTTGGTGGTCTTTTAGTTTTTTGTATTTTTTTATTGATCAAATACAAGTGATTTAATTAACTTTTTAATAACAATTTAAGAATTATAGATGCTCCCGTTTTTTAATTAACTAATCTTTTATTTCTACTGATAACAAATTAAAAATAAAAGAAAAGAAAATCATTTATCATATAATTTTTAATTATTTAAGATTGAGCAATCTAAATTCGGAAAAACATTAATCGACACTTTGGCTGTTTAACTCGGCGCTGAAGCGAAAGATCCCGCTGGAGATTTGATTTAACTTTTGCAAGATATTGAAGATAATATCAGATAGGAATAGGATGAAGATGACTAATATGTTTTGAGATTATAACAAGAATGTGACGAAAATTTGGCTAGATTATAGGCCGAAATTGACAATGCTAAGGAAAGATCAGCTGAACTTTAAGTATTTAGCATTTTATTTGTTGAGTTGAAATTAAAATTTATAATTTTAATTTATTTAAATCCTAAAAATAAAGGCAGAATTGGACGAAAAAGTGCCGATAAGAGATTAAAAAAATTAGCAATTAGCTGACAAAAATGAATTTAGAGACATGCTTCAATAAAAAATTGCCGAAATCGACTAACGAAAGCTCCTTAAAGATTAAGAATGGGAAGAAGAATAGGAATAACATGACCACGCCACAGCCACTATTGAAAAAGTCAAAGAGATAATTGAAAGCTCTATGAAATCGTTCTTATAATCTGGTTCAACAGCCTTAACTTAGGTAAAAAAAATAATGAACAAAAATTTAATTAAATAATAAAAAAATTATCTTTAAATTTTAAAAGGTTTCTTCCACCTTGAGAAGTAATTTGAAAAATTAAAATTACAAAAGAAAATCTTGGAATTCTTTCTTCAGTTTACTTGCTGATTTGACCGCTGATCTTCAACCCCAAGCTGACCAAGCTACAGTTAAAAAAGTTATCTAACTTTGTGATGATATTTTGGACAAAATTTCAGAGTCAAGAGAAATCGAAAGAAAAGATTACCAACACTGGGTAGAAGCTTATACTAATCACAGAAATGGACTGTTGGAAAAATTGGAAAATACCAACAACAAAATAAATGAACTCCAACTTTAAATTTCCACTCTTAACAAGAGAATCGCCGATGCCAACTACGAAAAATCTGAACAAGACAAAAGAGCCCAAGATAAATAAGAACTTCATGATGAAAAACTTTAGTACTGTGAAGATGAAAACAAAGGATATGCTGAAAGAAGAGAATCTAGGTAATTTATCTATTTATTAATAGTTTCTTTATTATTATGTAATTGCTAATAATATTATTTTTTTATTAGGGATGATGAAAGAAGTATTGTTAGTCAAACTATAGGACTTTTATAGGCTAATTTAAGAACTTTCAGAAAATACATAAAAGATAGATAAAATGCATCTAAACCTATTTGAAAAAAATTTGTTTACAAAAAAATAATATTATTACTTAATAATTGCTTTAAATTAATAAATAATAAATTTTATTATCGTTTATATATTCTCTCTACTAAAGCAAACATAATACTTTCTTACTAAGTATCTACTTTCTTTTTTTTATAATTTATTTTCTATAGTTAATTAATTATAAAACATAAAATATACATAACAGAAAATTAAGAATACATAAAATAACTTTTACGTAATTAAATATAATTTAGATAGTTTAATTAAGCCTTATATTATAAGCTTTTTCTTATTAATTAATGTGACAATAGCTTGTTGTTTTATTTTATATAATATTAAAAATTATTCGAGACACTTTTTTAAAAAAATAAATTATTATATATTATAAACATAATAAATAATTATATTTAAATTAAAAGGACCCATAATTATATTAATTTTAATATTTATCAATATAAAAATTTAAAAAAGTTATATCATTGGTGCGGCTTCGGCCGTCATCCGTAAAAATTGAAACGATACAGAGAAGATTAGCATGTTCCCTGTTTAAGGATGACACGCATTAAGCGAGAAGGAAAACCCATTTTTTTTTTCCTTTTTTTTTTAAATACCAGTATTTATATAATATATTTTTTATACTATGACATTTATTATTTTATTTTAACTTTAATATATAAAACAATACATTCTAATAATTTATATAATAATTATTATTAAAACTTGTACTGTCAGAGTACTTTTGTTTAAATAAAAATAGTTTAATTGATTTAATGAATTACTATTTTGTTTCATAGTTTAGAATCTTTAAAAAAAAATATAACTTTTATATTTTTAAGAATAATTGTATTTCTGGGATATATTTATACCATTAATTGAGTAAATAAAAATTAAATATATGTAAACTTTTGCCTTATTATTATTTCAATAAAAAATATATCAACTTTACAAAAAATTATGCTTTTTTACATAAATATATATAAGTATTCTTTTTTTTTTTACTTAAACAAACCATCTAAATAAATTCTCCAATAAAAATTCTAAAAAATACAGATTTATTATTCACTTTTAGTATTTCTCATTTCAATATATTTCTTATATTCCATAAATTTAAATTATTTTAAAATTTTATAAATATTAAATTTATGTTTAATATAATATTCATCCATAATTATTCTAACTGCATTGATTGTATGATCCATTATTTATTTTATTTCATTCGACATGATCAGGAATAGGTCTTACGGTATTCATATCATGATAAACATAGTTTTTATAATCTTAATTCAATTAAAATTGGGTGTCTCTAGATTAAAAAGCAAGGTAAATTCCTCCGAAAAAGAATAATGCTAATAAAACATTATCTTTGATCATTTCAACTTTAATTTGGTACTAATAAATTAAAATTTTAATGAATTTATTTAAATATTGCCTTCATTACAAATTTATTAAAAAAATAATATTATTTGTTTATTCGATTTCCTTAATAATATAATTCGCATATCATATATTTAAATTTCTAATATTGCTAATTTATAAAAATGATATCCGAAATAGGATTTCTAGTATGATTTTTCATATTTTCTTTTAATATCGCTAGCAAATTATGTGATATTATTATTTAATTTAATTACTATATAAAGTTTAAAAAACGTAGAAGGAATAATGAATGCTAAATATATATATATTCTTTGTAAAAAATTAAATTCCTGAGTATATATTTCTATTTTAAATTTACAGAGTGAGTAATTCCGTATTTTTTTCCATACAATTCTTCCATGGTATATCCATACATTAATTATTCTCTTTCTTGTTAAAATTTGAAAGGTTCAAGTTCGTAGGGTTAAATTTCAGGGGGCTGAATTTTAGTTCCGCTGGCATTGGGGGGTTAGTGAGTTGCGGAGAAGTGGTATTTAGATAATCTTAATAAATTCTTTCTAATCATTTATGTTTGCTATTAAATTTTTGTTAATAATACTACTACTAATACTAATCTTATTCTGTATAGCTTTATTTTTTTATTATTATTAATATACGGATAGACATACAGAAAAGCAAGTAATTAATATGTTAAAAATGCTGTCCATCCAAAAGAATAAAATATAAGTAAAACCACTTTATAATTATTGTGGGACTTTTCCTACAAAATAATAAATACTTATTTTATAAAAATATATGCAAATAAATAAAATTTAAAAAAATTTTAATTTATATAAATTTTATCATAGGTTATTTTAGTTTATATATATATAGTTTATTTTAATTATAAAAGTTCAGAATATATTGCATTTGCATCCAGTTTTATCTTTTTATTAAATTTGCTACTATTATTACTAATTGGCTCTTTTATTTCCATTGCTATGATTTCGATGATGTCTGTCATTATGATTATTATTTAAACTTATTTAATTTCTGTGATTTTAAAACTAACTGCGTTAGTTGTTGTTATTATTTTATTAATTTCTACCACTGCTGCCATTATTATTATTTTAATTTATATTATTTTTTTGTAAATTATTTCTACTACTTTGCTATTGATTCATGTTTTATTATTATTGCAAATGATGATGAGATTGAATTCTCAATTAAACATTTGAAGAAAGTTATTTTCTTACTTGGTCTATTCTATCTTATTCATTATTATTGAGCTGCTCCTATTGCTATTGTTATTATAGTTATTGTTATTGCTTTTTTATTTATTTTTATTATTTTTTATTTTCAAGCTCATCCTGATACTAAATCTGCATGGCTATCAGTAGGTCTTCTTATAAAAAATATTACTAATTTAATTTCATTTGCAGTTCTTCTGCCAATTTTTCATCTTTTTAAAGCTATTCCAGTTCTTTTTGCTATTTTTCATCTATTTATTAATCACATTTGTAAATGTCAGACTGGTTAAGCGATTGGTCTTCTTCCGATTTCAAAGTTTATATTTTTTTGGAATCTTTTTTTTTGTAATTCGTTAAAAGGTAATGTAATCAAGAGTTTGCCAAGAAGAAGTTTGTTCACATCTCATCGGACACTAATCTGATTTTTATTTCCATTCAATAACGCATTCATTACAGAAAAATCTATTACAAGTGAGGCAAATGAGAGGGTTATCTTAATGAACCATACATATGAGACAGGTTTTCTTATTATCTGTATGATTTTATTATTTTTGATGTTCCATTTTTTTATAATTTCCATTTTTTACAATTTATTCTTTTTTTTCTTCTTTTTCTTCTTCATCCTACTCCTAATTTTGTAATACTTTATTGTTTGTTTCTTTTTAAAAGTTTTTCTATTTTTGAGAAAACCCATTGCTATTATTTTCTAATCCACTATCCTTTGGTAGTTCTATAACTTTCAATTTATTATTTGTTCCGTTTTGAGGCTTTTAATCTTGTTGCAGATTTTATTATGAATTTATATTTTATTATTTGGTGTTAATGTCATTAACTATTATAACATTCTAACTTTTGAAATCTCCTACGTCAGCTTTTATTTCTATATTGCTATCAGATGAAAATAGAATATTTCCTGAATATATTTCCGACATTTTTAGTTTATGAAATATTAGTTTTTTTGATATACACTTTTTCAATTATTATTTTTTTGATTTATAAGTTCTTTTTTTTACAAAATTTCTTTTTTTCTTTTTAATTTTTATTATACATAATTTACTAAATATAAAATGATCTGGTTAGTTTGTGATTTCAGATTAAAAAATTAGTAAATTTATGGGGGAATTTGTTAATACGAATTTTATTTTATTATAAAATAAGAATAATATAAGATTTTTTTGAAATAATTTAGATAATATATAGAAATAATAAAACTTACAAATAAGCTTTAAAATCATTTTTTAGCCTATTTTTGTTTTCCTTATTACTATTACTAAACTTGAGTTTATTATTATTACTATTGAAGCTATTAGTTGGGCTATTTAATTTTGGGTTATTTATTGAATAAAAACTTTTTGAAAAATAATTAGATTTCACTTCCTGCAATTTATTCATGATCAAAAGTTTTGAATTCCTATTTTTCTTCTTCCTCTCCTTCCTTTTTTTGTTCGAAATTAACCATTTCTGTGATTTTCGTAGAGAAAGTGGCTTTACACTTACCAGATTTTCCGAAAGAACCACTTATCTTACCGACATTTCCTGTCAGCACTATTTTTACAGATTTATTTAAAAAATTATCTATGTTTGTGTCTTTTTTAAACAAATCTTTAATTAACACTGTATAATCATCAAGACACTTAAAAATAAAAAAATATAATTTTTATATTTTAATTAAATTTTTAATTATTAAATTTGTCTACCTTTTCGATAATTCCTGATCTTGATTTATTTCTGTATATTTTTAACTGAGACAATTCTTCATTGGTTAAAATTTATAGAATCGTTCCGTGGAACCCTAGTCGGCAAACATTTTGAGTAGCATCGGAATCAAACTTCGACCCAATTAATAAAGAGCCCATATTTGCCAACATAGGCTTTTCAAACTCTAGTATGCAAAATAGGGTATCTGAAGAATTATTTTCTTTTTGATGCTTTTAAAAGTCATCATAACATTCTTCATATTCATAATCTTCATTCAAAGTAAAAGAACAATTGTTATTTTTTTATTAATCATTTTTTACTATTTTTCTTTTGAATAATCTAATATTAGCCATTATTGTTTAGTGGCCGGAAGTTATGTGATATTTGCTTTTACTTTTAATTCCAAATTTGAAGTAGTTAATTTTGGTAATCTGTTGAATTAAAAGAAAAAATGATAGATTTTTAAATGGAACATTTTTATGTTACTTCTATAACTGCGTTGTCAATACTGGTAACTGCTGATGCATCGCAAGCCATACCCCTTTCAATCTATATAATGAATTATTTACTTAAGTTTTAATAGAAAAATAATATAGTTTATTTATTAATTTTAAATAAATAAATAAGTAAATATATTACCTATTAATGATCTAATTGTGCAAATTACATTCCCACTCTGTCTCCCTATTTGGCAATGCTTACAGATTTTTTGAACATTTGCATGGACTTGATTTTTTTTTCTCATTAAGTTGTGGGAAAAATACTTCATCTCCTATTTTTACTTGTCCTTAGGTTACTGTTCCTGTTACAACAGACCCCTATCCTTTTAAGGGGAAGCAGTGGTCAATTAAGAACAAAAACGGGTCATTTGTAAGTTCTCTCTTCGGCAATTCAATGCATTATAGCATTTATTGTATCAGTTCTGCTACTCCGACATTATCTGATCCATTAGCACTCGCATTAACAGCAGCAGCTACTTCTATCATGGGAACCTAAACATAATAAACAGCTTAAATTTAATAAACAATTGATGAAATTAATTATCCATTAATACGTCAGCTCCAAATTTGGTTTTGGCAAAAACTTTTTTCAAATTTTCTTTCTTTTTCAGCAATATCTAAGCCCTGTTTTCCTCAGGTAATTTGTCCACTTTATTAAGAATAACAATCATTTTCTGCATTAGCAATTCTCCGATTACCAAACACTCGGCAGTTTAAGTTTAAATTCCTTTATTGATGTCAATAACAAGAAACATCAAGTCTATTATACTTGCTCCTCCTATGATGGTTTTGATCAAAGATGCATGTCCTTATTCGTATAAATGATTTAAATTAAATTATATTTATTCCTTATATGAAATTACATATATATATATCTATACCTGGACAATCAACTAAAGTGAATTGTAAAAATGAATCTTTTGGAAGATTTTAGAAGGATTTATTGTTTTGAGTGGGAGCTTTTGTAAAGAAGGCTGAAAATCCCAAATCAAGAGTGATTTTTCTTTCTTGACTTTAAGGATTTTTATCAAGACTTGCTGTGCTGGTTACCTCACTAAGAGCCCTAGCTAAAGATGTTTTTCCACTATCTATGTGTCCTAGCACCCCTTTAATTATGAATTTAAAAATCTACTTTAGTTTAATTTAATTTAAATAAAATAAAATTTTGACATTCTTGTTTTATTACCAATGTTTATATTTATGACGTTTTTAGGATTCAGTTATTAAACCTCTTCAGGTGAAAGAGCAAATTCGTTTTTTTATTCCATTTTTGTATTGAATTTTAGAATTTTATTAAATAATATTATATTTGTGTTATACTATATTATTAATTAATATAGATATAATTTTTATTTTATCATATAGCTTCTAGTAAAAAGTAATCCAATAATTATTCTCGAAATAGAAAAATCAAAATGAACTTAAAAAGTGCATCTTTAATTTTAATTCTTCAAAAATAAGTGAATTTAAAAATATTTAAAATTATTTTTATATTTATTAAAATATTTTTAAAAATATACATATTTTTATTTAAATAGATTAATTATAAATGATAAAATATTATTTTTAAATTTGTCATACATTAAAAAATTAATCTACCTTTTTAGAAAATAATATGAATTTATTTATTTCTGAATATTATAATTATATTATGTTATGATTAATACAACAACATTATAATAACCAAAGTATAAAAGTGAGAAAAAAAATGTTGAAAAATATTTAAAGAATTTATAAATCTAGTACCCATGTGTGTACAAATCTCCCACAATATTAATTTCGAAGTTAAAAATTCTATCAATTTCAAAATTCTGCTGCCCCGAAATGCAGTTTAGTGACTCTTTAAGATAAGAATTCGCAAAATTTTGCAGGGAAAAAAAAGTAATAAAAAAATAATATGCATTTAGAAAAGAAGGAAGTTTTAGATTATACCAAGGAAACATATGATACAATACACGAAAGTTAAATGGAAAATAAATCTGTGAAGTGTTTAATGATTCATCCCATATTTCATCCGAACAAAGGACCTGAAATTGAGCTGTATTTAGCTGAGGAGGCAATAGGATTGGTAAAATCGCTGGGATGGGGTGTATCGAAAGGCCCCTTTTGGAAATAAGAACTCACTGATGAAATTCATGAGTAGCGAACGCTGAAATTAAGAATGATAGAAAGAGAAAAGCAAGAAGAGCATTTAAGAAATATAGCCGTTTAAAAAAGTTTAAGTCCTGAAGAATATTAAGAGCTGAGGAGAAAAACATTTGAAAAAGAGGATTCGGTAGATAATGCGTGTAATATACAAAAAAATTGATAAAAAATGGTTATTGTATTTTATATATATAATTAAGAGCAAGAGGATGAAGTAAATGAATGGGAAACAGTTAAAGAATCGGGAATAAAAGACGGAGATTACGTCTACAGTCCAGCATTTAAAGGCGTGTATCATAAAGGAGGCATTGTAATTGATGTAGATAGCACTGATGAATCAGAAGGAGACATGTTTGATGAGTGGAACAATCAACTCGTCAGATCAAGTCTTGCAAAAAGTTGTCTCATGAAGGTCAGAAATATAAATTCCAAAAACTACTTTACGAGGGGTAAGATCCACCAAATAGGAATGTTTATAAAGAAAAATGATGTCAACGCGATTTTGTCAATTCGGAATTGTCGACTCTTCAAAACAGAAATTTGGAAAAGCTCTTGGTTTCTCTGGTCAATGGATAAGAAGACAAGAATTTTTTCAGAAAAAGCGCGATTTCTTACCAAAATTGCCAAGAAAGTTCAGATAGCGAGTTGTCAGACTCCTAAGTAAGTATTTTTAATTGCTTTATCTCTATTATTAATGATTTTTTTTTCAAATAAAAAAAGATAAGTCCTGAACACCACACGAATTTTGTGGAACAGTTTGATAGAAAATTAAAGGTTTTCGATAGATATACGATTATTCTGCAAATTTTCGCGAAACGAGCCAAAACATAAATTGCCAAATTACAAATTGAATACACTTTTTTAAATTTTTTAAAAACTAAGCTAATGAGGGAGGGGGGAATACATTTTCCTACATGTATAACATATTTCAAGGAGACTTAATGCAAGCCGAAACCATAAAATTAGAAGTTGTAAGTGCGAAATAAAAAATGAGCAAGGGAATAATGACGGGAGGGGGAGAAACCGAACTGGAACTGTAAAAGCGATTAATCTCAGAAAAACAAACAGACGTGCTTAAAAAACTTAAGTCTCTTCAAAATACAGCTGATATGTAAAGGAAAAAGAGGTATTTTTAATAGTCGAAATTTTTTTTTGGGTTTTGAAAAAATTAATTAATTTTTTTGTTTTATTTAGACTCAGTTTAGTAAATAGTACTCCCGTTATTGCACTGATCGGTTACACCAATGCAGGGAAATCGGCGCTGATGAACTCTATAATAAAAAATGATGTGGTAGAAAGTAAAGACTTGCTATTTTAGACTTTAAATACGACATCTAAAAAAATAAGGCTCGTCAGTGGACAATAAGCGATTTTATTAGACACTATTGGATTTATTACCAATCTTCCTCATGATTTAATTGAATCTTTTAAATCCACTTTATAAGTAAATTTAATCTTGTGTATTTGAATTTGAAATGTATTTTTTAAACTTTTTTATAGGAAGTGGAATATGCCGATATAGTTTTGCATATAAGAGATATTTCGCATCCTCAAACAGAAGAATAGAAAAAAACAGTTTTAAAAGTTTTAAAACAATTGAATTTCGATCAATCTTTCTACACTAAAAAAATGGTAGAGGTTTGGAATAAAATTGATTTGATATAAAAAGAGGTAGACTATGACCAAGCTGCAATTTAGGATTTCCCAATTGTCCCGATATCAGCCAAATATAATACCAATTTGGATAAGTTGCTGGAAGTTATTGAGCAAAAATCAAATATTATTAAAAATAAATAATATTACGATATAGAACATGGTATTCAAGATCATGGAGAAAGACTCAAGTGGTATAAAAAAAATTATTTTTTTTTGAAAAATAAAATAAAAATAAATTTAATAAATTAGGCTTTTCTAAAATGCGAATATAAAATCATCTTAAAATGAAGTTTTTGACTACAATAACAAAACTAAAGAATTTCCTTATGGGTCAGTTAAATGCCAAGTTTTGTTGGATGAAATCAGTTATAGAAGATATGCTCTTAAATTTGGAATCGTTGAAAAAGATGTAGAAGGTTTTTCCAAATAGAAAAAAGGAATGCCTCCTAAGGGATGGTGAATTCTTTTTTTATCAAAATTTAAATAAATTTTTATTAAATAATTTACTTTCGTCATTAAAAGATTAACAACTTTAATAACTTTTATCTACTAGAATGCATTTATAAAATTTTATAAAAATTTTTTGTAATAAAATTCTTGTATATCACTCATTTATTATCCAGTTAATTCCATAAATGTCTTATCTGTTAAAAACTTATATTTATAAATTAAATTTATTTAAATTACATTTTAATTGGGAGATAAATAAACTTTAATATATGATTTTATTTTTATTTATTATTAATAAAGTAAGTAAGTCTATTTATATTGAATATTAAAAATAAAAACAAATCATTTAAAAAAACTTTAATCAAAAATTATAAGATTTAGTTAATTAATAAATTTATCAATTTTTACAATTGTTAATTAATCAAGCACTCAATCATTCAATTAAAAAAAAGTTAAAAACTTAATTTTATTTGAATATTTTTAATCGATCATTCGAAAATATTAAAATATTTTTCTTTACTACTATTTCAATATTAATAATATTACAAACCTTAGTAATATAATAAATAAATAACATTAAAAAAACAACAAAATTTCATATTATAGATATATAAAAATAATGAGAAATAATAAACTATTGGCATATTTCGCTTTCACAATCTTATTATCTTCGTTAATCGTAATTGGGAAATGTGATTAATAAAATTTGATCCTGAAACTGGACAGATAATAAACACCATCTTTCATAAAATACAATGATGGGGAATATGCAGATTCATTGTGCAATATTTTGAGTAAATAAAAAATTTCTTACTCTAAACAAATTAAGACCCCCAAAAAATGTGGTTAAGATACAGAAGTAAATAAATTATTTTTAAATTTTATAATTTTAAAAAATTTAAAAAACAAAATTGCGTATACAGGTGACTCATATTTCTTAAAATTGCTTACAAAAGAATCTATTTTATAACACAGAAGTTTACTTAGGTTAAAAGAAAATATTTAGAAAGACAATCAGTTATAAATTAGCAGTCGATTTAATGACTCCTTGGACATGGGTCAAAGGGAATGAGTGTAAATCCTATAGCAGAGACGGAGAAACAGAGAAGTAAGGTAATTGTACAGTAGGAAATTATTCCAAAGCCTTTACCTGCAAAAAAGAAGAAAAATGTGCTGAAGTTAAAAAATGCGCCGAAATTAAATATCAGTCTGAAGTAAAAAAAGAATTAACAAAAAAAAGCAAATAAAACTAACTAAAACTTTAAAAAAAAGGGACTTTCTATGAGTGGAGTATTTGCAGACACCCAAATGAGATTCAAAGATTTGGGAACCAAAGACTAAGGAATTTATGAATAAAGAATTGTGATGGCGTAGGCCACAAGCGGAATGCAATTGCATTTGGCCGACGGAGTATTGGGTTTGGGAAAGCCTCCCAAAGAAGTTGTGTTGAAAAACACCGACAAAATGGACTCAAAAGAACAAAAAGAGTCCGAAGAAGAGAATGTTTTAGAGTAAAACGACGACAACGACTTCGCAGACGACAATAAAGGACTCAACACTTACGATTACAAATCCCATTCCGTCGAGGCCAAGACGAGTATATTTTAAAATTTGGATGTCAGAAACACTCAAGCAGATCAAAGGATGTTTTCAATTTATATTTCTGACAATTACGAAGAAGATTTAGATTCGGATTTCAAGCCCTCACTTGAATTAGGGGGACTGAATCCTGACAAATTCGTTTTCGACTATGCGAATAACAGAATGGAGTGGGTGGACTTGGTCAGAGAAAGATACTATTTATGGCAAGTCAGTCTTCAATCGATTACTTTGCACAAAGACACTGAAGAGTTGCCTTACTCGAAATTGCAAACTATGGCATTGAAAAACCCAGCTAAAACCTTGGTTCTCGACTCTTTCGAACAAACGGCCATTTTCTCTCTTTCAACAACGAATATCGTGTTGCCTGCCGATGTTCTTAAGCAATTGGTCGACGAAATTTAAAATTACTACAATGTTCAGTGCAAATATACCAAATTGTACATGTATAATGTGTACTGTTACAACATGAAAAAACCTCTAGACTTTTAGGGCAGTTATATGGTTATTAAATTGGAATAGGGAGAAATTGTGGTGAACCCCAAAGACTTGGTGCAAAAATGCTAGTAAATAAAATTTGCATTATTTAACAACAAACATTAATATAATTTCAATCTTTTTATTTAGGAAACAAGCAGACAAAAATAACTATGAATGCATTTTGAATCTCCAACAGTCATACGATAAACATGTTATTTTGGGAGAAGCTGCGATGAAGAACTATTACTGGTCCTTCGATATAGCCAGGCAAAAGATCGGATTTGCGCCCGCCAAAAACAAATTTAACGAAAAGGCCTTTTAAGTTATAGAAAAATAAGTAATTAAAAGCTTGGAAAAAATAGCTGAAGACGTCAAATACGATGTAGAATTCATCATTAGATTTTCTGCCGTAATTTTTTTGGTGATCGTTTCAGTTATTGCCTTTAGAAACATCAACGCAATCATTAGTTGCATCGAAAAATTCATTGGCACAAAGGAAAGAGTTAGAATTCAGCCCCATATACCTTACGAAGAATCCTTTGTAAATGATAGTAATGGACATAATGATGATTTACTTTAGTTTGAAAATGATGATAAGTCTGATTAAGAAAATATGAAAAAATAATTTGAAGATTTCGATAACTAAACAATGGACTCTTAAAGATAAAGTATACTTGACAAATCCAAATCTGCGTTAAATCCGTTTTTAGACGATAATTCTAGTGAAGACAACTCTTTAAATAGCAGTATAGAAAAAAAGGAATCTGTCGAATTAAATGAACTTGAAAATGGAATTTGAAAATAATTTTTACCTGAGTTTGTATTTATGTATGTATATATTATAAAATATATATTTAATTTTTAAATAATAAATTTTTCACATAATTCATAAATCTTTTTTATTTTTAAATTTTTCATATTAAAATTTAAAAATTGTGTTACATTTTAATTTAATTAAAGGATTTTTGTTATGTATTTAATTTAATTTCTTTAGTGGAAGAAAAATAATCAAAAAGAATAATTTATATTTATTATTACTATGCAATTTTAGATAGTAAATTTGTTTACCAAAAAATATTAAATATTCTTTTAGTTTAAATTAATCTTAAAAAAATGATTAATTATCAGTGTTAAATAATTTGTAATTAATTAAATGCTATTACTAATGACACACAATAATACTAATAATTGATTTAATTTATTGCAATTATATTTACAAAAATATTGTGTTAATATTATTTACAAGTAAGGAAAAAAAAAAATTCAATAAAAAGCCTATTTTATTAATAAAGAAAAAAAAGTGTAGGTCTTAATATGGAAGAGTAAGATTAGGTTAAGAATAAATCGTAAAGTAAAACGAACAAAAAATATGAACCTACGGAATATTAGGAAAGATTAAGCGACAAATAAATGAAAGAATACGACTTAAACTTACACCGAGCGAAATTTTCAGATTTCACACAAATAGAAGAATAAAAAATAGTAGAAATATTGGGTAGAAATATATATTTTTTCCTAAATTTAAAAATTCAAACATTTTTCTATAAAATAATGTATGTTAGATGGAAATCTGGTTATAATATATGGTTCGAGAATGCCGGATATAAAAGGCGAATCAAAAATTTTCTTTTTATTCTTTATAACACAAATGGAGAAATTAGTACGTTAGTAAAAACTTTTTTATTATTTAGCATTTAATTTCTACATTCTAATATTTGGATAGAAATATGTGATTTAAATTAATTATTACATTAGGAATACAGCTTATAAATTGATTTATTTTCATACTTTGGCTTCAAATAGTTCTCTAAGCGATTTTTTTAGTTACTATAAGCTACTTCCAATAGTTTATTACAATTTATTGACAGAGTTAATATTAGTTTCTCCTGACATTTTTTGCAAAAGTACTGTTTATTTTTAAACGGGAAGAAAACTAAAAAGCAAATTAAAATACGTGCATATGTAACTTCCCAACGAATTATTTAAATAAATTGCAACAATTTAAATTTCTGTAATTATTTATTATTAGGGTAAGCTCACTGTAAAAAGAACAGATTCTTACACAAAAATAGTATGAAAATCTACCAGAGTACATCTAGTAGTATTAATAAACAAAAGAAAAAAACATAGATGGGAGTCAAGAAGAAGGAAATTAAAAAATAAAAACAAAAATTTAAAAATATGAAAACAGATTCACGATGCTAGAAAAGACCAAGCAAACTCAAAACCAAAAAAGCTCAGATGATGGCGGGAAAATTAAAATTACAGGGGTTTGTCTTGCAGAAATGGATTTAGATGAGCAAAATCACCCGACTATCCTTACACTTTTATATAATTATTTTTATGAAAACGAAGAATACTTAAAGCCCTAAGGTCTTCTCAGAAAGGCCACAAGCATTTTAGATGACCAGGAATTTTTAAAATAATTAGAATAGGGAAACATATAAATTATCTCAGAAACTGATGATCCCTACATAATAGCTAATTTAATAAAAAGATCTTTCACACAATGCCGATTCCTTTATTTTCTTTCGAAAACTATGTAGTATTTAAGTAGTTGAAGGGTAATTTCTCTTTTATTTTGATTTCTTTTTTTTTTTTTTATTAATAAAACTCATTTAATAGAGGACGAAGATGAATAGGTGGTGAAACTAATACAGGAAATAGTTTAAAATATGGACCCATTGACAGTTATAACGCTGGAGAATTTGATTAAATTTCTGAGAGTGGTGGCTTCGTTCCAAGAGGAAAATCTGATGACTGAATATAATGTTTCGGTTTGCATTATGCCCACGATTTTAAAGCCAAAGCAGTATGATATGACGGATTTGGCAAAGCAGAGGTTTATGGTTCACATTGTGGAATTGCTTTTGAAAAATCAGGACGTCATTTTTAGTAGTGAAAAAAGCGATTAAAGCAAAAAGAATAGTGAAAGTTATGAAAATAATAAAGTAGATAATGATGATGACAATAATAATAATAATGAAGAAATTGACGATGAAGAATTTTTCAAATAACAACTGTTGCAGCTCAGAAAGTCTCAAAGACATGATGATGCCAATGAGGATGTAGATACGGAAGAGGAAGAAAATTTAGAAAATCCCAGCGACTTAAAACCCTTCCCTAAAAATGCAACAAATGATAAAAAATCAAATAATAATTTTAATTATCGCTAATCCCAAGCTGTGTACAGAGATAGCAACACTGTACGGGAGTCTAGCTTACTAGATAGTTAAAATAAGCTTTCAAACAAAAATCATAAATACGATATAAAGGTTTCGCACCTTAGTAGAGACATAGATAATTATAATTGCGGAGGAAGATAAAGTCAAAGTAGAAATTTTGATTAAATTAATATATTATCTCGAATCAGTTAGCAAAGTAATAATCATTAGTAAGATAAGGAAATTAGTGAAAAAAAACAAGTTAAAAGTAATATAGAGCAGTCTAAAATATAAGAATTATTCGGATCTTCTCTAGATATCCGTAAAACGAAATGATTTTTTTCTTTTATAACTTTAATTATTTAATATAAGAATTATCTAAACATGCTTTTACTGTTTATATGTAAAAGGGGGGGTAATTTAGAATAACATATATTATACAAACAATAAATGAAAAATATACATTTTTAATTTATATTCCGTCTATAATTAATATTTTTATAGTAATAAAGTTATTTACTAACTAACTTACAATCCAGTTTTCTTATATATATTTATATATTTTTAAGTTTCTTTAAATTCATTATTTTTCTTTTTTAAATATTTTAAGCTGCAATAATATATTTTTAAACCTAATTATCTCTTAAAAATTACAATTGTTTTACTTTCTCTACTATAGATTAACAATAAACTGATATAGTTTAAATGTCTCACTTCATATGAATAAGTATTTTTATTTTTTCAATTAATAAAAATTAATTATTAAATACTTAAAGTTGAAGTATAACAAAAAACTAAACAAAATTCAACCAAACAATTGTTTTACAATTTATATAAAATCCCCCCCTTTTGCCCAAATTAAAAAATTATAAGAAACAATTAAACTAATATAACAAATTAAAAATAAATTAATAAAATATGGACTTTAAATTTGGGCCAATTTATAAAATAGCTTCGCTTGATAAAGAAGGATTTCATATATTTGATTCAAAGGATTCTTCAAAATATTAAAAAAACTAAGGAAAAACTACAAATTAAATTCTATATTGTATTATATTAGAATATAAGTGTATAAAATGGGCGAAATAACTAGAGCAATGACAATTAGTTTGTTACAATAATCGATACGATGGGAGAATTATCAGCCAAAGTAAAAGCCAATCAGTTAAATATTAATTTTTTGTTTATAAAATGCATGGCAATATTATTTTAATTAAGGCCCAAGGTTTAAACTAAACAATAACCACGTTTGAAAAAGTGAGATAGAATCCAGATCATAAACTATATTTCAAGGCAGAAAACAGCAAAGTTTTAGGATTTATTAAAACTGGTAAAAAGCATTTGTTTTACAGAGATAGGAGTGGAAATATAAAGGAACTCGACTGTTTATGTGTTTTAGATTTCTATTGCCATGAATCTGTGCAGAGATAAGGAATAGGAAAGGTATTATTTGATTTAAAAACATAAATGTGATATAAAAGGATTTATTTTTAAAATAAAATTTAGTAATTATTCGAATTCATGCTAAAATAAGAAAAATTGAACCTTAAAAACTGGCATATGACAGACCCTCCCACAAATTTTTATCATTTTTGAAAAAGTACTACGCCCTAGAATGCTATACTTCATAGAACAGTAACTTCGTTATATTTGACAAATATTTTACTACCTAATAGAGTAACTAGCCTATGCTTTCCGAAAATGAAAAAAATTAAATTAAAAAAAGTTATAATGACGACTACGGTGCATATTCCATATTGCCAGGATCATAAAAATAATATGAAAACAGATTTGGAACCGGTAGATTAATGTAAAGCCAAACTCAAAAGTAAAATTATCACATGAATTCGTTTAAAGGCAGTTCAACTCCGTTGGGCCACTCCAATATTAACTAGGAAGAAGTAAATGAATAAATAATTAAATACTAAATTTATTATCGCTTAAATAATACTTTTATAGAACTAAGGATTTTCAAAAATAGGAAGAAATATATTAAATGAAAATAAAGTTAATTTTTAAGCAGATGAAGAATAAAAAAAGGCTAAATAATGTATTCTTAATTATATAAATTAAAAGAATTTATTATTATAATATAATTTTTTAAATAATACCAGAACCCTCACATTTTCCTAATTCTATTGAAGAAATTGATTTATTTGAAGCCAAACTCGAAAAGAATGAAAAAAACGGAGAGTCCTCCCAGCCCCATTTAGTCGGTTTATAAGGAATAAGAAGAAAGTCAAACTAAGCAAGAAGTCTTTCCAAAAAAAAGTCACATTCAAAGATGAAGCTGAAATTTTAGATGAGAAAATAAAAGAATAGCTCTTCCAACCTGCAGTTGTGAGGGCCGAAACGCCCTAACAAACTCCTAAAAAAATTGATAATTTATAATAAACAGGATACTTTTCTACAGGAAAACCCCCCGTATCTTCTTTTCATTATAATTAGCAGCAACAACAATAATAATAATAACATCCTCCTCCTCATTAGTAATAACCACCAAGACTTTAAAATTATCATAATTTGGCTGGTTAGAATAAAAAGCCTCCTCTTCTTCCCAGTATATAAAATCCTAATTAAGGGCCTCTAATTGTTTCGCATGATTAAAATAATAAGGGGCTTTATGGTAGAAATTAAAGTTAGTAAGGATTAAAAGTTAACCAAAATGATAATACATTTAAAAGGAGAAGTTTAAATAATACCTATGACTAAAAAGCAACTAATGGAGAGCTGATGGTCTCAAGTACTCCTGTAAATAAAAACTTACCTCCCAGTTAGCTGTCTCCAAGAAATGATAAGTTTTCTATAAGATAGAATACGAAAATTAACAATAAGAAAATGGAAATTTAGTATAAAATTTTAATTTTTAAATTTATTTTTTGAAAATTTCATTTGTTAATACGTTTTTAAAGAGAAAACATTAAAAAACTGAAAAAGAATTAGACAAAGCACACGAAAAGCTATCAGAAATAACAAGAGGAAGATAAATGAGTTCATAAGATAGAATAAATGACAAAGAACATTTATAAAATAATAATGAAACTTTAAATAAAAATATAATGTTAGGGGGATTTGGATCTGGATCTAATAATTTCAATAATTCATTAGGAAGGTAAGGTAATTAAGTTTCTGCTCCATGGGCTCAGAATTATTATAATGTTTCAAAATAAGTAATTTATATAAAAAATATTTTTATTACACGCTAATACTATATTATTATTTTATTTTTTTATAAGTAACCGTTCTTGCCTTCAAGTTCTGGAGCCTATGGATCCTCTTTTAAAAAAATCTGAACATTATAATAATATAATAATTATAAATTTTAAATATAACTTATTAGTATAATTAATTTTTTTTAATTTTAGTTAATAAATTAATAAAAGATAGATATATTTAAGTATTTTAATTATACAAAATATTCTTTAAAATTTTATAATAATTAAAATTATATTCATTCCTATCTATAAAACATATAATCAATTAGCCAAGATAAAATTATTCCTAAGAAGGTTATTTTAATAAACATGGAAAAGAGGCCTATAATATAATAAATAATATAAATTTATTTAGAAAGATCTATTTAATTATTTACTCTGTTTTCTTTTATTAAGAAGTAAATCTATATCGAATTCAGGAGTTCCTGAAATTAAATATTTTGAATCTTAAGAAAAATCAAGGCCTTTCACTACCATATCATGTTTATGATTATTAGTCTCTATATCTTAATATTACAGATTTATTATCTTAACGGCACCATCGCCTGACCCAATTCCTTTATTAATTACATTATAAGGTGTTTTTTAAAAAAATTTATTGATAAATTTACCTAAAAATTAACCATTTTTATTCATAGCTGTCGCTGTTACAGGATGGCTATGTAATTTGATGGTATTACTTTGATTAACAACGTCTTTTTCCATCTATCGACATTGAAAAAGATAATTATTATAAAAATATTAGTTTTAAATAAAATAAAAGTACATTCCAAACTGTCATATAAGATACTCCTCTCATGGGATTTTAAACTGTGTAAATCTAATCTCCATTCGAAGAAAAACTAAATATCATTTATTTTCGGTTAATAAAACATTAAAAATTATAATATTTTAGGTGTAATTTTTACTAAGCTGCTTAAAATTTATAATATTCTTAAGAAACATTTTCACTAAATTGCAGTTTTTAAACTTAAATTTTCTTATCGATATTAAACAGTCTGCATGTTTTATCTTCGGAAGCTGAAATCAACTATGATAAAATTAATATTTTAAATAAAATGCAATTATAAGTTTATAGCTCATATATATTTACCAAATTTTGTGTTGGGTGGAAATCTACAAAGTTGATAATTCCAGTATGTTCTCTAAATTCTATGGGTTTTCCAATATCTAAATTATTTGAAGTATAGTTGACTGGATATACTTTTACTACGAAATCTTCTCCCCCACACCCTAGCCATTTCATATTTTTGCTGAATTTTCCATCATTCTTAATAATATGTTATTTTAATAGAAAATAAATATGTATATTAGAGCTTAAATTATTATCATTAATACCTAACACTTATTTTCAGTGGCGAAATCTGTTTATAATCTTTTGATTTCCTTTAGCACGTTGTCAGGTTATGAAGAATCAAATCTGTATATCACACAGTTTTCTTCAGAATTTCCTACTATAAGCTTAGACTACTAATTAACTCTCATATTTTCTATAATATCATCACCTGTTTCTATTTCCTAAACTTTATTATTTAATCTATGCATGGGAGGAACATCTCTTTTGAAAATGGCCTTTTATAAGATATCAAAATTTAATAAAAATTAGTCATTTATTATTTTAATATATTGAATAATAAATACTATTTTATTCTTTAAACCGTATTTTTTTCCTCCTCCACCACCTGCTACTATAACATAATCATCAATACATACGATCTATTAGCAAAATTTGAAATGAAAATTTGAAAATGTTAATATTTATCTGAATCGGTACTGAGAAAATTGGAAAATCAACTTTTTACATTTTTTCACCTCTACCCATTTTTGTTTCTTTTATTTTAAAAATAATTTTCTTAATATTATTATTCTAATTTTTCCCTGTCTTATTTGTATAATTAATTTCTATTAAATACTAACACGTATATATATATTTCAAACTGAAAATTATAATAGATAATATTTTATAAATAACATTAAGGATTTTATAAGGTATTTTATATCCATACTAATACATAATAATATAAAAAAATAGATATAAACATTTTATTTCCAAAATAATTATAGTAATATATATAAAGTATGGGTATAATAATTGGTATTAATAATGTGGTATTTAATTAGTTCAGAATTTTAATTTAATAACTAACAATTATATAAATAAGGATTACTTATTCAAAAATTAATATCATGTCCACTATAATATTTAGAGAAATGAATGAAAAATAATTTTTTATTGCTGTGAATATACACTAAAATAATAAAAATAATTAAATTATATCACTCTACTTGTTAGTGTAATTAATTTATCAAAGAAAAATATTATTGTTATATTAAAAAAAAAAAAGAATAATAATAAATTTATAGCTTTAACGATAAAAGTAAATATTTATTTTTCCTAAATAAATAGAATTTTACAATTAATAAAGTAATAAAATATATATACTTGTGAAAGGATAAAAAATGTAAGAAGAGAAATCTAAGCCGAGCTTTAGAGATTTGTTAGGAATTGAAGTAATTGGATGTTTATTTATTATTTAATAGAATTTCGAAAATTTAAATCTAAATATTTAATTCTACTAATTTTTTAAAAATTAAGATTCTCTACATTAGAAGTTACATATTTAATTAGATGAATAATGAAACTAAAGAAAAATTTTCTCATTTAGAAAAAATATATGATTCCATAGAGCAAAAATTGAAAGTAAAAAACAATATAATAAACACAATTAATAGTACATATTAAATAACTAATTAATAATCTAAATATTTTAAGTCAATTTTAATAGCTTAATTAAGTTCACTAAAATATATATAAAAATAGATACCTTATTTGTGAATAAATAATATAATTTTTAGTTATTTAAGCTCTTCAAATGCAAATAATAATATAATATATTTTAAAATCTTTGATTATTTAATAAATAGACCGATAATCTAAACGATGAAACTGCTTACTAAGTTTATGGATAATTTTTGAAAACTCTTAAATAATTTAAAAGAAAAACTGAAAATAATATAAAGTTAAAAAAGAGAGATGTCGACGCTTTTAGAAAAAAACATGAAATCACAGGCTAAACTTTAATACCATTATTTCATGATATTAAAATGAATGTAAATGAGTACATGAACAAATTTGGTAATAAAATTTTTAATTGTTTAACAAATTTTAATTTGGCGAATCATATAATTATTAAATCATATTATGTTTTTATACAAAGTATAAATTTTAAAAATTTTTTTAAATGGATTGATATTACTGACTTCAGAATTAAGATTTTAGATTACTTTTATTTTGTGATATTTTTTGATTATTAGATTTAATGTATTCAGTAACATTTGTATTAGTTAAAATTACTTTCTACTATTAATTAAGACTTTCTAATATTATTAACAAAGTATTATATTATGTTAATTAATTTAAATATTTATTTATTTAGATATTAACAAATTAATGGATCCTAATTTTTAAATGCATCTCTATACATGTGAAGAATTATGTGAATTTGCCTTTAAAATATTTGATCACTATAACTTCGTTTAAGAAAGCAAAATCGATCCCTTCATGCTAAGAAATTTAATCAAAGAATTATGTGTAAATTATAACATAATTCCATATCACAATTGGAGTCACGCTTTCTAATTGTTTTAAGTAAAATTATAAATATATTTATAATTCAAAATTATTCAAAATATTTTTTTACTTTCAAGATGCTTTTCTCTTGCCACTGTTCATCCAATTTAAAAGATTTCGTGCAACCTTTAGAATTTTTTTCAGCTAAATTAGCAGCTTTAGCCCATGACATAAATCACAGTAATAAAATTATCAATTTAACAAATTTAGTAAAATTTATTATATTTTTGATTAATAATTAATAGAGGGAGTTAACAACTTGTATAAAATCAAAAAGAAAGCAAATAAAGCTTTACTCTACTGTGAACATGCTGTGCTAGAAAACATGCACGCATCTACTTACTTCAGAATTTTAACTACTAATCCTGATATTGACATTTCTAAATTTTTACAACCTGATTAAGTTACCATATTAAAAAAATATCGATTACTAGTGTAAATAGAATTAAAAATATAGACAAATGAATATAATAAGTTTTAATATATTTTTTAGATTTTGGCAACAGATATGGGAAAACACAACAAATTAGTTGAAAAAATTAAGTCTAGAGGAAATGCTACAGTAAAAGTTAGAAATGACCCATAAAATGCAAGCGAACTAGATCACCATTTATCTTTGAAAAGTTCTGACCCTGAAGATCGACGAGTACCTATTTATTACTTATTGAAACTATTATTACTTTTATTTTACAATTTTATGATTTAAAAAATAGGCTGTTCTCAATATTATGGTTCATGCTTGTGATATAGGAAATTCAGGACTGGAATATAATAATTATATGAATTGGGCATATCTTCTTTCTCAGGAATTCAATGATTAAGTAAAAATTAAAATTGCATTCATAATTAATTAATGGAATAGTAAGTAAACAATTAAATTTTAATATAATATTGATATAATTAGGTTATAAAAGAATCAAACAAAAGTGTCCCTGTTACAGGATTTTTGAAATACAAAGACAAACTTACTTTTTATGGAGGATAATAGTTTTTCTTAAGTAATTATTCACATATCTTAACATTTTATTCAATTTAAAAATCTTTATTAAAATAATTTAGAATAATTTGTTCTACCTCTTTGGGAAGAAATTGGTTTACTCTTCCCCAATTTGAAAATATTTCCCGATTAAATTAATAAAAATTTAGAAATATTAGAGGAAGAAAAATAGCAGATATAAGCTTAGTAGTCTTCAAATTGATTAAATATATAATATCTATAATGATAATATAAATTTATAATATATTTGTGAATATATATTAATTTACTCAATTTTCTAAAATAATGAAACCAAATTTTTGGTATAATATCTAAATTAAAGAAGAAAATAAGTAGATATCATATAAATAGGACAGTTAAATATATATATAAATGGATAATTTTTTTTATGTATATTAAATTTATACATAAGTATATCATCAATTAATGAAATACAATTCATTTAAATTCTTTTTCTAAAATTGAATATACAATAAAATTCAAAGAGATTTCCAATTATTAAGAATATAGTATCATTAATGATATCATAATATTAAAAGTTAGGTAAACTTCTTACAAGCATCTATATAATTAAAATAAATAAAACAAAGTAGAATATTGAACTTACTTAAAAATAACTTTAAAATTATTTATTTTCATAAATGTTAGTCCAATTTTAGAACGGCTATAACTAAGGGGTGGGGAAAACTATTATTATCGGTGGTTTCCGAATTCATTATTTACCTAAGATAGTTGCTATTTCCTTTGCCTTAGTTACCTTATTTACTTATTATATGGCTACTATTAGAACTCATGAAGTCAAGCCATTCCCTCACTGCACTATCACTGAAACTGCAACTTATGTATATTTTTAATGAAAATTTATATTATTTAAAATACTATTATAATTTAATAATTTAAAATATCTTTCCATTTTAACTTAAAAGCATTAATCTATTTATTTCTAATATCATTTAATTTATTTTAGTATCCTTAAAATATAGCCTTCAGATACATTATTTTACCTCAACTAGGGATTGTAGCTATTTTTTATTTGACACTATACTATATATTTGTTGGAGTTTCGAAAAAGCTAGATCAGAGAAAGTAAACTAATATTCATATATCTAAAAATTATTTTTTTCTTTGTTTAATAATAATTTTTAATTCTAAGCTTGGGAAGTATATGGACCAGTGTTTGTACAGCTAAAATTCTTTTTATTCTTGGTTTATTAGGTTTGTTCTTACTAGCAGTAGCAGTTGCTACTATAGACTCCTATAAAATGAACAATTTAGTCCATGGTAATTATAATTATATTTATTAAATTAATAAGTAAATCATATTTTATGTAAAATTCTAAAATAATAAAGGTGGTAGTGCTATAGTAGGCTTCGCAGTAATGTGGATCACAATGTAAAATATTATTTTTTGATTATTATACATAAATATTGTCTTGATATAAGCATTTAAAAAATAATCCTTGATTTGATAGGCTGATGATATGCTATTTATATAAAAAAGCTCTACTTATTTAGCCTGATATAGTTAGTGAGAAGTCCTTAAATGTAAAATCTGCAATTGCATCAGGAATATCAGCAATTTTAGTTTATGTATTGACTCATCCTATGCTGAGTAATGGTGGATTTTCTATGGTGTAAACGTCAATTCTTGAATACACCTTATTCTTCTCTTTGTGTTTATTTATTTATACTTTTACATGGTAAATAAATAAATATATAAAGAAAAATTATAAAAACCATTTTATATAATAAAATATTATTTTTAGGGACTTTGAAAATTTCTATTATTTCTTTTCATTGCAAAGTTTGTTATTAAACAATTTATAAGCAAACCCTATTGTTTCTAGTGTTTCTTTAATGACTTAAGATGAGGATAAACTAGAAGAAGTTATTGGAACATTATAAACTGAAGGAAATTAATTACAATAAAACTAATAGTATTCTGATGACAAATCCTAACTATTAAATAATTAACAAACTATTGTATAAGGAATTTAATTACATCCTAATAATTAATGGTATCCCTAGTCATTATAATAAATTCCGTTATAATAGATATACCCTCAATAATAAAGTTACTGTCAAGCTCCAACAATTAACTAATAATAACAACAACCTAGGTTTTATTAATATTGATATTAAAAATTTTTTATAATTTTGCATTACACATTTAATATAAAAAATTAGAATATTATTAATATTAGGAAAACAATAAATCCTCATCTTTAAAATTAATTGTTTTAGTTTTAATAATTTATATATAGATAAATAATTCTTTATTAAAAAATTCAAATTTGAAATACTTTACTTTGTGAATAATTTTAAAAGAAACTAAAGCGGAAATTCAAATAATATTAATATTGAATTACTAAATAATAAAATACTTTACAATAATAAAAACTCTCAGAATACAATAATTAAAATAAAAAATTAAAAATCTTTAAATAAATATGGGTAAATTTAACAACAACAACGGCAACAATAATAGCAGTAATAATCCTAAGAATAACAATAATTTTAAGAAGAAATTTGTAAATAAGAATAATGAAAATAAATAAGTTACCAAAAAAATAAATAAAAAAATGAATCCCCTCATGACTAATAGAAATGGAAAATGTATTTATATTATAATATTTATTTCAATATACTAATTATTTAAATTCTAATTTTTTTAGTGTCTCTATCAAACTAGTCTTTTTATAAAACGAAAATATGTCCCTACTACTTAACAAATTCTTGCACTAAAAATGAATCTTGCATTTATGCTCATTCTTAAGCAGAATTGAGAGGTAAAATATAATATTAAAATTATAATATTCAAAAAATCTTATAAATTCTTTATTAAAATAGAAGTACCTAACCTAAAAAAAACAAAATTGTGTTAAGCTTTTTCTAAAGGAAAATGTAATATGGGAAATAATTGCTCCTTTGCTCATGGTAATACTATATTTAAATGTATAAATTTATTAAAAATTCTTCTATACCTAGGACTATAAGAATTGAGAACAACAAATGAGTTTTTCAAAACCACTATGTGTTTAGCATTTTAAAGAGGAGATTGCCCAGATGGAAATGGTTGCAGATATGCTCACGGTGAAGATGAACTCAAAAAACCTTAAAAACAAAAAAATCCTTTGGCTCTATTATTAGATGATAATTTAGGAATAACAGAAAACAATAATTTAAATAACACCAACAATGATATAAACAATAAAAGCATGGAATAAAATTAAAATACTTTCAATAATAAAAACTAGCAGTAGTAGTAAAACTGCAATTCTTTTAATAATAATCATCAAAAAAATAATAGTTTCCACAACAATAAAAATTTTAACAACAGCAACAACAATTAAAATAATTAAGATTAAGATATGTTTAATAATGGAAATAATATGAATTAATAAGGATTTGATAATAATTAAAATGTTGATGACATTGATAATTCTTTTAATAACTAGTCAAATCAATAGAACACTCCTTTTAATAAAAATAATAATTCATTTAAAGATTAGTAAAACAATAAAATTATACAAGATTAATAAAAGTAAAACTAGTTTGGATCTCAATAATATAACAATAATTAAAACAAAGAAAACGAAGGAAATTTAAGTAGCTTCGGATTTGGAAATTATAACTAAGTAATTAAATTTTTTTAATTTTTAATTAAATATTGATTTATTTCTCATTTTATTAGTAAAAAAATAACGGATTCCAACAAAATTCTAATCCATTCGCTGCTTCTGTAACTAATTGAAGATCTAAACTCATAAATATTTCATAAATAATTAATATAAATATATATAATTTATATAATTACTTTATATTAATATAGAAAATAGTAAAACTAAAGCATTTTAACTATTTTATAGTTTTTTATCTCCCCTTTAACTTTGCTTTAATAATTTAATTTGTATACATATACTTTATATTCTATTAGTTAATTTATTTATTAAATAGATAAAATTTTTCGAATAAAAATAATATTTAAAACAATTATAGAAAATTGGATTAATTTATCAATAATTAAATAAAATAAATACATGATTGAATGGTTTTGTTTATTTTTTTCTTATTTTATTTAATAGGTGGTATAAATGATATTAATTATTTCAATATATATATTTTATTTTTTATATTTAAAAAAGTAAATAAGCTTAGTTTGTGAATGTTGCATATAATCTACAATTATTGATTTGATATTATATTATCTTAATAATATGATTATCATGTTTATTTTTTATTTTTATCATTTGAATTTTTTTTAATTTGATAATTATTATATTTATTTTCTTGTATATTTTAATATAAGTTTATTTTTATAATTTAATATATTATAATCTAATCTAATCTAATCTAATCTATCTATTTTTTATCTAATCTAATCAATCAAAAAAAATCAATCATATCAAGTCTTATCAAGCTTTTATATTTTTTTATTTTTATAATTTTTATTTTATTATATTTATATATATATAAAGGAAAGAGAATTAATAAATATTTAAATTATGGCTAGCTGCTAGTAAAAAGGTTGGCTTTTGTATATAAGGTAAGCCGGTTTTGAGGGTCTGCCTTTTTTCTCATAAGACGATTGAATTTTTAAAGAGTGGTTTGTGTATGGCAAAAAGTTAGGGATGTAAAGTAATTAATCTGGAAGATTTAAAAATTAGTAAAATTTTGCCATATTTAAAAACTAATCTTGGTTATTTTTTAAAAAACTAATAAAAATTCAATTTCCTTATGAGATAGTAGTACTCGATAAATTCTTCTTTTGGAAGCAGCTGATTTGTTTGTTTTTCGGTGAAGAATTTAGCAAGTGTGTTAAAAGTTGTTATGATATTTGTTTTTTTAGAATATATTATTTTCCTTCCTTTCTATATTTTAAATTTAATTTCGTTATTACATTTTGATTGAGATTTAATAAATAAATTTAAATAAAAAATTTTTAACTATGATTAAAACCACTCATACTAATAATTTTGTAAAATAATATATATATATACTATACATATATAATACACATTTAATAATATTATTTTATAAAAATTAGTGAATAATAATTTACCGTATTTTATTAGCAACTTTAGTAAACAAAATTTTATATTTTAAATTTTATTAAAAAATATTGTGTTTTGTTTATAATAAAATCTAGATTTATTATATCTACCATAGTAGTGAAAATTTTAGATAAATTATTCCTGATTAAATAAAATAAATCACAATATAATTTTCTAAATTTTTATTAAACACACTTTATAATACTACCATAAACAAATATATTAAAATGAACAAAGATAAAGTACAAGCAGCTTTAAGTTTGATAAGAAGATTACCCCCCTCTAAAATTCATCACAACGCAATGGCATTAAGTAATTTAATTCCTGATTAAGCAGATGAATTGTTATAAAGAATCGACAAGCCTCTAGGTAATCCATAATATTAAATATTCTTATTGAATAGTAATAAAATATTATAGCAATTTTATTGAGTTTAACTTTACGAAATAATAATGTGTATTGGAAAATAAGAAATCTTAATTTTTAAAATGAAAAATATTTATTTTATTATTTTTTATTTAATTTATTAAGAAATTTCTAAATTTATAAATAGAAATTGGTGTAGACCCAGAAAATAACAAAGAATATATATAATCCGAATTTAATAGAGATGGGGACAGTTTTAGATCATTTTGGAGTAACAAATATGACCCTCCTCTAGAAGATGCATCTTATCCCTCCAATAAGGTGAGAGAACTTGAAGTTAAAGCAAATTAATTATTTTAAGAATATGCAAAATTGTAATTATATTCAACATGCAATATTAATACATAATAATAATTTGTGATAGAAAAAATATATTTAAAATTAATTAGATACTATTAAGGAGGAGTTTCCAGTACTTATTTTTGGGACAAAGAAGATGGAGGTTATGCTTGTTGTTTCTTAATGAAAAAAGGTAGATTTTATTTATAATTTAATTTCAATAAATATTAAATAGAATGAGCAAATTAACTTAAAAATAGAGGTTGATTAAACAGGAGAAATTGTAAAAGGAATATGGGATTCAATTAATGTAGTTGATATAAGAATAGACTAATAAAAAAATAAAGCTATCTATTAAGTCACAAGTTCTGTTATTTTGGAAATGGTTTTAAAAAATAAGATGCAGGTGATGTTAATATCTCAGGAAGTCTTTCTAAAAGTGTAAAAAAACATAATGTTATAAAAAATAAATGAAAATATAAATTGTATTGATCAAAAATTGTATATTTTTAGAAATAAGTCGAATACCCTTTAGAAAGTAATGAAAATTATGTTGATGAATTCCATCTTAGAAATATTGGAAAAATCGTTGAAGATGTAGAAACTGATCTTAGATCCTCTTTAGATACCATTTATGTTGGAAAAACTAAAGAAGTAAAATATTAAATCAATTAATTATTATTTATGATTTGTTGCATTTAAAATATAATTTAAATCATAGAATTTATACAAAACAAGATCGATAGATGGAACTTATGCAATGGAAAAAGGAAAATAAGAATTAGCTAAATAAATTATGAATCTTAAAGCTACCGATAATAGTTCATAATGAATAAAGTTTCATAAATATGCTTTATCTTTAGAAAACTAACTTTTTTTCTTTATAATACATTCTTATAGTTATAATATGAGTATATATATGTATTATCATAAATGTGATTCAATAGTTTTTTTAATTTATACACCAGTATATTCATCAATATCAATATACACAACTTTTTGACTTTTTTAAATCAGAATTTGTAGTTATGATAATTTAGAAAAAATGGATATTTATTTATTAATAATGATACAAATAATATTAATATGTGGATGAGATTAATTATTACTTAAATTTTGAAACCGTGAATTTTTTATTATCATTATTCCACCTACATAATAATCTTTTTTTTCTAAGTTTAATAAATTATATACTGAATAATTCTTATTAATAATTGCAGACATATCTTTTTATTTTCTAATATTAAAAATTTTGAAAAAGTATAAATGTCTTTAAAATAATATTTGTTGGCAGTTATAATGACATACTAATATTTAAAAAATTATTTATTATTATTATTGAAAATTAATATATAATTGATCATAATTTTAACTAATACTTTTTTCAACTAACAAATATATAATTAGAATAAATATAGGTTTATAATATCATAAGGTTATATGTCTATTTTATATAAACATAAAAAATTTTTTACCAAAATATTAATTTCCAAATATATATATTTTTTAACCTAAAACCATACAAAAATGGGAAAAATAATTCGATATAATTTAATTGTTTGCTGATTACTATTTCCTAATAGACATAATAATAATAATTTCAATATTAATAATTATGCTCACCTATAAGAAATAAATGGTATAAGCCTTATTTTTTTCTGAATATTTAAAGAATATTATCCTCTATTAATTTAAGTTTATTAAAATACTATATACATATTATTCTAAGATAATAAATAAAAATAAAACAATTGAATTTTAAAATTCATTTAATATTCTAGCTAATTATATATAATATAAATTAGAATTGATGATTAAAAATGAATATTTATTATAATATAATAATCAGTATTTTATTATTAGAATAAAAAATAAAGCTTAACCGGATGCTTAAAGAAAAACAATATTAAGTTGATTCAACATATAACTAATATATGTAATTATCATAATTAATTTTATGAACTAAATCTCTATTTTTTTATGCTTAAAAATATATTGTCACATTTTGTTGTTTTATAAAATTAAATTTAATTATTTTTTCTTAAATAAAAGTGTTATTTATTCTCATTACTTATATGTCAATTGTCATATATATTAGTGGCAATATTATTTTGATGTCTGAATTCCAATACTGATAACTCTTTTGTATACGCTGAAATCGATATAAAATTAAACATAAGTTCTTAATATAAACTCTGAACAGCAGTTATTTAAGATAATTATTGTATTAATATATATAGAACATATAAAAATATGAAAGAAAAAACCTATTCAATGTATCATAAATTAATGAGAAATTTGTTTCTCTGTTTTATAAAAAAACAAAGGGGAAAGTGAGGGTTTTTCGTATTAATGTTGTCCAAATTTTTTGTCGTAAAGAAAAAAAATGATTTTTCAGTAATTAATAAAAAAAACAAATACATATAAAAAAACAACTAAAAAATCTATATTTTCCCTCCCATTTTACCTATAATACCAAAGATCACTGACAATGCAAATAGAAAAAGAATAGAGCCTATCATGGGAACAAATTCATTACATATTTTAAAACTACTAACATATTTAGTAGAAGCCTAAATTGTTCAAAATTTAAGAATAAACATTATTGAAAAATGATTTATTCAATGTAGAGGAACATCGACTGAGAATGAAACAAGCCAGATAATATGCTGAGTAAAAACAGAAAATGAAATAATAGTAGGAGCATATGGAGAAAGTTAAAAATGGATAAGCTTCATTAATACCTGAAAAGCCTAAAAAGCCATCAGAACCCGATCCTGATGATTGTTGTGGATAAGGATGCGCAGTATGTGTATGGGATATATACTACGAATAATTAGATAAATATGAAGAAGAATTACAAATATGGGAAAGCAAATATGGATCAGTTTCCACGAATAATACAGATAATTTTGCTGAAAGTGCATTAGAGGTAAATTTTTAAAAAATTATTTAGAAATTCATATATAAGAATTTATTTACCAAAAAGCTGTATACAATTAGTTAATTCATTCACTCATTTATTCAAAAATATTAAATAATTTCAGACATTAATTAATTGGACAAATAGCTTTAATTAAATTTGATTAGCCAATAATTTATTGTTAGTTGTAAATAAAGATCAAAATGCTTTCGTTTTAATATTTTGAAATTGAAAAATTTAAAGTTTCAAGATAATTAAGTTACTGCTTTTTAAATTTAATTTTTATATTTAAGAAATAGATATGCTTTTTTTAGTCAATTTTATCTTATTAATTAATTTATGAGAACAAAAATAAAATTATACTCTAACTAACAACAAAAATTAAACAAAATTTTATTTTTCAGGGAAAATAAAGAATAATGGACTTGGTAAATGGAAATTAAGGATAATAGTATTCTCAATAAAAATATTAATATCAAGATAATGATATCTTTGATTGAAATATTAAATCTCCTCTAAACCCCTAATTTATTAATCTGCCTTTTAAATTCTTAATAGTATAAGTTAGAAAAGAAAAAAAATCAAACTATAATATTACACCTTACTATTTAATAATTATATATTAATATTAAAAATAGAAATTATACTTTGATTTGCTTTAATTTATTATATGAAAATATAAATATTAACAGTTTATTTATAAAATAATAATAATTTTAAGTTTATATATATACACTTTATATCATTTTTAGTTCTAATTATTATATATAGAGATAAAATTAATTTTTCTAAATTTTTTCTATATTTTTCATTATAGCATATATTTATTTTTTAAAATTTATCTTGTTTTTGTTTTTTTATGTATATATATATTTATATTAGATTTTAATTCTTCAATACCATAAAGCAGCAACTAAATTTATGAAATCAAAATTCATTTAATTTAAAAGATAATTATTAAAATATTCTAATAAAATTTTAGAAAATATATATTAGTCGTCATAAATAAGGAAGTAGATAATTATAAAGGTAATTAAAAAAAAAAAAATAAACGCATAAAAAAAATTCTAAAATTAGGAAAAATGATTTTCTTATAAATAGATGAAAAGAATTGTTAATAAAATTTTTATTAATATTATTATAATAAAATAGATACTTTAATTAATTTTTATATAAAATAGGATATTAAAAATAAAATTATAAATTATTAAAATCACTAATATTTTGAAGGGCATTAATCATCACCTCCGTCTTAATAAAGAGAAGTTTATGTTTTACAATTGCTATAGCCTCTTGACATTTTTTCTAGTTTATTTTCCAACCTATCAATGACCTTTTAATCAAAAAAACAAAATATATATATAGTTGAGTAAAACAAATATAATGAGACAAATACTTTGGTAAATTTATTTATATTGTTTGGATTTCTTGCGTTATCCCTGGATTGAGTATATCTTTAGGGGGAATTTTTATTTTTTAGTATCTTTAATATTCGTCATCTAATTCATTTTAGTATTATCGTTCGGTTTTATAGTCTCTGGGTGAATTATATTACAATTAATCACAGTCATATTAGCTTCTGGGGCTTTTATAAACTGAATTTCTATGACTCAATTAAGCATCACTTTTTAATTATCTTGTAGTATTATATTCACTTGCATTTCTGTTACTACTTCTAAGAATGGGTCTTTTGAGAGTGGAATAAGAAGTTGACTCTTAATTAATATTTCTTTGCGGACTGAGATTAGCACTAAAATTAGAAGTATAAGGGCCAGATGTAGGAACTCTTTATTTAAGTCTGTTTTTTGGTCGACTTGTCCTTTGAGATGATTTAATTGCTTCATTTTCTATAATACTACCATATTCTTCTAGACTCTTTCTTTGTTCTAAAATCTTAAAAATATTTAAATTATATTAAATATGAACCCTCTATTAGTTAATAGATAAGTATCTAATTTATATAATAAATTATTCCATAGCTTATTTTTTTTTGATTTTTCATTTGATAGTAAACCAATTATAATGTATATTAAATATATTTAATAATAATTCATAATATTTGGATACTTTTCCAACGGATGTGTCATATTTTTCTTTCAAACTTTTAATTTATTAATCCTTTTACTGTATGTCGTATTTAAGAACTTCAAATTCTTCTTGCTAGCACCTTTCCAAGTGGCCAGCTTTTTATTTAAGAATCTAAATTTTTTAATTTTTATAATTATTCTTTTTTTCATGAATTTATTGAAATAAAAAACTCTTACTTGTAACATTTTATCTTTTTCTTGACACACTTCTTCTTGCTATACTAGCTGTAATTTAAGATTATCAATATTTTATTTCTATTTCTATCCTTCAATCTTTTATTTATTCAAATTGTGTCTGTATTAAGATTGTTCACTTGTTAGCTTAGCTAAAAGTTTATCTTTAATTGATATTTAATCTTCAAGTTATTAAACTTAGTTTTGAGCTTATTCTAAATCTTCCAAGGCTTATTTTTCGCATTTTTTTTCAGAATTTAATTATTCTCCCAGTTCATTTATAATTCTCTAACAATATTTGCATTATTAAAAATATTTTTTTTTTTGGGATTAAAATGTTAAAAATTTACATCTTTTTATTTCAAAATCACTTCGAGTTCTATAATTCTCTTTTCAATATATAGATTTTTGCTTTCTTCAGAATTAAATTACTTTTCTACTTCTTAGTACAATTTCTTAAGTTCTTTTTGGCATTCTTCTAAGCGATTTTATAAGTATCCATTTTTCTGTAATTATAATGATATTTTCTTTAATAAAATCCCTTCTGTAAATAATAAATATATTAAAAAACTACTTCAGCTAATTCTGTCATATGTTTTTTATCTACTTGATTGGTTTTATTTTAATCTATAATAACTTCATATTGGCGTATTATTCCGGCTTGTTCATCAATAACATTTTGCAATTTAGATACTTCAATATTATGCATAGATTTAATTTCCTCTGCTTCATCTTTACTTTCTGCTCCTCTTCGATTCATATTTCTGTATTTTTCTTCTGCTTTTAATTTATTAGTCAAGTTATCTTCTTTCAACAGTTCAATTTGAAGTCTTAAATCTGAATTTTCTTTTTCAAGATTTTAATTTCTAAAAGTTTAACATTACTATTTTTAATTCATATTTTTCATTTAAAATAGAAATAATAAATATTACCTTGAAGTCAATAAAGATATTTTTTCATTATACTTTGCATCTAAGGTGTACAGGTTTTCCTATGCCACTTTTTCAGAATTTTCTAAAGCATCCTACAATCTGCTTATTTGATTTTATAGTTTTATGGACCCCTCTTTGAATTCCTTATTACTTTTTTCTAGAAGAGTATTCAAATGTGTTTATTAAGCTATTTTCTCATTACTAGTTTGATACTACAATTTAATTTCTTCATTTTCTAACGTTAAATCTTTTATTTAGTTTGTAACCTAAATAAATTTTTCATTTTTATAATTTTAATATTGACAATTTTAAGAAAGTAAGTTTAAGTTTTATTTTTCAAATTAGAAATTGTATATCTATTTATTGATTACTGATTGTATAGTTGACTCCCAGTCAATTTGAAGATCTTGATGCTTTAGCAATTCTTAGTGCATATTACTAATTTGTTTCTTTTGATCTGTGTTTACTTCACACATCTCTTAAAATCTACCTTTCAAATCGTCATATTTTTTTTCTACCTAATTTATCATTCCAACTTCTCTTTCTAAAAATTGAATTCTTTAAGTCAATTAATCGTTGGTCACTCTTTCTTCTTATAATTCTTCTACAAATTATTATAATAATATTCATTAATTTTATTGCGATTCAAATCACAAAACTCATATATAAATACTCTGAATTTATTCAAAATCTGAAATGGTATTTTAGGCTTATTCCTGAAGTTCTTATAAATCTTATTCTAAATTTGCATTTATATTTCTTAGTTATTCCTAATCTCGGTGCGCTTTTTCCAATTCCCAATGAAGTTCTTCTATTGAATTTTTGCATTTTAATAGTAAAACTTCTTTATCTGCATCTATTTGTTGATCATGATCTGTAACTTTAACTATATTCGTATATATAATATTTGATTATATTAAAAATAAATAAAAAATAATTATAGCATTAATTAATTATAAAGCAAGTTTTATAATTTTTTAAAATCATTTACATGGTGAAGAGTATGTAATATCTTTTCTGAAACTGCTCATTTTTTTTTATAAGTTAGAATTCTTTAAGGTAATCCCTTTTTTTTCTATTGTATTTATTAATTATTTTTTAATAAAATCTAATTGAGTTACACTAAACAACTGTCTTATTTAAATTAAAAAATTTAGTTGGTTTTAATTAGTAATATGAATACAAATTTTTCGGTAGAAAAATTAAATATTAACAAGATAGCTTATTATTATATCATATTAAATAGTTAAAAGGAGATTAACTTAATATATTAAACTTAATAAGTCTTTTATATATATATGAAATAAAACATTTTAAAAAATAAAAAAATTTAATATTAAACATATATATCTGTTAACAGTTTATATAATTATAAACTATTATTATTATATAGTAAATATACATTTCCTTGGTCAGAATTTAGTCTCAAATTTATAATGTAGTAAAAATAATACAATTGTAATATTAAATTATAATTTTATCACATACAAATAATTAGGTGCATAATAAAATAAAATAAAAATAGTAAAAAAAGTATTAATATTAGTGTAATGTTTTGGGGAACTTGGCTTAGCTAAAATCAAATTTATTCTTTAAACAAAGAAAAAGCAACTTTAAGGAGTTCAAATATTAAAATAACGAAAATTGTATTAGCTAAAAGTTTTAACAATAAAGCGGGAAAGACTGATCAAATTTATGTATGGGTTAAGGTAGAGGGATGTGAATTTATTATTGGAGTAGTTTCGGAAAAAAATCCATAAATGAATATAGACCTGTAATTCAGTACAGATTAAAAAACTGAGTTTTATATTTAGGGCTGCGGAGTGGTTCATTTAACTGGGAATTTTATGCCTGAACAAAGCTATCAAATAAATCAAATAGAAGATGAAGAGGAAGAAGAAGGAGAAGATGAATAATAAGAAGATATTCAAGAGGAAAAAGAAGATTAAAAATAAATGGAATTACAAAATAATTTAGAAGAATTAAATAAAGCTGAAAGCAGCGAAGAAGATGAGTTTAAAGCTTTGTCATTTAAAAAAGCAAAATAAGAAACATCAAGTGAAAGTTAAAGTTCTTCCGAAAGTGAAGAAGAAGAAGAAGAAATAATGGATAGAGAAACATTACTGAGATAAAAATTTGACAAATTTTATAAAAAATAAAAAATAATGGATTTATAGCCTGTGCCCCAAGAATAAAATGTAGTATACGAGCGAAAAGCTTAAACTCAAAAAAAAAGAAGAGAAAAAACAAAAATAAAAACAAATTAAATGAATAGTAGTGATTTTAAATACTTAATTATAAACTATAAAAAACTTATAAATGCTATATAAAATTTTTAGTTTTGTCTATCTTTATAATTTTTTAATATAAAATGTCTTATTAAGTATATAATGATTAAAATAATTTTGTAGTATTATTAGTATATTTTCTTATATGCCCTAATTATGTTAGCATACTTACAATAATTTTTAGGTTAGAATAAATAATTAATTGTGTGTCAGTATTGATATATTAATTAGTCAATAAAATAGTATTAAATAGATTCAGAATAGTTAATATATTTTATGAAAAAGTACAAATATAGTGCTAAGTTGATAGATTAATTCTAAAAAATGAACTATATATTGTTCTCAATTTTCTTATGTTTCAATGTGCTTATATCTAAGGGTGAAATTCAATTTCAATAACTTTCTTTCCGTCTCGAAGACAGTCCGATTTCTTATAAAAAAATTAAAGATAAATGTTCTGACTCTGAAGGCAATGTAGGTTAATACTGTGTTGATAAGAATAATTAGGACGTCATATATAGAGGATTATATATAGAAAATTGTGATATCATTTGCGAAAATAGCATAGTTATTGAAAGTATTTTCCAAAAATTCGAATACATTGAATTTGTGGAGTCTCTAATTAAATGTGATAAGTTAAAAATCCACAAATATTATGACTAGTAGGATAAGTAAGAGAAATTGATTGAATTTTTAAGTTTGGTAGTATTTGAAAATGTAGATTTTATTTAAGAAACTGATCCCAGTTTGGCAAGTTAGACCTTCTTTTTAACTTCTCAGGAAATATCGATAAATGTTAATGAAATACAAATATATGATTCTTTAAAACAAAGGGAATAGTCGTAATTCAAATGTTTATTTATCGCAGATTCGATTAATATTTAAAAATAATCAAATATTAAGTGCTAGGAAGTGATTTTTTATTCTCGGTAATAACAAATATCAAATAATAAAATATAGTATATACTCTTTAATCTATTTATTATATTATCTAATTTTTTAAGGTATTCTCCTTTATAAATGAGCTCTGTCAGCATAAATTCTTAAAATAATGTATGTCTAGAAAATTAAAATTACGAATAATACAAGACCGAGCAGGCTAATTTATTAAAGCTGGAATATGATTCCGAGTAAATCGATCCCTTTGAGCAAATCAAGGGGAAAATTGTTTTGAACAGAGAAATTGGGAAAGAGTAAAAGCTACTTTCTTCTATGACGAACAACGATTTTACCATTCTCATTATATCCACCTAGCAAATATATTTTGACTATGATACTTTCATTTCTGGATCAAAGATAGGCATATATGGATCCTATATTGAACTTAATAAAAATGTAAAAGTGGTTTCATAATAGGGTTGTAAATTTGGATACGGTAAAAAGAAAAATTGTAATAAATTAATATAAATTTGTTAAATTAAATTTCGATTTTTAGGAATTGGAAAAGGATCATCGTATTCATTCTTTGATGATTAAAAATCAATATGTGGAGGAACAGGAGGTTCTTACAAAGGTAACGGGGGTATAGGTATACCTGAATCATTACCAGAACCACCATCACCACCACCATTAAATTCAACAACTAATAATCAGGAAATTACATAGATTAGTTCTCAAACCTGCTTTGTTTATTCTAAAAGAATGAATTATCTACAAAATTTATTTCCTTACGGAATAGATCCTAGTATGTTTTCTGGATCAGGAGGAGGACTTATTTCAGGTAATAAAAAATAAATGTAATTTTAAAACAAAAAACACTAAATTAAAATTCATTATTTATAAAAAGGAAACAGTGTTTCAGACTATGGGAGAGGGGGTGGAATAATAAAAATTCAGTCTAGTAACCAGCTTAAATTGGATGGAGAAATTGATGTAAGTGGAACAAAAGGGGAACACTAAAAATAGCTAAAAATTAATGTAGGAGCAGGATCTGGAGGCTCAGTAAGCATAGAGTCTTAATTTATTGAGGGAAGTGGGTATATAAATGCGAAAGGAGGAGATTCAGATGCTAGCAGTATCGTTGGGGAAGGAGGAGGTGGGAACGTAAGATTATAAACGTTTTTCGGAACCCCGATAGACAAATTTTTGGGAAGTATAAATGTCAATAAAGGAAATCGATGTTCGAAATGCAATATTCCCCAATAACATTACGGAAGTAAAGGGAGTTTTGTTGGGAGTCCTTGCCCTGAGGGATTTTACCAATCAGTACTTAAACATTTTCTAAATTTCTAAATTTTTAAATTTTAAAATAAAAAATTAAACAATTATAGCCTCACTACAGGTGCATTAAATGTCCGAAATACACTTACAAAAGTTCTTATCATGGGACCTGTATTCCTTGTCCAAAAATTCAAGTACGAAGTTGAATGAGAAAGAAGGACTGTAATATCCTCAGTAGTGCTATGAAGATAAATATTCCTGCAATGGGTCGACATGTCACTCATTCATTATATACCAAAAGATATTTGGCATTTATGGCTGGTTGAACATGATTTTGTGTTTTTTTATTTTCTTAGCTGGATATATGTTCAGAAGATATAAGAGATTAACTGTTGTGAATTACAGCCACAAATGGCCGTTTTTTTATAATGAAAAACAAAATTAATACAGTCATGTGCAAAATATTTAATAAAATCAGAAAGCAAGGTGCAAATAGCCTCTAGATGTGGCAGATTTACTCTTTCATCGACATAGAATTACTTTTATTGGAAGCAATACTTATTATAATTAACTAAGAATGTATTATTAGCCTCCAACAGAATTACAATAAATCACAAATCAAAAAGAATTTTCGAAATTTTCTATGGTAATTTCATAACATTAATATATTATAATACTATAAAACTAAATTAACTTTAATTAAATTAAATCAAAATATAAAAGAAAGTCAATCAATTGTGCAAATGGAGCTCTTTATAAACCTTGATGGTTATCATTTCTATTTGTTTGTATTATCCTATCGGACAAGCTTTGTAATAATATGTAAGAAGGAAAATTGTAAAATAACTTTAAAAATATGTTGAGGAGACTGAGTTTGTAATTTATGTTAATAAAAATAAAATAAAAAATAAATTTTAAAATATTAATAGGATATTATCTTTAACTTAAATGAAATCTCCCAAAATTATCAAATTAATTTCGCAATTAAATTATATGTGTCGGAAGATCTGACCAATATCTTTTTAGACATTCTCAACTACAATAATCCGAATTACAAATTGTTGCATTAGAGAGTGCCCATAAATATACCAATATGTAAAAAAAAAAAATAGTATCATTAAATTAAGAAATTAATAATTAAATTTTTTTAAGCTGGAGATGGCAGTTTTATGACTCCGTATTAAATTTAAAAAAACGACCCATTTCTTTTGTCAACATTTTTCAATTTAAACTCGAAATACAGTAAGCCGATCAAATCAAACTTAAAGGAAACTGTTTTGAATTAGATTAATAAATCAATTAGCAGGGAATAACTGATAAAATTTATCGTGGTTTTAAATCGACAATTATAATGTCTTGACTTAGGAGCCCCTACCAAATCTTTCGCCAAATCTTTGAATGAAACAATAAAGCTCATAAATAGTTATCAGTCCCTTTTCCAATCTCTTAATATTTAGATTTCTCTGGTTGCTTCTTAAATATCGAAGAGAAAAGAATCTCCGAATAAGGTGTACGTATTAGAAAACCATTATGAAACCGTGAAATCGCTAAATAATTAAAGGAAAAGTTCAAACCCTGACAGCTGGAAAGCAAACAAAAATAATAAATAGGAAATTAAAAATCATTAAAAACGAGAAGAGGCAATTTTAAATTTGAGTTAGGAGTTATAGAACGCCTGGTTTTACGACAAACGAAATTATGACATCAAATTTAGCTTGAGTATAACAAGTATGGATTGCAATCCGGAATAAGTACTGCATTAATTGAGCGAAAGTGATTTGAAATTAGGCAATGAAAGGCAATCATGGAACAAAGGATCTGGCAATTCGCAGAAGGGATTTTCAGAATTTGAGTTGATGTAAATACATAGAAACAGTAATAGTTTTTATAATTATTATTTTATTAGGCAAGAACTGGGATTGAATGTGGATAATGAACAAGATTATAAGTATCAATATTAGTAATAGTAAAGTGAGAATTCCAGTATTTAGGGGAAGTAATCGGAGTACTAATATTCGTAATTGTTTGAGCATGACAAAAAGTAAAATTACGGAGTTAAAATAATTTCGAAAGTGAACAAATTTGTTACCAGAATGAGATTCACTCTCATTTCTTGCAAAACGAATCAGATTTCTTCATATTATATGATTATCTTTATTGTTTTGACTTTGCTTGACTTAGTAATATAATAACAGATAATATATTTACTCGTTATTTAAATTTTTATTTTTTATTATTAGTTTTTCTTTTAAACTATATTTTTGACCTCTTTGTACGATACTTCGAGACGAGTTATGATTCCTTTGTTATTTCCGTTTCCTTTTTCGATTTGTATTTCTTCTGTGATAGGAATATTTTGGGTAATTTATAAAATTATTTTTAGTTTTTTTTCTAACGCAAAAAATTAATAATTTTATCTAGATAAGTTGCCAATCAAAATAAATTTTAAAATTTTATTTGATTTTTAACTTCATGTCGTTAGCTTCAGTATTAATAATGCTAGTTTAGTTTATGTAAAGTGAGCTATAAGAGAGTTTTTAAAATTTAAATAATTTGATTATAATAACCATGGTGACATAACTCTTCACTAAAATAGGAATTTTGTATATAGGAAAGTTTGTTATTTTCAAAGCAAAGGGATTAGGAATATTTTAATTCCCATGAAAAATAAAATTATATAATTGTGTAAATACTAAAAAATCTAAAAATATATATACATTTTTATAAATATTTTTAATTTTTATAATCTTCTAATAAAATTTATTCTTAATATTAACTTAACTAATTTTATTACTTTTTTTGATAGAATTGGTTTTTCAATCAAGTATATTCTATGTATATATAAATTTATAAAAGAAAAAAGTAATTGAAATTAAATAAAATTTTATTAAAAGCATTTTATTTGTTAGAAAGAGATAATCTAATTTCAATAAATAAAAAAACTAAAAAAAATAATTTTAGGTTATATTATTAATGGGTAAAATAAATAAATATTATTTTGTATTACTATTTCATGGTAACTTAAATTCCTTTTTTTTTATGAACGACAGATTAAAGCAAAAAATAATTGACCTCTTCTTCTTCAAGAGGACAGCTATCTCAAATGGGAGGCATAACTAATTCTACAAGGCAATTAAGAATTAGTTAAAAAATTAGAGAAGGTGAACAGTTTAATGAAAATGAAATTTCATTTGTTGAATCGTTTTTAGAGCAATCAGATGAAAGCGATCAAGAAGTTAACTCAGTTGAATAATTCATTTATAATAATTAAAAAGACCATGAAATATATTATGCAATTAATCTGGATAGCAAGCAAAGAAAGGGGTAAATTAAATACCAGTAGATAATTACGACCTTTAGCGATTAGTCTCTAAAATTTTATGAAAGGAAATATTTTAAAGAGTAACTTACAAATCAAAAATTTATTTTTTTTATAATAATTAAAGGGAATAATATGAATTATATTATATTTTATTTTTTATTAGTTATTCTTCCTATGAAGAAGAATTATAAACTTTCTAAAATATTTAAAAGCTGTTTGGAAATACTATATATGATTTTATTTCGAATGTACACTCCAGCAACAGTAGAAAAAAATACATTTAGTATACGATAGGATAGTGTACTCTTTTTGAATTTATACAAATGAGAAAGCAATTAAAAGTAGAATAATTTAAATAAAAAAGTATTGTAATTTGATAAATTAGAATTATTTATTAATAGATTATTTGGAGAAAATCGGAACTTATATACTTATTTAAAAGGCTAATTTAAATCATTTTGCAATTGCACAGAAAAGAAATGATTATTGGAAATTTATCTCCTCAGAACATTTATTTATGGTAATTAACTAAATTAAGTCAATGAATCGACTGATTATTTTTAAACAAATTATATAATTCTATATTAAATTATATAATAAAAACCAGCCCAAAAAGTAAATCCTAGCGATCATTTGAATTAAAAGTGTGCAACTATGGGAATATAAGCAAGGAATGGAAGAGCATTAAGTATTGTATTCCTTAGTATTATTACCACTATAAAAATAAACCGAAAAGATAGCAAACTATTTCTGAAAGTGCAGCAAAAAATGGCAAAAATGGAGATACAGCTAAAAAGCAAATAATCGAAACAGAAAATGATTATATTGAATTTCAAAGTTATATGCACAGAATTTAGTCGGAAATTTTTAGCGTGGTAAGAATATTTTAGGAAATCTGCGTCAATTAAATAGACAACAAGGAGTTAAATCAGATGTTTGAATTGCCTAAAGGGAAATTTGCAACTGAAGCCACGTTGAAAGCTATAAATGAAAAAATAAAGGGAGCGAAAGTGTTTACAGGCTTCAGTTTGGACAAGGATTTTTCTACGTTGCTTCAGTTTATAAACGAAACTCTATTTCCTGAAAATTACAGCTTTTTAGAATTGAGGCAATTCATAGAAAATAAAGAAATTTTCACTTTAGAAAGCGAAAAAGGTGAGAAAAAAATTGTATATTTTTAATTAAAATTTATTCCATATTTTTATATTGTAATTATATGTACAGGCTTGATTGACAACCACAATGTTGTAAAAAAAATCCACGAATAAAAACTTGAAAATAGTCAATTGTGCAAAAATTATTTAACAAAAAGAAGAAATTCGTTTGATATAAACTAATTCGTGAAAGGATAGCGTTACAAAAGGCAACAGAACGCAGTTGACTACCATTCATTACATAATAGATGTTTAGAGTTGATACAATGAGAAGTTAATTAAGTGATGGTACTTTTTGGTGACAGAGGTGTAGGGAAATCCTACTTTCTCTAGTTCTTAGAATACTCAATCAGTTAATAAACTGGAAATATTAATAACTTCGCATTGCTGGAAGAAAGCAACGAAGAAAATAATTATAATATTTTGGTCAAGTTAATTCCTCTCAAAAAAATAAAGGGAAAACGCCATTTTGAAGCCATTATTAATAAAATTTACAAAGATGAAATCACCAACGAAAATTAAAGAGTTTTGTTTATGCTGGATGACTTAAAGCAATTGAAATTCTTAAACAATTCCGATTTAAATTTAGAATAATAGTAATACCAAGAAGAGGAAGGGTATGGGTAAATTCCAATGGATTTTTGCAATTTGTTTCAGCTGAATCGGTTTAAAAATGTAAAAATTATAATAACTTGTCAAAGGATTGAATTTAGCGAGGATTGGATAAAAAATCTTTTCAACTTTTAAGTATTTGTCGATGCTTTTTATAGCAATGAAGTGCTCCCAGCTAGGGAAAATCTGAACTCTTTCGGTGAGAATATGAATCATTAAATTTAAAATAGCTAGCCTCCCTTGTCCATATCACAGCGAAATCAACTTTAGAAACAGTACGATAACTTTTAGAGAATTTACTAATCCAAACATATAAAATTACACGAAATGAAACGCAATTTGCAGGAAAAAATTGAAACCTGCTATATGTGTCCCTTTTCTGTAGACCAGACCGATCAGTTTATATCAAAGTTATTATCGCATGAAAATCAGCTCAAAAAGCAAAACATTAATAATAATAATAAAAATGAATTTCAAAGAAATAGTCCTTCTGTAGAACATGTTTTCGTTAAAAAATAGTATTTTTAAAACACATAGCAATATCACGAAAAACTGTAATTACTTCACGAAATTGGCATAATTTCGCAATACCCCATGTATTTGAGGCAAATTATATAAATTTTGCCCATGATGGAAGATGAAATTCAGTTATAAAGGCCTAAATATGAAGTACAGCTTCGCCATTTTATGAAAAAACAAAAAGAAAGAGTAGTTTACCGTTATTAATTTTTTTATTTATAAAAATTAACCAATTATTTATTATTTACACAATTAGGATCCGAACTTCTTAGAAAATGAAGGTGTAAGATCCTAGGCTATGAGACATATAATGTATTCTCGGTGTAACGTTTTTAGAAGTTTTAGCAAAAGTTGGATAGAGTTTTACTTGTCTCACTACTCGGAAAAGCAAAAACTAAACGTAACAGGGGTGCAGCCGCTCAAAATAAAGTTTAAAACTCCGAAATTCAACACTCATTATGATATGGTACGAAATTTTAATTTTTTGCTCAGTATACAGCTGTTCTAGACGGATTCCTACGTAATTACGACGCCAATTCTGAAGAAAATATTGAAGGAAGAATACACGAATGTGGAACTGCGGGAAATTTTGCTGAATTGCAGTCCGCTTCAGAAGGTTGGAGAAGAATTTGTGTATTTCCACACGAAATTGACGGAGTTTTATGTTATGGAGTACTTCGTGGAAAAGGGACTGGGATTTTTGGAAGAAATGTTCAACAGTGAGATGGCTTTGGGGAAAAAGCAGATACAGGAATATCTGAAGGGGAACTACTTTTACTCGACAAAGGAAGGAGTTTTGGTGCAAATACGAGTTGAGAGTAAACAAAACTGCGACTTTAACATATGCAACCATTCCGTAAATTGGTAATTCTATGAGTTTGACAGTTATGCCCCCAAGCAATTATATCTTATAATTATTTATTAATACCATTAAATTTAGCAGCTAAGGAATTGGTAATAACATCAATGGAAATGCCAAAAGGTATGAACATGTGTGTTAGGATCCTTCGGACCAGTTTTTGTCAATGAAGTAAACCCAGGAAATAGAGGACAAGTTTTACAGTGAGTCTTTGAAAGAAAAGAGAAAAAAGTTAAGCGATAGAGACTTTAACTTTGTGCTGAAAAGACTTTAACCCGTCTCCACATCTACGTCTCCTAATATCGGCACTCTCAGAATTAAAATTCCCCATACCATCTGTTACAGCAATAAGGAGCCGTAGTTGTTCGCTTATTCTCAAAACAAGCAACTCAAATTTTAGAGTTCGTAAATCAATATAATGGAAATCATGCGCTTCATGATTAGGTCTCATCATTAGAAAACTATAAGTAAAATAGGCAATGCCGAGTAAAAAGCAGTAAAATATGTCCCGGTATAAGACTGTGTAGTCGTAAAATCGGAAAAAATCAATGAGTCTAGTGATTTATTCAAAGAGCTATTCCCTAACGAAGTAGTAAATAAAGGAAATACGATCAATAATTAAAATATACAATAATAATAGTAGAAATCTCAACAAAATATTTTGGACAACGAATAAAATCCTAATAATTTGATAAATAGCTTGTAATAAAATACTTTTGATTCGTTTTTCAGAATTTTGTCCGAAACTGAGTTCACAACTCTTATTAAATCTATGAAAATCATAACCAACAGGGTAACAAAATATAAATGAACTAATTACTACTTTACCATAAAAAATAAATATTTGTAATTATTTAGAAAAATTAACAGTGGACGGAAATCTTTTATATATAAAACTACACTGTGAAAGGTAATCCTATTATGCTGAATTTTTTTTATGAGGAGTAGAAGGAAGATCCGCTGTTTCAGCAGGCAGAAAAGGCCGTCAAAGAAATGGATGACCAAAGTCATTTCATAGAAAACAAGTCGTCTGGCGATTAAGAATAGGAAGAGGAGTTTGAGCGCAATTTAGAACTCGTGACGCCAGTGCAATATTGTCAATACATGACCTACAAAATAGTGGCGTACATTGAGTTATATCGCAAATGCAAAATTATGCGAATGAAATCTGTTTGGAAGCAAAACGAAAATCTCCAAATGGTTCTTATAGACATAAGCCAATTAATATAGTAAAAAGTCACAGTTCCGAAGCCGATAACGAAGGAAAATCTAGATTCTTGCAACTAATATGCAAGTCTTTCGCATTAGGAAAGGCAAAAAATGGTTGAGGAAAACAATTTGGAAAGCGAAAAAAGAATCAATCTCAAAAACGAACTAAACCCCGTCGTCAGAGAGGGCTGCATGCCCGACGTCAAGAAAAAATGGGAGGAGTTTAGAAAATTGTCGGTTTCGGATTCAGATACTTCCTAAGATTTGGAAAAGCACCTAAAAATAAATAGTACTTCACAGAAAAAATAAAGACCCAAATTTGACAAATAGTACTACCAGAATAGACTAAAAAAACCAGTATCGAAGCCTTCAGCTCCTATCATTTACAAACCAGACAAAGAAGATATCAGACATGAAAAAAAGAAACGGGAGTAATTCAAAATTATAAAAATACAACAATCAATTAATCAATCTATTAATTCATTTTTTATCAGAATTCTCGAGAGAGTCCAGCGCTCGAAGTCTTATATTAAAAATGATTTCAATAAAATGACGAGTGCCACGGTGGCGCAATACCAGATTATGCAATAAATCCGAAGTTATGAAACTTTAAGATAATAAAATATCTACTGTCAATAGAATTCAGGCAAATTTGACAACAGATAACTTAACTAAATAACGATGGGAAATCAGTAAATAAACAACTTCAATTAGTTCAGACCGATAACTTCGATTTGCTTTTCAGCCAAAAAAAACGTGACCAATCAAAGTGTCGACAAATCAAGTCCTTAAATTAACCTTGATTGCAGCAGAATTTCAAATTTTGGAAATGAAAAAACTCCCTCCGTTTATGTGACGAATCTTAATTAACAGCTTGAAGAAACAAACTCTATTATCCCCCCACTTATTCACCCGAAAAATAACTATAATAATTCATAAAAATAAGGAGAATCTAAAATAAGAACCATTAGACCGTTTAGGTCTCATACAGCCCTAATGGGACATAGAATAGAGTAATCCAAATATAAATAAAACGAGTATGTATTAGATACTGCTTATAAGCAAAAAATTAAAATTTAAAACTAGTTATTCTTTGAAAAGTAAAAATTTGATTGATTGGTTGGTTATATTTAAATGTAAATATATTATATTTAATCAATCTTAAATGATTATGCAATCTGTACCTTAAACTTTATATTTTTTTAATATACATATATATTTAATTATTTAATCTTAATTATCAGTATTTTTAAATTAAGTTTGTATATCTACTTATCTTAAAAAATGACATCATAGTATGTCATATTATACGTATTAACTATAGAGTTAGCATAATAATAGAATATATATAAAGAGAGGGGGGGTCTATATTGCAATTTTATTATCACTATATATTTTATTAAGGAGTAGTTCTTTTACATTAATTAATTAATATAAACCAATGAATAAATTATAATAAACAGGTACTTAAGGCAACCATTAAAATGCAATAATTGTTAGTAAATTAATAAAATAATAATATAATATATAAATAACAAATATCTTTAAATTATTCTTAAAAAATAAAAAAAATAAAAAATGTTCAACAAAGTCGTTCAATCTTTAACCAGAAAACCCGAATTCACCGTAATAAATACTTAACTTTTAATATCTAATAATTAAAGTTTCTTAATCCCAGAGAAATAAGAATAGTTTCTTAAAACTATATAATATGATATTTTTATTTACAATTAATAATAAAAGAATTCATTCTTTGAATTTTTATTTGAAAACAACCAAACAATCATTCTATATTTTTTTCTTGATTATAAAATAATTTACTTATAAAAACATCAATTTATTACTTATAGAAACCCGCCAAAAGAATTGCCATTACCGGAGCTGCCGGATAAATCGGATACTCCATCCTTTTCAGAATTGCTTCTGGATAAATGTTAGGTGAATATTGAAAATAAAAAATAATATAAAACAAATGTAGTATTAATTTTGAAAATTTAAATTTTTATTCAGGAGCTGACCAACCCGTTATCTTATAATTGATCGATTTACCCCACATGGAAAACGCCTTAAAAGGAGTTAAAATGGAAATCGATGATTGTGCCTTCCCCTTAGTTTAAGACATTATCTGCACTTCTGACCAAAGTGTTGGATTCAAAGACACCGACTACGCCATGTTGGTTGGATCCAAACCCAGAGGACCCGGAATGGAAAGAGCTGACTTATTAAAAGACAACGGAAAAATCTTCATCAACACCGGAAAAGTACGCAAGCAAAATAAGCAGAAAATTGTTTTTTTTATTTTTTACATTTATTTTTTTAAGGCCATCAACGACAACTCCAGCAGAGACGTTAAAGTTATCGTTGTCGGAAACCCTTGCAACACCAACTGTTTGATCGCTTCCCACTACGCTAAAGACATCCCCAAAGAAAACTTCACCGCCATGACCAAACTTGACCACAACAGAGGATTAGCTCAATTAGCTTAAAAATTAAACAAAACCGGTAATTATAGTATTTATTTAGTCAAATAATTGATTTTATTTATTTATTTAAATTGTTTTGCTCAAAAATAATTTACAAATTTTTCATTTTAGTCCTCGACTTCTCTGACTTCTCCATCTGGGGAAACCACTCTCCCACCATGGTTCCCATGCTCACCAAAACCACCGTTAGCGGATCTCCCGTTTTGGAACAACTTGACCAAGCTTGGGTCAATGACTTCTTCCACCCCAAAGTCGGAAAAGTAAGAGATAAAATATATGATTTTTATTAATATATGTATATATAAATTAACTAAAATAATTTAGAGAGGAGCCGAAATCATTGAAGCCAGAAAATTATCTTCTGCCGCTTCTGCTGGTAACGCCGCTATTGAACACATCAGAGATTGGGCTGCTGGAACCAACGGACAAATGACCTCTATGGCTGTCCACTCAGACGGATCTTACGGAATTCCTGAAGGACTCATTTACTCCTTCCCCGTCACTTGTGAAAATGGAAAATACACCATCATTAAAGACTTAGAAATCTCTCCCTACTACCAATCCAAATTGGACATCACCACCCAAGAATTAGTCCAAGAAAGAGATATGGTTCAAGAATTACTCAACTGAAACTGCTTAAATTGATATACAATAAAAAATTACTTATTTTTAAGAATATAACTAAAAATTAATAATTTGTCTATTTACTATTCGATTTTTTTAGTGAAATTTTGATGTTCTAATTATTATTTTTTTAAATTAAATTTTTTATAGTCTTTATAACATTATTTTCACTTCTACTATTATTAATTGTAGGGTTTTTTATTAATTAAAAAGGAGAATACTTTTGGAATAATGCTATTTAATAACTATAATTTATGTATAATATATATAGCACCACTTTATTTGATTATTCTTTAAATAGATTAAAGTATTATTGATTAAACATCTCTAAAAACCCAAGAATTTTGATAAAAATAAGTTTAAATTAATAATTTCAGATTTTTTTTTAAAAGTTGTATCTTAAAACTATAAATTTTGTTAATATAATCTGAAGGAATGTTTGAAGGAATATTCTACAGAATTTTGATGGGATTTTTGGGTAATTTTATCGAAGGTCTCGACAAGGAAGATCTTGAGTTGGGAGTTTGGAGTGGGAAAATAAGTCTAGAGGGATTGACAATAAAACAATCAGTTATTGACTTATTGGAATGGCCCATCGATTTGCAATTTTCATTCATACAAAAGATAGAAATAAAGGTATTGATATTTTATTATATTGCACAGATTGCTTTAAAAATTTGATCAACGAATAAATCTTAGAATACATTTTTTCCACATCAAATTCAATATTTTTACATTTTTTTATTTCGCGGTCTAGATTCCATGGAGACATTTACAGAAATAACCAGTGGAAATATACATTGAAAACATTTTTTTCATCGTGACTCCCCGACACCCTGAAAATTGGAAAGTGCACATGTTTTACACGATTGCAAGGAAAAAAGAGTTTATAGAAGAACTCATTAAAAAGTACCTAGAGGCGATAAAAGAAACCTATGAAAAGAATCCCAATGACGACCAGTCAAAGGAGCAAATATCGTTCGGAGAGACCATATTGCAAAAAATCATAGACAACATCAAATTAACTATCAATAATGTGCACGGCAGACTTGAAAACCCGAACGCCGAAAGGCCCTACAACTGGGGCGTAACCATAAAGCAAATAAATGTTAATACATACGACGAAAAATGGTCCGGACCTTCACTTCATTTTTATTGAAATGCGAAATAAAATTTTTTTTTTTTTTTTAAAAATAAACAGGAAACATGCTCTATTTTTCGACAGAAGCAAAAAGGGAAACAATAATCAGCCAATTCGGAAAATGTTTCATATTTCAGAAATAGGGGTGTACTGGAATTCGGATTCTGAGTGTCTTTTGAAGGGAAAGGGCAAGGAACACGTGAAACATTTGCAAAATATCATAGCGTAAATGCTCGCAATATGCTACAATTAGGACGACCAAGACAAACAGGGAATTGACTACGTTTTGTATATCACCGTGAGTGCGAGAATGACGTACAATTACGACCACAAGAATTGGACCATTCCGCAGTTTATTATCGCGGCTGAGGTGAACAAAAACAACATGTACATCAATTTGAAGAAAAACCAATTGGCGGACATTCTGCAAATGATCAATTTCATCAATCTCTACCAGTATATGCTCAAAATTGAAAGCGACAGTCGCTCCAGAAGAGTCACCATTCCGCAGAATTACCGAATTGCTCTGGCCGGCAATTCCAGCAAAGCTCAGCTTAGGTAGTTCCATGGAAGGTTCATGCACTCCATGATAAGGAACTATATCAACAACTATTTGTACCAACTCAAATTTACCACGATTGTAATTACCATGTTGATTAAATCGAATTCGCAAAACGAAATTCACAAACAATTGAATTTAAAGGTGCTATCAGCCAGCCAGATCTTCTAGTAAATAAATTCAACATTTTAAAATATTAAGATTAACGAATTGAACTAATAAATTACATTTTATTTAAGTTATTTTCGAATTATTGATTCTCTTGATTATGAAACGCTGGATAAATGGACGAAAACTGCGCTGCAAATCTACTTTAAATTCAAAAAGCAAATAATTCAGCAAAAAGGGTTTGCAGAATTTTACAGACAACAAATAATTCAGTTATAAAACAATGGACAAGCGTTCACGATCAACAAACCGATTTTTAACTACAATTTTTCAGAAGTGTTACAGTTTTTCAAGATTTCGTCGAAATTTACAAGGCCAGAAGACTATGTGTAGTTACAAATTGACGTGACGCTCTCCAATATTGACATAAATTTGAGCGACATTGAGCAGAAGTAGCATTCAACTTTGCAAAGAAATTCGGTGGAGGGCCTGAAAATGGTCTGCGAGGAAATCAACTTTTCGCTCAAAAAAAGACTGAAAAACTTCGAAATCGACCTTGACATCAACGAGATCAGAATGCATTTGATCGTCAAATACAGGGAAAAAAAATTTAAATAGCAGATTTTAATCCCAATTTTGGAAAAAAATAATACCACAAACATCATGTCGTACTAGGTAAAAAAAGAAGATAATGTTTTTTTCTATTTATTTTTTTTGTTATTATTTACAGGACTGTCCTCTACTTCATATCACATTTAATAAAAATCCCATAAGGCACCCAGATATTTTCTTTGATATTCAACTTTTTCTTTCGTAAATTGAATTTACCTATTACCCTTCTTTAATAAATAAAATCATTAGTTGGTTTAGCGTAAAGATAATTGAAATAATAATTTAATCTATCATTGTTGGCAAATTATTTTAATTTAATAACAAAAGGTGCCTCCACTTAAATTTAAAAACACCCCCATTGAAGAAACGGTAGAATGGGATGGATTCTTTCAGGGAACGTAGCAAATTCATGTAAAGGTTCACATCGCTTCCCCGATCATTATTATACCTTTTAAATGCATCAATGATTAGAGTTCTGAGTGCTGGGTTTTTCAGTTGGGTAATCAAATCAATCATCAGTGTATAATTATATTACATTTTTCATTGCTAACCAATATTTGTGTCTTTAAGGTGATATCACAATAAAAACACATCGACATTCAGAATTTATGTAAGACCCGACAAATTCTCCGCAAAAAAACATAAATTTGTACAGACAGTAAAGGTCTTCTCATTCCATGAACAACTACAACTTGCCTCCAAGTGAAAATGATAAAAAGCGATCGAATATTTCGGTATATATGAAAAATTTACTTAACTAATTGTTTATTTAGATTCATCTTTAATATTATAGGATATTAACAATAAAAGGAAATAAGAAAGCAAGTATGACAAATTCACTCTCAAACTCAATAATATTTAAATGGAGTATTACAGCAGCATAAAGTATTTCAAAAGCTACCTAAAATACAAGGATTCGGTTTACGCCGACAAAATTTTGAATAGTATTTTCATGCAAAAACATGAGAAATTCGAAGTTGTGGAGAAATTCACGATTTACATCAATATGTATATTTTAAAGCAGCTTGCGCGGTCGTATGGGCAATTTTACAAATACAAAATCGAAACCGATGTGAATAAAATCAACATAAAGATAAACAGCTACTTGTATGAAAACCTGTTCGAACTGTTCAATCAGTTTGACCCCGACAACTACAACAAGCAGCAAATGCTTCTGCAAAATGATGCCTATCAGATAAAATAAACCGCGATAAAGGCTGGGTATTTGTGGCGGAAAATAGGATACAATAATTGGATACAGTAATTTGCTGTATTTTCTGGGTCTTACCTCTACTTGTTTAGGGGCTTTAATGAAAGCGAGTTCCAAGAATACATATACCTGTACAATATTATATTTGAAGATATATCGAGACAGATAGGAAAACCGAATTCTTTTAGAATTATTCAATATTCGGAAAAAAATTGGAAGAGTTCCAGTTTTCGTGCGAAAATCAAACGCAATTTTCCAGTTGGGATTGCATATTTCAAGATTATATAAGGGTATGTATAGAATAAATTAAATTTTTTTTTTTTTTTGATTAATTTTCAAAATTCCTGAAAGGACATCAATCCACAATAAAACCCGCTGTACTACAAAGAAGACATCATTTATGACGTAATGACTGATCATGTGGACTTGGATCAGTACTACGCGTTTGAATAGTCGAGGGTTTCTTTGAATTTGGGGAAGCTGCAGATCCAAATTTATGAAGAGAAAAAAAAAGTTTTGGAACTGAAGCTGAGCAAGGTGGAGGCCAGCTATTTTTAGAGGATCTGCGATTACAGCTGTGAATTGTACGTAAAGTCGCTCAGTCTAAAGGAGTTTTTCACGGAAAAGAAACCGGAAAAATCTCTTCAGTATCTAGTTTCTTCCAACAATTTCTCGCATTCAGGCGGGTAAAAGAAGTCCAAATAAATCATCCAGTTCGCCATTTACGCCAAAGAAAAGCGACACCCGGAATACGAAAATATAGACATGTATTTGGACTGCTAGTGTGGAGAATTGTAATTTATATTTAAAATCAATTTATCTGGTTTTTGTTTATTTTTCTTTTCGGAAATTTTAAAGATACGTGAATTGGAAACCAGAACCGATTCGCTACATAATGATGTTTTTTTCAAACGAAATGAATAGCTAAAAATTTTGAATTTCATAGACAATTATAGGAATTAAGAAAACATGAACAACAATTTTAATAACGGAAGTGGTACATAATATAACACGAACATATCCCATTCTCCTGACAGGCACGAGTATTTGAGGTATTTTAGAACAACGAAGATAAAAATTAATAATCTTTTTTTTAATAATATAGACTAAGTTCGAAGCAAAAATTTTAATTTTAAACTCAAAATTCTTTCGGTCAAAATAAGAAATTAAGTACGTAGGGCACGCCTTAAAACCGTTTGCTGACACAAAACTCAAAAGAATATGAAAAAAATAATAATTTAAACGACCGGTTCTTAGAGTTTAACCAAATAAGGAAAAAGCGGTCTGCTTCTTCGCAAATGCAAACAGAAAAAAAAAATTAAAATAATTAGAAAGCGGTGACCAGATTAAAAATCACTTACTTTTTGGACAAAGTAGAGGTAAATCAATAAATTTTGAATCGGAGACATACAGACAATATGCTCATTATTTAGTGTATTTATATTAGGTCATTTTGCTTCATAAAAAAGACGATGAAGAACAGGTTTCGCTTGCTCGGCTGGAAGTGAGAGAAGGAAAGGGGACGACATATGTGAGAAATGATGATTTTTAAATAGAGGGGTCAGTGAGTGATCTGGTCGTGAATGACATGACGAACTATCCCTTCACAGTCGCCAGATACTCCAAAAACCAAATCGGGTTTAAGATTTTGGAAGCCCTGCACTCATAAAACGAAGGAGATGTCATAAAATTCAACTTTACCCACTACTACAATAATCCGAACAACAAGATAATGCAGGCGGAAAAGGTCAAGGTAAGATAATTTTGTTTCAAATAATTTATTTATTTAATAAATAAATAAATTAATAAAAATAAACCTTCCAGGAAAGGGTTTTCAACGTGTTCAATTTGGACATCAGAGAAGTCACGATGCAATTCTTTTTGAAGCCGGTTTTGAGAATTATCGATTACTCTTTGGATCAAATTGTTGATATTTTCCTGGGGGACTACAACTTCTACATTCAGGAAGAAGACCTCATATAATTTCCACAAAAAAAAATCAAAGAAGTTTTGGACAACCCGGAGTTCACGGACATTAATATCCAGTGCTACAATCCGAAGATTATTTTCAAGCCGGAGCCGGAAAGCGAAATCAGCACGGGACAGGTGGAAGTGGACTTGGGATACATCCAAATAACGAACGAACAAAAACTGACAAACAACACGAGGAGAGTTCTTCCCGCGAACAGCGAAATGTCCGTTTGGGTGGAAACTTTTTTTATCAGTTTGCAGGAAATGAGCATCAGTTTGAAGTAATTTTAATTTTCAAATGCTTTTTTTTCGTTTGTTTAAATTTTTTTTTTTTTTTTTAACAGATTCAGCGAAATGGAGAATTTGAAGGTTTTGGAAAACGTAAATTTAGAAGTGGAGTACGAGTCGCTGTTGATGTACGAACACTACTAGACGTACCTGCACTACTTCATGTAGAACTCAAACATCGAGATCAACACGACTGAAATGATAATCGGTTCGATGACGCCGGCACACATCAAATTGTTTAAGAATCAGTACAAGTTGTTTTTGGAAATTTTTTTGAAAAACATTTTGTACGAAGACCACCAGGACAACAATTTCATTTACAACTACGAGCAAAAGCAGCAGGAAAGCTCAATTTTCCACATTTCGATTTCCTTCGAAGAACTATCGCTGACGCTGATCGACAAATTCAAAGAAGTGAACAACACGGATGTTCCTTCAGCGACCGTGCTTTTGATAGAAAGCATTCTCGATATAAGTTCAATTTCGCGGGAAGAGACGCTGATCGAGGTGTTTGCGAAGAAAATTAAGGGCAAATTCTTCGAGTTTTCGGTCTTGAAAGACAAAATCATTTAGAATGAAAAGGGCTTTTTGGGCAATATGGACAACAACAAAAAGGAATACAAAATTTCACAATTCAAATAAAAAAATCCCATCAACACGCTCTACCAGACGCAAACAAATGGCGGTAAAATCAACAGACATAAGAGTAGCACCTCGAAATCCGATTTTCAAGCCAAAAAATAGGCCCGGCAATCCTGCAACGATATTGAGTGCAGCATTGACCTGAGTCAGCAGGAGGGAGACTCAGTCATCTACTCTTCCGTTCCAAGCGGCAGCGAACAAAGTTCATACGAAAAAGATTTGAGCGAAGGCGACGTTGGTGATGGCTCTGAAGAGCTGGACAGTTTCGTATCAGACGGTAGATAGAATATTTAATTAATTAATTGATACAAAATTAAATTATTTATGTAACATTTTTAGGAGCCTCTTAGGAGCAAAGGTAATAATAATAGTAGTCGTCTGGGAAAAAGAGGCAGAATTTGAAGCAATTTTAAGAAAATATGGAGATTTTAGACAAATAAAAATAGCGAAGCATTTCGCAGTTTTACAGCAATATTCTGCTCACAGGGTTCGAAAAAATAATTGATATCCACATAGAAGGGGTGGACATTATGGTGCATTTGGGACTGGCCAAAATTCTCTACGATTTTTCGAAGTACGACTATCAGCCCTATACGCGATACGCGCTAATTCAGGCGGCAAACAATCCACAAACTTATTTGCTTCCAACTGTGAATTAGCACATAAATGAGGACTTGCAACGGTCGAATAACAACAACAATATTTATCAGTACTATTTGTAACAGAAATAAAAACACAGCCAATAAGACGGGCCTCAACCGGACTTCATTCGAGACAAATTCCTAATAAACATCAACTTCAACAATTCCCTCGTCGGAATACAAGGAGCAAATCAGGACCAAATTATCGTGTTTTACGGACAGTACCAGTTCACGTACAGCGAGAATTTGTCACATCATTTCCACGAAGATATGCACATGAAAAAGTACCCAAATAATTAATTAATTAAAATATAATAATAAATTATTTTTTTTTTTTTAAGAGGAGATTTGGACCAGGTATCAAAAAGTCCCTTCTTCAAATATCACAACAGCAGAGAAATCCTCTTCAAGGTCGATAATTTATAGTGCTTTAGTTGCAAAAAAAAATTTATTTAGCAGTCCTCCAGCTTTAATGTCTGTTCTAAAATGCGAATAAAGAACATACAAAAAAAGAATTTGATCCAGCCGACGAATGTTAATTTGCAGCAGATAGAATTCAATTGCACTTGCGGACCTGACAATGGGTATGTATATATATAAATCATTGTCACTTTTCTTTCTTTTTTATATTTGTAATCAAATTAAAATTAAATAACAGTCTTGTCAAACATATTAAATTGAACGGGAAAGTAGACGAAACCAGGTGCCATTTATCTTACAAAGATTTGCTCCTTATAAGCGAAACTCTTTTCTACCAATTAGATCAACTTAATATTTTCCACAAAAAGGTATCCTCTTACTTATTTTATGTAAATAAAATTAAATTAAATATAACTTAACTAAAAAAAAGTCTTTTGATGGAAATTAAGATGGCGAATAAGGAGAGCCGGAACAGGCCGACGAGGGCGAAGACTTGGAAATGCAATTTGCTAAATTTTCGAAAATTAAACGCATGGAGTCTGAGAAATACGAATTTCAGCCATTTATGTCGAAAATAAAAAATCAGGAAAATGCTTCTTTCGCAGCGCACTTCAACAGCAGTAATAACACTAGTCAGCCCAACAACAGAAATACTCCGAAATCTGTCAGACCTCCTTTGCTTTAGCAGAATATAAGTGTAGAGAATCTAGATATTTTGAATGCCTGTGTCGACCAAGATGAAAGTAAAACGATAATTTTTACGCATACAAATGAAAACAGGAAATCACTAAACTCGCTGAACAGCGAATAAATAGAACCGAAAACACCGAAAAAAAACCTATTCGTGATGCTGCACGATCCGAATGAAAGTGGTCGAAAAGCTTAAAACAATAACAACAACAACTACAACCAATTGAGCAATTTTAGTAGCGGGGGCAACATTAATAATAATAATAAAAATGACTCGGGAAAAAAATTAATGAAAATCCACACCTTCAAAGAAGCCGATTCGCCGAAAGAAATTGATGCGCCTCACGCAATCGAAAGCGAATTGCAACTACAACAACAAGAAAGAGAAGAAGTCAGAAAATTTCAAAAATTTCCGCTTCTTTCCAATATATAAAACTAGTAGTAATAGTAGTAGTAGTTGTAACACTAGTCTAATTAGAGATAAACGTTTTTCCAGCGGCAGTTTTCCATCATGCATAACCATGACCATCAGCCCTGGAGACTTCAGAAGCAAAGTAATATGGCCCCGCGGAGTAATGCTACGACGAATCATTTTGCCGATTTGCAGCGAAATCAAACAGACATTTCGGAAAGCAGTGACAGCTCCTTTAATACATCGCATAAACAAATTCAGCAACACCCTTACTCAAGTACGTACAAGTATCCGAATAATGCAATTACGAAAAGCAATATGAGAAACTCTTAGTTCAAAATGACTCGTTCGGTGGAGCATAGGGTTCAGAATGGTACTAATTAATTAAATTTTTTTTGCAATTTGATTGATATTTATTAAATACTGAAGAAAGAGGAGATGAAGAAGAAGAAGAAGAAGAGGGCTACGGCGCGGCACTTTTGATAAAAGACTTCAGATTAAACAGTTCTGGCTCTGCGAATTTCAACAACAATAATAATCCCAATCACTTGAATATTTTGAAGAACCAAAACCACCAGGGCAAACTGATGTTTTAATCGGAGCAGTTCGACTTCATCAAGAAGAAAAAATACAGAGAAATAATGAGCGGGGAATTCGAGTTTCCGAGTGTGGAAATCGTGATCATAAACGATTTGAACGAACAGTACGTGCCGCTGATCGACATTCAGATGTCGATGAACAAGCCGTTGCTGATAAATTTCGTGGACAAAATTGATTTGCTGGCGTTCTTTTACTTGGAACTGTCATTCTTCAACCCATACGTGGGGAAATTCGAGCCGATTCTGGAGCGGGAAGAGTTCGAGTTGAGTCTGATTTCGGGGAAAAACAGCAACCCGCGGGAAATCCTGATGATTTCGTAGCCGCGCAGCAAGAAATCGCACACGATCAACCTGAACTTGAGCGACGAAATGCTGGCCGTGTTCGCGAACATGTACGCGATCGTGATCAAGGAAATCAACCGCTTCATTACGCGCGCGAACGAGGCGCCGAGTTAGCAAAACACAGCGACGAATCTGAACGTGAGTGGTGAACTCATGTCGCCGACGAAGTTCAAGAACCTGATGGACGAAAGCATGATTCTGCACCTGGTGGGCTCGAAGCGGCCGTCTTCGCAGCAACAGATGGGCTCCTCTGTCGTGAACTGGGGCGGCAGTTCGCAGAACTTCCACCACTTCGTCGGCCGCAATTTGGCCCGCACCTCAGTCTACTCGCCCATGAGCCAAATCGCCACCGGAGAAAGACTCGTACTTTTCAAAATTTACAACATGACGGGCTACCTCATTTTCGTTGATTCTTCTGCCGAGGACCCGGACGATTCTACCAAACTCGTTAAAAGCAATACCAAAAACAATGATGGTAAAATCAATAGTGCAGCAAAGGGAGACGGAGCCGGCAATGGCAAGCGGATTTCGAGCTTTATGGACTATATCGACATGCCGCTGAATAATAATGCGAAGAAAAAGAAGGAGGCCGAACAAATGCTGAACAGGCAGAAGGAAACGTTGAGGATTCCCAATGGAGATACGACGGACTTCAAAATAACTGTCAATACGGACAAATTTTCACAAACTTTCGAAAAGTCCTACCGCGTCAATGTGTCCTTTAATGATCAGGAACTCGGCAACAGAATCATCAACGAAATCGAAATCAACGCGATCAAAACGAGCGCGTACTCTTGGGGCTTCGACAGCAACACGAAGCGCAGATTGTATCACCAACAAAATCTCCAGGATTTCGAACAACAACAATAATAATAGTAGTAAAATAATAATATAAAGTCTCGAAACTCGATTAAAAGTTTGCGCAGTCTCACTTTTGATTAAAATAACATCAACGCGAAAAACTGCAGCAATTTACGGATTTTAAACTGCAAAAAGCAGCAAAGGAACTCGAAATTTCTCTCGGAAATCCTGCAGAAGCAATTCATCTGCAACATATAGGTGCGGGACAACCTAAAGGTGTTGCAAATTATGCAGCCGTTCCTGTTCCACAACAAAACTGACAGAATCATCATCTTAAGAGTCAGTAAGGCGCACCAAGAGTCGATGAGTGAGGTCTCTCTGAAAACGTTTACCACTTTCCCGAAAAGAGAAGAATTTGACTAATTTATCGTGTTTCCGTTTTCCAAAAAGGCCATCCCGCAACTCTATTTGGAAAACCAAGAAACCTTATTCTCGATGTATTTCGCCAAGTCGGTCGATACTAGCAAAATGCCCAAAAAGCAGCACGTTTTCAGTTTCGAATAACTTTCATAACCGTAAATTACCTAATTATCAAGTAAATTAAGTTACATTAATATAAATATTTAGTTCTGAACCTATAAATCTGCTTGGCCTTATCGACCAACTCTTGGAGACGGGGAAAAAAAAAAAAAGCCTGCCTTACAAGGAGGTTTTCCACAGTCCCTTCTACACGCTGATTGACATGGAAAGAAATGAAGAATTTAAGTAGGTTTGGGAAATGAGGTTTCAGTGTTTGATAAAAATTCAAAACTGCCTGCCATTTATGATAAAAATATCGTATTGTAGCATGAACAAGGGGAGCAACGAACAATCGAATAAAAAAGAAGAGGCAAAAAAATATCTTAAAATCAAATAAGCAAAAAAACAGACCAACAGAGGAGAAAGAAGAAAAAATTAATGTGATGATAATTTAGGAGGAAAAAGAACTCACGCCGCAAGCTATATGGTACATCGACCAAATTTCTGTTTTAGAAGAACAGGTCATGTACACGATCATCACAGAGCAGCAAGACATTTGGAACAAAAGCAATACAGCTGCAGCGGGAGTCGGAAGAAGAAGGAAAGAAAGGCTGTTTCACACAGACGAGTACCTGCTGTACAGTTTCGGGAAAAATAGTGACGCCTACGATTCGAAAATCCTCATTTGGGGAAAGGAAGCCGACAAAAGCGAAAAGAAAATTATTGTGAAAACACACAGGCCGCGAAGCAGCAAAATCCCAATCTAAGACGTCTATTTTTTCGCAAAATTATGTGTTATTAACACTTCAAATATCTAGCTCTTTTACTTCGACTAAGAACACAAGTAGCAGAAAGTCCTCATAAACGGCTAAATAGAACCAGATAATTACTCCCTTTAAGAAGAAAACAGAGGTATCAGTGATGTTGATGAGTGTGATAGTGATGAGGAAGAAGAAGAGGAAGATAATCATAATATCACTTCGAATAGCCGATTAGCCCAATATAAAACCTCGAAATCTCTTCTTGACCTCAAAATTATCCATCCTCTCTTCTAAAAATAGCAATAGGAAATGCAGAGGCAATATTCAAAAGTGTAAAAAAAAAATATGAACTTATTTTGTCTAAATTTTAATTTTAATTAATTTAATCTATGAAATTAGAGTCATTTTGAACAAAAGATAAAAGTATATATGGATCTCACTTAAAGAACAAATAGAGTCGAACAGTGATCCAAAAGCCACGGGAGAGGCCAACATTGTGAATCTCGGACAAAACTACATAAACATCTGCGACAGCGATGTCGATAATATTCTCAGATTTTAAATTCAGCACACAAATAAAAGTCATGTAAGTCTTCTAAAGCAGATTTCGACGATTGACGAAGAGCAAAAAGATAGAAAAAAGGTCCTCCTCGAGCTCGGAATCAATATTAAAATGGTCGAAGCAGTGAAGGGCATGATGATTTACACGAAAGTTGTCGAAATAACGCCCAAATATATCATCTTTAATAAATGCAGCACAGCAATAGAACTCAAGTAGGGAGGAGTTGAAGGGGATTTGAAAATTTTGGCGAGAATCAGTCCCAATGAGAGGATTCCCCTGTACTGGTCCGATCATTCGAAAAAATACACCATACGATTAAGGTAACATAAAGGTTTTATTTGTTTTTTTTGTTTGTATTTTTGTTTGTTTGTTTGTTTGTATGTTTATTAATTTATTTATTAATTTTTTTAATAGAGAATGCCTCAAAATTTAAAGTGGAAACTCTTCTATTGAGTGGAGCGAAGAAGTTGCGTTAAATAAACTCGGAACCATTAACGTTTTTTTCAAACAATTCAATAAACTGACCGGATAGTGGAGTCTGCGGTATATTAGAATTATGAACACAAAATTGAATGCCATGTTTGTGATAACGATTTCGTAAGTATTTGAGCAGCATACCTACGTCATCGAAAATCTGTGTCCCTATTTCAGACTCAGTAGTTTCCAACACCTTAAGAGCAATGACAAGGAACTATATGGAAATATTCTGGAATATTCCAAGTCTAAAATAAAACAGCATCAAAAATCTGTAAATATATTTATAATCTTTTGCTAAATAAATAAATAAATAATATAAGCAATATAATTTTAAAATAATTAATGTTGGCTCTTTAGGATGGCAATAAAGATAGAAATGAAAAATAAAAAGGAAAATCCCATGCATCCGGCCTTGAATTGGCAGATCTGTCTCTTTTAAGTAAGTACCAGACAACAGAAGAAGAAATTAATAAGAAAGATCTTTACAAATTTGATGTCGCTCCTGACCAATCCGTGCCTTTTTATTGGCAGTTTCCCAACCTTTAGGACAAGTACATATAGATCAATATTTACTTCGACCCCTCCGCCTCCGCATAAAAGAAACAATTCAGTGAATAGGAAGAACAGCAACCACAAATTTTGCTCATTAAGATGGCCGACATATTTAAAAATCAATGCTTCTTTTACAAACTTTTGAACGGACAGGAACTGAAAATCAATATTTCTACCATTTTCATAGAACAGACAAAGGTTTTGCAATTCAAACAAGAAGTTTAAGATTAAAGGCTCATCGAATAATAGTAAAAGAGTCCCAAAGTAATTAAAAAAAAATAGATCTTATTTTCATCAATAAATAAATTCTTAATTCCGTTTTTTAGTTTAACCCCTACAGTATCATTACTACTAATGACAACATTAAGGAACAGAAAAAACTCAATTACTTTACAAGATAAAAATCCTCCGTTTCGCACATCTAAAATGAAAAACAAAACGAGTCGGAAAACATCGGAAGGATGATCAACCTCAATTTCAACGGTTTGGGTATCAGTATCATCGCGAACATCAACGGAGAACGGAAAGAAGTGAACTACATTTTGCTTGAAAAAATCTCAATCGACCTCGTGCAGAGTGAAGATAAAATCGACCTCTCCCTCGCAGTGTAGCAAATCCAAATCGACAACAATTCAGACTAAAACACCCTCACTCCCGTCATTTTGACGCCCTCCGAGAGTCGAAAGCTGGCGAACCAGCAATTCCACAAGTTCCTGGAGGCGAAGCTATCATGGAACTACACTGCTTCGCTAGTGTTTTTGGTGAATTCTGTGAGCGCGAAAATCATGCCGTTTTCTTTAAAAATCGACGAAGAGTACCTCAGAGACGTGAACAGCATAATCAACAACGTGAAAAATATGCTCAGCGAGGACAATTTAATCCGTCTCGGGTTTTTGTCGAAAAGTTTCAACATAACGACGTATATCTTCGCTTCGAAGGAACAGAAAAAAAGACTGAACGTCATGATCAAGGAAAAGGCGAAAAAATTGAAGAGAAACTTCGACGCCTTCCAGGACTGGCAACTGATCGAAATCCCTGAGGTCGACCGACTGCTTTTCCTCAAAAAATTGAAGTTTCCAGACCTGAACTTCAACCTTTCCTTCCACAAGAAAATCGTCCAAAATAAAAACGACCGCGACTTTCTGTTCAAATCCATCGCCGATGCCCTCGGGTCTGCCATCAACAATATCGAAGAAGCCCCGATCAGACTCGGAGGATTTAAAGTCGAGAATTTCTTCGGAAGCAGTTAAAGTATTTCCCCCCAAATCACGCAATACTACAAACGAGAACTCGTACTCTCCATTTTTAACATCATTGGAGCCATTTAAATTATCGGAAATCCAGTGGGCCTGATAAGGAGAGTCGGAACTGGATTGGGAGATGTAATTTACAAGCCGATTCAAGGCATTTAAAGGGGTCCTATGGAATTCGGAATAGGAATAGTGCAGGGAACGAGTTCGCTACTCAAAAATACAATAGCTGGCTCCTGTAACTCCGTAAACAGCTTGACAGGCTCTTTCGGATCCGGAGTCGCTAGACTCTCTTTCGACAATTAATACATGGAAGATCGAAGGTAATAATAATAAATAAATGATTATTTTACAAAATTATTTAAAAATTAAATTTTTCTATGCAAATTTCCAGAAAATTCATGCTTCAAAAGCCGAAACACATCATCGATGGAATGCAATAAGCCGCAGAGTCGATTTATAAGGGAGTCGAAGGAGGAATTGTCGGAATTGTCAAGCAACCCTACGAGGGGGCTCTCAAAGATGGTGCTATAGGGTTTGCAGAAGGAACCTTTAGAGGACTGACAGGGATCTTATCTAAGCCAATTGCAGGCATTTTAGACGCAGCCGCCAAAACCGCAGAGGGTGTCACCTAAACAGGTATAAAAAAATTGAAATGATAATAAATAATATCAATTATTAATCTTTATTTTTTCATAAGTTACCCACTTCGAGGATAGACCGAGAGGGGTCCGCGTCAGACTTCCAAGAGTTTTATTTGATATTTAGCAATATTATATGCCCTACAACATTCTGGACTCCGTTTTGAAACAATTTATTGAGGGGGAGCGAAACGGGCTTTTTTCAGAGGAAACCTATTTGCTTGCAACCTTTATAAATGCAGAAAGCATCTTGCTAATAACTCTTTAAAATATTTTCATCATTTCAATGGGGAAAAACTATCAAAACCAACTGTAGTTGTCTTTGAAATTGGTGATTCCGAGCAAAAACCTAATAGATTTCTATGTTTCGCAAGAAGATGATTTAAATCGCAATAATAAAAATAATAAGAAACAGAATATGAAGACAAGGCAGAATACTTCTGAAACCAAATAAGGAAACACCAATAACAACAGTATTTTAAAGGGCGAAAATCAACTAAATGTACCATCCATTTCTCATAAATAGAATAGAAAGTCCTTGATTAGACACAAAACCAGTGAAGATTTTATTGCCTCCGTAAATAACAGTGAATAACACATTTATTCAGAATAAGATTCTGAAATGTCTAAATCTTTTAATTCGTGCTCACCCCCAAGTAGCATTGCTGATAATAATAATAGTAATAGCAACATTTAAAGCAAAGCTTAAATTGATAAAAGCCAAAATAATCCTCAGCAGTTTTACAGATAACAGAAATTAAAATAACTAATTCAATTATACGAAGAAAGATAGTAGGAAAAACAAAATTAGTATGAATTGATAACGAGTGGCTTTTAAGAGCTTTAATAACTTAAACAAAAATAATAGCAAGTTTAAGTGCAAATATACTACAATCTTACCAACATTTTTGGTGATAATGAGTAAAAATTATATTCTTTCTCCATTGCAAAATAAGACCCCAAATTCCCAGTGATTTTAGAAAAACTAGAATATATACAAAAAGAAAGAGAAATTTTGCAAAAAAAAAATGATTTTAAATAATAATAATTTAATTTTTTTACTATATTATAATTGTTAATATTAATTTATTATTTTAATAATGTATTTAAATTTTTTAAAGTATAAATTTGTATAAAATCGAATAAATGTAAAAACATAAAAAAAAAGCATAAAACATGAATATATGTAAAGTTTCAAAATTTTTATATAAATAAAACCAAATAATTTTAATAAATAGTATTGTGAGTAAAGTAAATTTATCATACTTTATATAATTTATTTCATATATATTTATAAAAGCAAATTTTACTATATTTATGAATATATATTATAAAATTTCATAAAAACTAAATATTATATTTTATTATAAATAATTATAGTATATGCATTTATTATTTTTTCTAATAATACATTATTCCTATTATATTAAAATATATATTAAATATTATAATAGTGTTTTAAAATATCTTCAATTTTTATTAAATCATAAATCTTTGTAAAATTTCATGTAAGAAGTTTAATTGGTTCCAAAACTTATTTAATTTTTAAAATAAATATATATAATAAATAAATTCAATATGAATGGAAATTTTAACTATATATGGTAATTAAATTAACTTTAATCGAACAAGTTCATTTAATAAATAAAAAGCATTTAATAATTGCTTATATATGCTATAATTAAAATAAAATTCAAATTATCTGCTTTCAATAATAATAATGTTTTATTATAAAATTTATTAATAATTTCTTATATACTTCATAATTTCATACACAGTGCTTTTATATTCAATTTAATTTATAAGAAAAGACATAAATAGTGAGCTTTAAGAATTTTATACTAAATTCCTTTTTTTTTTTAATGATAAATTATAAATTTATATATTTATAATTTATTTTTATAAATTAATTGGTTATAAATAGATCCCTATTAAAATAAAATGTTATTGGGTTTATATTTTCAATATATTTATGCTTAATCTTAATTATTATCAAGCATTGGATTTATAGGGGGATATTAGTGATTAGGTTATTCATTTTATTAATAGGGCTACTAAAAGTTGTTTTGTTGAGGCATTCCTATAACAGCATATTACTATGTTTAATGATCAGTCGGAAAGTCATTATTTTCATTTATCTTAGCTTGTTAAAATTAGATATTATAATCGTTTTATTTATCGTTATTTTGCTCAGTTTTAGTTAAATTCTCATTAGTATCATAATAAGGTCTTTCAACATCAGGATAAGGTTTTAAAGGCGGTATCCGCATAGATTCTTAAGGCGATGGTTTAGATTTATGTTATTTAGGCGATTTAGATTTAGGTTATTTAGGCGATTCAGAATTCCTACGACAACAATTTCTACAAGAAAAAAATCCAACAAAATAAGGCTCAAATTTGTTCGCTGTGTAGGGAATCCAGCAAAAATGGGTAAAAAGAAGGAAAGGAATAAAACAAAATCCAACAAAAAGCAAAAAGGAGGTTCTGTCATAATAAGGGGTGCTTTCAAAAGTTACTAAATAAAAATCTTTCATATCTGTTACTTTCTTATTTGCATCCAAAGCGTTTCTTTTAGCATCAGCCGAATCTCCATATATTCGGTAATAACATTTTTGGTATTTAATAGGCTCTGTTTTACCCTTTGCGTATTTTGTTAAATCATCATATTCAATGCAATTCCAAGCTGACAATTTTTATTAAGCAAAGTTCTAACTATATGTACAAGATTCTCCTCCTCCATCACTATCACCATCATAAGAGGAATATGATGATGAATAAGAACCTCCACTACTTCCACCTCCTCCTCCACCACCTCCTCCTCCTCCTCCAACTCTCATTTCTCTCCTACTGTCTGAAGAAGATTTAGAAACATCTACATAGTACTAACTATTTAATGTATTAACATCTATACTTTTTACTCCTTTTCCACTATTTGGTCCACATATTATATTCTCATTCTTAAGTATGTATATAAATAAATTTTATTGCAAATTATTCTTATAAATTTAATTTTTACTTTTTCATAGTATGAGTACACATAAGGGGGCGCCATCAAAGAATCGGATTTTTTGCTACTTGCACACCCATAGCCATAAATTGGATCCTTTCTTCCAGATATATTCATTTTAACCTACATGGCTGCATATTTTTCAGCTCCTATTAATAATGAAATAAAATAAAAAATTATTTTATAAGTTCAAATTTTTATTTTATAATTATTTATCAATACCATCAAAATCTGCAATTTTTACATTTGTTACTTCACAATTTTTTGCTTCACTGAATTCTACATTTAATGATTTAAAATAAATTCCAAAATAAACTCCTATCCATACAATTCCTAAAGCAAAAGCTGTAATTCCAAAGCATACGAGTACAGGTTAACAATCCATATCGGGTTTCCAAAATATCCAATACATAATAATTCCTAAAAATAGAAATAGTGGAATAAAGTAAAATGATTCGTACATAGCTCCTCTTGCATTCTCGGGCATTACAGCATAAAAGCAAACAAACCATACTAAAAGGACCCAAAATATGTTAATGAAATGGGATGCAAGAAAATGAGTAAAAGAATTAGTTCCTAATTAGGTAAAAGTATTATTATATTTATAATTTCGTAAAATTAATCTTTATTTATTAAAGTTGATCTATAAAAAAGTACTTAAGAAAGTATTTTTTACCTTTGAAATTTTGTTTGTATTTTTCACACATTTTTATTTATTTGTTTTATTATTTATTTATTTTATTTATGATTTTAAATATTATATTTTTTAGAAAAATTAAATGCTTTAATATTTCAGCTTTGTAAATACATATCATGCAGGTTAAGAAAAAATTTCTAATTCGATAAGGTTAAGCGTTTCATAGTGATTTTTAGTATTATATCATTAATAGTCGATCTATAAATAACCTTATTTATTATAATGTAAAATAAAGAAACAAACAAAATATTCAATCAGAATTAATCATAATTATACTAATTTAATAATATGATAAAATTAGAACAATTTGTATTAAATTATTCATAATATCAACTTATAATTTTTCTAATATATAGCTTAATTTAAAATATAATTAATCAGAAAGGGTTTTTTGGCTTTTAAATATGTGTTGATTTTTAATCGGAATCTATTGAACTATAAACTTCTTATTAGTTATTATATTTAAATTAATGAGGTTAATTAGCTTATTCATTCATATTTTATTATATAGGATTATAATCAATTCCTATATGGTATTATTACTAATCAAAGCCTACTTATCCATAGGGTATATCATTATAATATGTTTTTTTTTCTCGTAATTAATCGATAGCTAATCCTGGACTATCTAAATTTTCAATATTAATATCTTTTAGTATTTAATTTTGCTACTATTCGATTTATACTGGTTATTTTTTAATTTCTTATTATCGAGCTTCATTTTTTATCTTATTATTATGGCATGAAAAAAATCTAGATATTAAAGATTGTACTTTATAAGAAACACAAGGAATCCAAATAAAATGTGCGCATGACAAAAATGGCATAAAGCAAAATCCTGCAAATAGTAAAAATGCTACTTTATCATAATATGGTGTGCTTTCAAATGTCACCATGTAAAAATCTCTCATATTTTCAACTTTAGCATTAAAATCCATCGCATTTTCTTTAGCTTTTGTCTCATCTCCATATCTAACATAATAACAGTTTTATAATTTGATTGGGTCTGATTTTCCTTTAGCTAGAACTTTTAATTTTTAATAATCCATACAATTCCATGCTGATATTTTAATTTCTACGAAAGTCTATTTATAATAACACCTTGACTTTTTGCTTGAGGTCGTACTACTAGTAGAAGTTGTTGTTTTTTTTGTAGTTGTCGCCATTTTTCTTCTTAATATTTAAGAATTTAATTCCCTTCTTAGTAGCCTATCTTCATTGGGATTTTAGTTAGAATTATCGTTTGAATTTGTATTTGTATTGCTTTAAGTATTTTAAGATGTTGTAGAGCCTCCAACAGAATTAGAATAATATGAACTATTTAAAGTATTAATATTTATATTTACTTATTTTTTATTATCCACACCACCACATCTAAACTCATCTCCCTTAAAATTCACATATATAAAATAAAACAAAATATACATTATTTGTTTATTTAAATATTTACTTTTTCGTAAAACTAATATATATAGGGACGTGCCACAATTGTATCTTACTTTTTATTGCTAGCACACGCATATGTATTTATAGGATCTATTCTTCCAGGAATATTAATCTACATCTATAATGCGGCATACCTTTCATGGCCTTTGAATTTGTTTTATTTAATATATATTACTTTATTATTTATAAAAAAAAAATAATATTACTTGCATAATCTACAATTGATATCCTATTTATTACGCATTCTCTTGCCTCTTAAAAATCTAAACTAAGTTATTTAAAAAATATTCCAAAATAAACTCCAATCCATATTGCTCCAATTCCTATACCACACATTGCATAAATATAAATGATTATTGTACAATCTAGTTTTTATTTCCAAAAAATCCAATACATTATAAGAGATAATACTATATAAATAGGTATAAGATAAAATGTTTCTTTCATAGCTTTCCTAGCATTTTCAGGCATAACTATATAAAAACAAACTACCCAAACCATTATCGCAAATAAAAATTAAGAAATTAAGAAATTATATAATGAGACAGCGTTAATATTCCTAAATAATGAAAAATGAGCTTTATTTATATTAAGCGTATTTATTTGTATTAGATATTAAATAATTATTATATTTTCTTTTATTAATTTATACCGGGTTGTTTTTCTTTCAATATATTTTCATTTTGATTTTTCTATATTTTATTCTAATAAGAATCGTCCATTATAATTATTTTATTTTTTTATTTTTTTATTTTTTTATATTTTAATTATTAGTAAATGGTCAATAATACTTTAATTTTTTCGGGTTATTTTGTATAATTAATATATAAATTATTGATTAGAAATACTAAGCGTTGTACCCATTACGTAAAAATTATTTAAAAAAAAAAAATGACTCATTATAGAATAAAAATATTATTATATATTTTGCATATATAGTAATATGAGTATAATATATGTTTTTAGATTAAGATAAAATTTTGTTAATATTAAATTATATATTTTATTCGAATATGTAACGAAATTAATTATTCTTAAAATCTTATAAAAAAAAATGTTAAGTTGCTTTTAAGGTTAGGGGGAAATGTAAGGAAAGGAAAATCAATTTATATACTGTAAAACTTTTTAAAATAATAATTTAAATATTATTAATACTAATTATTTATTTTTGTAATTATTATAATAAATAATATTTCAATTCTTCTTATTCATGCTAAACTCCTAATTTTTTAATCTTCCTTTTAAATTCCTAATTGTATAAGTTGGAAAAGAAAAAAATCAAACTCTTAAAGGCATATATATATTATTTAAAACTTTAAATTTAAATATAATATAATAAAATTAAAATAAAAGAAGAAATTGATTTTGAGCTTAAAAATTATGACACTATTTTAAAAAATATATTATTTGGAAAAAAGTAATATTATTGATATGTTAATGATAATATTTAACGTATAAGATTCTTTAAATATCAAATGGTACCTAATATTATATATTTATCTATATTTAGAAAATTACTAAATAAAATATTAAATATCTTTTATATTTATTCTTAATCTCTTATAAAAAATAAAAAGCACTTATGAACGAGTTTTATAATGAATCCTAAAATAATGAAATATTAATAAAAATATATATGAAAAATACAGCAGTTAATTATATATAAAAAATGAAATTCTAATAACAATTTATTTTCGGCCTTTTTTTATCCATATAATTATATTAAATAAAAGCAGATTGAAAATTTTATATTGAAAATTAATTCTCACATGGAGTAGTAAGTGTATTTTGGTAAGGATTAAATGAAGAATTGAGTGGGTGCAACCAAAATTTTCTAATGAATAATCAGGGATAGATATTGTGTATCAATTTTTTTATAAATATAATAATTTATTTTATGCAAATAATTTCTTCATTACTATAAAAAATACTTGATATGATATTCTACTAGAAAACAAATAATGTTAATTGCTATATTATAAGTTGACTTATTCTAATTCATTGTAATATTAATATTAGAATAAAAAGCCTATATAATAGTAATATAAATTTTTTATTATTAGAAAATAACATTTTTTATTTTTTTTATACCATAAATATCTATATCTAAAATAGATAAATTTTATTATATATTAATCTTGCTAAAAATTAATGTAATCCTAATTTTTAAAATTTATAAATGGTTCCTTCATTATTTTATTTATAAATTTTAATTATTTATATAATAATTTATTTTCTATAAATTAAAGTTATTTATAAAATTGAAAAATAGCTTAATATAAAATCATCAGAATTATAATAAGGCAATTAAAAAAAAGAATGATTTCATTAATATATTAATTATTGTGATTTATTTAACAACAAAAATTACATAATAAAATATTCTTTAACATACATAAAAAATGAACTAAGAATAATAATAAGGAATTTCTTAACCCGATAACGGTTAAGAAAACGTATTTGAATGGGGAAATTACACTCTTGATAAAATAGAGCAAGATTTAAAACAATCCGAATAGGAATTAGAAGCGTAGGGAATTATTTAGATATATGTTATTGTAATTACAATTCAGAAATATATATATATATGTAAAAAATAAAGTATATAATTTATCTCTACACTATTATTATTTTCAAAAAGGATGAAAGAAGAAATGAAACATACCAAATTAGATGTTTAAATAAATAAGAATTGCAATTTTTTAAATATAAGTAATAATAAATTTAGAATACTATTAATATTTCTTCTAATAAAAAACTAAATAACCAAAGAAAAGTAAAAAATTTTATAAAATAGGAAACAAATTGGAGTTTTACCTTTAAACAAATTAGAATCATTAATGGATTAAATTGACGATGAACTTGAAGTTACTGAAACAACTCATAAATTTTTCAATAAATAATTAGTTTAAGAGGCTATGCAAGGGAATAAATAAAACTTAAAAGCCATAATGTGGGATTTCATTAATGATGAACTTCGTAGATAAAAATTTTTCAAGGCATTAAATTTACCAGAACCAGATTAAAGATTATGGTATGTATATCATTTATATGTCTATTAAAATATAAATTTATCACATTTTAAATTTTTATTATTAGGCTTAAATTCTGATGGGGTACTTAAATATATTAATGCATTATAAAATTTAACATTATTATAATATGTGTAAAAATATAATTTATAATTTATTTGCAAATTAAAATGTTCATTACATTTATATATTTTTTTTTTTTATTATTATTAGTATTTTAATTATTTAATAAATTAGCTTTAAAGTTGATATATAAAAAATATAAATTCACTAGATTTTCAATTGTCTTCTTCATCCTATTCTTCGTCTTCTTCATCATAGTCAGATCCTTCGTAATCTTCTTCGTCATATTCTTCTCCTTCATCTTCTAAGGCTAAAATATCTTCGAATAAATTTTGAGAGTTAACCATTTCAGGAAGATAATTATCTTCACCCATTAAAACCTCAACACACACTAATTTAAAAAAAATTTTTAGTTTCAATAAATAAATAGTAATTAATTAATAATTATTACTATCAAATTCTTCTTGGGTCAATTTTTCTCCTTCATTCATTAATGTATCTTTAAACTCTTTAGCGGTCAAAGCTCCTGGATTTTCTTTATCTCCCATGTCTTCAGATATAGTTTGAATGGCATGTTTTATTTGTTATTAAATAATTTTTTTTACAGGACGATGGTTTACATATAATCTAAACAATTATTAATCAATATACAAAAAAAATTTATATATAGTGTATTGATTTACCGTAAAAACATCTGCAGATCTAATTCTTAAACCAATTCTCCTGTTTCTAAATACTTTGATTATTCTATTTCCTTTTGCATATTTTCAATTTCTTTATTAGTAGGGTAATAACTCATACTTCTCATCATATCAGGAATAGCTTTTAAAGGTACCTTATTATAAAAAATAAATTAATTAAAAATTATATAGTTGAGATATTTATACAATAATGTTAAAAACTATATTTGTTATTACTTTTCCATCAAGTTTTCTGGCTTTCGTTGAATTTTCATCCTTGGATCTAATTTAAGAGTAGTAAAAAAAGTCTTTTAAATCTTAATGAATTTGCCCATCTTCTCCTCCTTCTAAAAGAGAGGGAAAAGGATCTTCGTTTTGATTAGCTAATATATATTATTAAAATTAAAATTAAAAATAAAAAATAAATTAGTATATTAATATTCTTACTGAAAAATGCTTCTTCTAAAGCCTGCATATTCACTTGCCAAATATTTACTGCAAAATCTTTTGAACCTGAGGTGAAAAATAATTTTCCATCATTTGTTGCTGAAATTCCTGTGATTTCATCACAATGAGCTGTTAATCCCATGGTTTAATTGGGATTTCCTTCCAAAGGGAGTTTTATTATACCGACTACCTGAAAAAATGTTTGTTTTTATTTAAATTAAAATTTATAGAAATTTAATTTTTATTTAATAATACTTTTTTCTTGGTAGCATAGGCTAAATATTTGTCTTAGTAATCATTTTGAGTATCATTTTAATTTAATACAAGTAATTTTTCAATGCATTTTTCTTTATAAGTAGGTCCTAACACTGTCTTTTTACATGCTAAAAATATAAAAATTTATGACTTATAAAAATTATTTTTTTATTATAAATTTTACTTTTCTCTTAATTTTCGCATTTCCAAAGTTTAATTTTAAAATCTTCATTTACTGTTAACAACACATCTTCTTTGTACATATTAATTGGATACTGGCAACAAGCAGAAGGGTAGCATTCCTTTGATAATATATGTTTAATACTTTAATTTAAAAATAAATAATTTATTACTTATTCAATAGGGAAAACAGACATCAGTTATAATCTTTCTACAAAATTAGCATTTTTCATAGACTATTTATCATTATAGTCAATTTCTATAACATTATATTCACACATTCTCATATCTTCTGCGATTGAGAATAATTTGTAGTATCTATTTAATATTAAAAAATTACTTAAAGTTTGCTAAAAATAAATTATTTATTTACTTTTTATCTTTATCTAAACATTCTGCAAAAGCAATAGATCTGATTTTAGCGTGATGAACTCTGTGTTTACCAACATATTGCCACTCTTTATCTTGTTGAGGATCCCAAGTTTTGTGATCCTATATAGTAATATGTTAGTAAAAAATAAATAAAATTATAATTATTATAAATTATTTTTACGTAGCAAAACAGAGTAACTCCATAATCAGAGTCCATGCAGGCCAAGTATTTTCCATTAGATGAGAACACCTATTAATCCACAATGGGTTTGTTGGCATCATTTAAAGTAATATCTAAGGAAGCATTTTGCCACTTATAGCTATCTTTGACTCCATTGGGATCGTATTGTAAAATATGAATTTTTCCTGAAGGTTGGTTTTGCAAATTCAATCTCTCTTTCTCTTTTCTTCCTTCTCCTCCTTCGTCGTATTCCTTTTCTTTTCTCCCGGTAGCGACCGCTAAAAATCCGCATTCCACTTTTTGTCTGATCCATATTCTGAGTAGATCGGACTGTAGTCGATGCATTTCGGGAAATCTTAAAACGTTCTCAATTCTTCTAAAATGTAAGATTTTTGTTCAAAGTCCCACTCAAACAGATCTCCATTTTGGCAACATATGGCCAGCAAAGTTGATTTGGGTCTGACTGATATATCAACGATGGGAGACACGATAGACTTGAGCAACACCTTCCCTTTTTTCTGTTCTTTTTCAATTTTTTCGAACAGTTACGAATTTAAAGAAGTAATTTTGGCATCCTTATCAACGACTATAAAATTCGGACTTTTAAAGGTTGAATCTTCATCTCCTTCGTCTTAATTATACGCAGATATTTCTTAATCAACGGAAGGTTCAGAAAAAGAAATGCTGGTGATTGAACCAATATCGATGTCCTGCGATAAAGGGAAATGTGATTAGATAAACATAATTTCTACTTTTTTATTGAAAAAATTACTTCAAACCATGCAATAATTCTGTACTAAAAGTCGTAAAATCTAATAGAACCGGTAGAAGAACCTATTACCAAGTTGTCTCCCTCGATTTTCAATATATTGATAGCGGCAGGTTCTTTTTTTGTGATCCTTCTGATTTTTTGGCTGTGTTCATTAAATTTACTCTTTTGATTTGTCTTCTTTCTTCAGGTTGTGAGTAATCTTCCATAATTAGAGAAATATCCCAAACAATAATAAATCCGTCTACAGTTCCAGTAACAGCTTGCGTTCCGCGAGGAATAAATACTGTCTGCGTTAAGGGACTATTTGTTTTAAATAGTATTAAAATCATCTTATATATATATATTATAGGGGGGCTTACCTCTCCCAATTCTTTTTCGGCATATAAAACTCAAATCCTTTTTCTGTTGCTTGCCAACTCCAGAATACGACACAGGCCTTTCCTGTGGTGACAAGTTCGTATTGGTTATCAGGGTTAAATCTGATATAATTTTAATAAGCAGTTTCAGGAAATCTAAATATTTAAATATAATAAAATTTGAGAATTTATTCATTTATATTAATTTAGTTATTATTACTCTAAAGGCTCTCCCTTGTTATCTTTAAAATTACAATCTGATTTAATTTTTGAAGGAGTGTCTGACATCCATTCCCATAATGTAACCATTTGGTTATGAATTTCTCTGTCTTTTGAAATGGTAGCAATATATCTAACAAATTAATATATATACATATTTGCTTATCGCTATAGGTTATAACCAAAAATTACTTCCCATCAGGAGAAATTGTTAAGGCCTATGTTCCAAAGGTGTGAGGATTGAAAATGGTTTTTCTGGGAGTTCCTGTTTTAACATCCCAAACAACTAGCATGGGATCTTCTCCATTTTCTTCTCTTTCCATTCTCCCTGTTTCTTTGTTAATTGTAAATGCTACATCTGCAGTTACTATTATATCTTCTGCCCTATTATAATCTGCACAATTAATTTTATTGCAATGTCCTTATAAAAGTCTTTGGCTATTGTTTTCGTAATCATAAATAACTCCTGTATGTCCCACTACATAAAATATTTCCTTGTAATTATTAATTTAATAATTAAAACCTAGTAATAAATTCCATAAATTTATAGGTTGTTATTAATTAAAGAAAATCCAATCACTCAAATAGCAACGTTTTAATTTTTAATTTCGAAAATGCATAAAAAATATTATTTTCATTTAAATGTATAACTAACTATTTCTTAAAATCATGGTTTTTTAATATTTTGTATTATAAATAAGATTATTTTAGTTACTTTTCTCGTGCTGTTAGTTAAGTTATGTACGCAATCTATAGTTTCAAAATTAAATCCTAATGTCCACATCAAATTCTTTCAAAATATATATTATATATTTAAAATATTTTCTATATTTTAAATTATCTATTATTAGATATACATTATCACAAAATTATATTAAAAAGATTTTACTAATGTGTTTTCTTCTGGAATATCACTATCTTAAATATATGAATCCATTGATTATTTACTTATTATATTATTTAAATGACTATTGAAAGATAGAAGTGATTTGCTTTTTTATATTTCCAATTTTTTATTTGGTTTATTCTTATGATTAGGAGTATTATTAAATATTAAAACAAAACTCAAATAAAGAATTATTTTATTAAAAGTAACAAACAAAACAGCTCATTTATAAAAATTTAGTTTGTATTTTTATTTAAAAAGTTTCCATTCTATAAAATATAAATAGAAAATAAATTTATATTTATAGTTATAATTTTTTATAATATTAAATTTTTATAAAAATTTAAATTTTTTATATAATTTTATTAGAACATAAATATTTAAGTAATTATTTATATTTAATAAATATACTTTCACAAAAAATATACTTACTTATTTAGAAATTTTTAACATATAAACAATTATTCATATTCTGAACCAGCAATACATTGATAGAAATTAATAAGCAGTTGCTTATATAATATTATAATATGATATATTAAATAGGTATAAGTTTAGAAAAAAAATAAGAAAAATAAAATGAGTACCAATTTCAGAATTTCAAAGTCAAAATCTCCTGAACAAAAACAGCTTTAAAAGAAGCATAAATATGGGGAATTTTATAAGGAAGGATTCAAAAAATATAATGAATTTTAATTAAAATCTTTAGAATATAAATTCTCATAAAATGTTTAAAATTTAGCTTTAAACAAGTAAAAACAAAGAATAATATAACTTTCCCTTATAATTTAATTCATAAATAATTAAAAATAGATATCATACTCTAATTGAATAAAATGATGGAGTTTTTGATCAGTTATATACCGATTTTTCAAAAAAAATTGATGAAAGATTTAGCAATAATATCTAAGGCAATACGGAAATGTTTATATAGCATTAGTAAGATTCAAAAAATTAATTGGAAGATAATTTAAAATAGTTTAAGCAATAAGCCAATAGTAATATTGAAAAAAAGAATGAGTAAAAATAAAATTAAGAAGGAATCAAAGAAATATCAAAAGAATATAGTAATGAAGAAGAAGGGAAAGAAAGTTCTTCTCAAAACTATAGCAAGTTGTTGGAAAAATAAGAACATAACAGCTAATAATTTACTTTATCAAAATAAAATTAAAGTGTTTCACAAAAAATGCAAAGCTTGTCAGGATAGTTAAATTCACAGTAAAGCGTATTTAAAGAATAATAGCTAAGTGAAAGTAAAGTAAATGAATTAAAAAAAATTAAAGATAAAATGCACAGAGATAAAAATAGGGAAATATAAGAAGATAATGAAAAGCTAGAACTTTTTTAAATTAGCAAGATCAAAAATTAATATAATATGAATAAAATTTAGAAAATGAAATTATAAAATCATCAGAAAATAAATTTAAATCAAGCTAAAGCATTCCAATTATAGTGTAATTTTACATACAGTATATTATTTAATTTTTTTATAAAATAATTATCTTTTAAGAAGCACAAAAGGCTTTTAAAAAACAAATTCCAAATACTTTCAAGAACCTGAATAATAAAATAGATATAGTCTTGTTCATAATTAAGGTACGTAAAATAAATTTTTTACATCTCCCTTTTCCCCAGGGTCAACATCCTACAGTCCTAGTTCTAGACCAATGACTTAGTAAGGATTGATGAGGAATTTTCATGTGATTTCTAGACCCTAAACTTAATAGTAAATGTTTCCCTCCAGATAAATGTAATAGTAAAGGCCGCATACTTAGCAAGGCTAGTTTTCTACAAGAGTTATAAAGAAAAGAAATTATTAAGAAAATGAAGTAAAATATTAATTTAAAATACTAAAAAAATTTAATCATATTATACGTATCCTTTAGTTATAAATTATGAAATTGCTGTAACATCTGTAAACCGAATTAGATAGAGATCAAGAATTCATAAAATCCAACTTCAAAATTCCTTTTATGAGTGTTTAGCTTTTAAATCATATAGCATAGTAATTAACTTATTGTGTTAAGTTATTTAATAAAATTTGTATAATTTAATAAAATTATTTTAGAGAACCATTCACATTTTAAGATTGCATTGTTCTTATAACATAAGTTGTAGAAAACTATATGTTTTGCAATAATATGACTATTTATGAGTAACTTTAGCAACTTTTTAATATAAGTAATTTAAATAATTATTCTAATAAAAATATAGCAGTATTTTAATAGAATTTCATTTAAATTAAATTTTTAAAAAGGTTACAAATCTAAATAGTTTTTATACCGAGATATAGTAGAATTATAAATTAAAGAATTTTAGAAGCAAAAAAATATTACACAGAAGAACAATCTAAATTAAAGGAAGAATACAATTAATTAAAATAAAAATTCTAAGAAGAAATAATAAAAAATTAAAGTAACTTTTATTTAATAAATATTATATTATATTAACTTTACTTTATTTATTTATTTTATAAGACTTGACAAAAGAATATGAACTAGCAGAAATAAAATTTTAACAAAGAAGTGAAAGTTAGAAATAAGATTTACTAAAGCAACTACAACGAGTGGAAAAAGAAAAATAAATCTACTATCAAGATCTTGTAGAATAAAAAAAGGAGGTAGCCCATATTGATTAGCGGTTTACTCTGTATCAAGAAGTATCTAATAAGGAACACGAAAAAAAAATTAATATGTTAATGAAAGAGAATGAAGAACATTAAGTAAATTATAGAGAATCTCAGGAATAACATGAAGTTTTTAAAGAAAGTGTAATGGAGATATTTGAAAATTATAAAACTGCTATATGTACGCTTAAATTGGATAAGGATAGGATTTAATAACTTGAGGAAAACACTACTTAATTAACAGTAATAATTAAATTTTTTAGACGATAATATATGCATTTAAAATTTAAAAAAATAATGAAAATTAGGAAGAGAATGCTAGATTATCAATTAGAGCAGGGGCTAATTTTTATGATTTAACTCCACGACCTGATTTGAATAAATATTTCGATTTCTTAGTTAATAAAACTAAGGAAGACAACTAAAAACTAAAGAAGGTATATATAAATAGTAAATATTTAAACCCTATTTATATTTAATATTTCAAATAGCCACTGCAAGTTGAAATAAAACACTCCTCTATAAACTTTAAAGGAAAAAGCACTGAAAAGAATTTATAAGAAATTTTTGATTAGATAAATGAATATGTATCATCTTTGCAGGAAGAAATTGATAAATAGTAAAATTCAAAATTATATTAATAATCTCAATTCGTAGCTCCTAAGGGAGGTGGAAATACAAGTAGGAAAAAAAAACAGGCCAAGCAAAGGGAAAAGGAACCGTAAAATAAAAATATAATTTTATATTTATTATATTATAATTAAAATTTATAATTATTTAAAAGGCCAATAAGTAGATTCAATAAATATAAAATTCTAAATTACATGGAAGCCAAATAACTATTCAAAGTGGAGCATACATCGTAATGATTTATTATTACTTTTATTAATTTTAACATTTGATGGATAAATTTAAAATGTTTAGGAAGAATAAGATGATATCATAAATTAATATGACTCCCCTGCACAAAACAATGAAGAAGCAAATCAAAAAGAATTAACATTAGAAGAATAATAATAATAAAAATCAGAAGAAAATTAGTAAATTAGAATGTCGAAAGAGTCAGAATATTTATAATCACTGTGATTATTATATATATATATTATAAAATAATCTTTCTTTCTTAATGTCTTAATCTTTTAATTTTTAAAATATTTCTAATGTTTATGAATTATGATTTTCTAATATTTAAATAAAATGTAATTTAGATTTTTCATTAAGCTTTTTTGATGGCTTCCATTTATTATTTGGCATTTTTAGCAACTCCATTAGCAACAAAAGAAGGAGAAATGTTTCTTAAAATAATGGCCAAATCCTATTTAAATTCACTGGTGGCACAAAATTCTACTTCTTTAGTATAAATACTGAAAATGGAATCTTCAGTGAATGATTCTACAGTTAATCCGCTAGCAATGTTGGCATCAGTTTTTCCTAGAGTTTGTCCCTTGGGTCCAGTCATGGCATTTTTAGAGATATTGGTTTGGACATAACCAGGTAAAATGCTGGTTACAGAAATGTTGTGTTCGTGAACCTTTTTTATCATAGATTGAAATTATTAAAAAGATCACAGTAGTTAAATAATATTTTTTTATTTTAAAATACTTCACTTCTAACACTGTCGAAAAATCCAATGACGGCGTGTTTGGCTCCAGCATAACTTGATCTCATGGCACTTGAAATTTTTCCGGCTACACTACTTACTATGACAATTTGTCCACTTTTATTTTTGATTAAGTGAGGAAGGAAGGCCTATAAAAAAATATACCAAAAAATAATCCTATGCTTCTAAAATAAATTAAAATTTATAATATATACTTTGGCGTGAGCTACAGGTCCGTTGTAATTTAAATCAGTGAGATATTGGTGAGTTTCAAAATCAGTATCCATGAAGCTGGCTCTCTAGCTATTTCCGGCGTTTTCAACAATTATGTCAATTTTTTTTCCTTCTTTTTCCAAATTGGCAATGAATTCAGTTGTTTTTTCCATAACTTCTCTGGGCTTACTTAAATCTAATGGGAAAATGATGTGCTTGTCAGAATTTTTGCATAAGTTTTTAACTCTGTTCATTTCTTTTTCGTTTCTACTAGATAAGATAAGGGTAGCACCCAAATTTGACATTTGTTTGGCCATTTCTTCTCCTATTCCTGACGAAGCTCCTGTAATCCATATCAACTATTGAATGAAAAATAAAAAATAAACTTTCTTAATATATTGTAATAATATCTACTGTATATCTTATTACTTTTCCATCAAATTTGGGTTTAGTAAAGAACTTCTTAATTGGTCTCATTATTTTGTTGAAAACAACTTAAAATAAAATATTAAATAAATGGATAATTATTTAAAATATATTAGTTTAACATGTTTTGATTCTTTATTATTTATATTTTTAAATAAAAATTGCTCAAAAACACTATTTTAAAAAGAAATATTTACTAACAAATACTACTAATATGACTAACACTCCCATTTTTCCTAATAATTTTTACAAATATTTTTAATTTTTTTTATTAATTATTATTTAAGATTAATATTTATTTATGGATTTTAATTTTAATATTTGTTGATCTTGATATAGCTTACAAACAAAAAGAAATTATAAAATCTCTTTCATTGTAAACATACATATAGTATTTTTATTAATCTGATTACAATAAATCATAATTTTTCTAATAATTAATTAATATGTGCGTATTGACACTCTTTTTCAATAAAAAATTGCATAATTTCCACGTTCCTTCTTTTAGGCAAAATTACAATTTTAATTTATCATATTTTTAAAATTAGAATTTTAAATTTATTAGATTTATGACCTAATTTTTTTTATTTATTATATTAGAATATTTAATTATATAAAGTTTTTATATGTTATCTATATTATAACTAAAAAATAAACTATCAAATAAAATAAAAAGTAAATTAAAATTTAATTTTGAAAATTAAAAATAAATGTTTTCTAAAAATAATTAATTTAAAATTAAAATATCAGGCAATCCCGATTAGCTCATCTTGGTAGAGCATGCGACTTTTAATCGCAGGGCGCTGGGATCGAGGCCCAGGTTGGGAGTAGCCTTTTTTTTTTATTACTGCTGATGTAAATATTATTAAACTCAAAAATTTATAAAAATATGGTGCAAAGCTTATGAATATCATAGAACTTTCTAATAAAACTACTTCATAATCATTAAATCATTAAATAATTAATTTTAATTTATAATATTGTCTTTAATTTTTTTATTATACCATTTTATATCTAAAATTAAAAGTATACACAAATAAACAAATAAAAAGTTATATTAGAATTACAGAACCTAGAATTAAAGTTTTAATAATATATTATATAGTATTTTAAAATGTAATTTACTATATATTTATGAAATCTTATAAATTTTTAGATATAATTATTATAATGTTATATATAAAACTAAATATTTCTTGCAATATTTTCTTGCAATATTTTGATTAGCTAAGCACAAATTTAATAGAATAAAAGATTATCGTCATAAGAATCTGTAATTATTTAATTAAATATTAAATTGAAAAATAAAATAGATTAACTTGTTTAGTAGATATAAGTCTGAAATAAAATGATTATGTAAAAAATCTTTAAAACTACTGTTAAATAATCCTTATAAACAGCTAAATTATGGAAATAAATGAAATACAACTTTGCTGGTAATAAGCCTATATCTTTTATAATTACTCAATTTACTTCTTTAATTTTTGAAATTTTTTTTTTCTAAATATAAATTCAATATTAGTTACTACCAAATATACCGAAGAACATGAATGGATATAATATGATGATGAAACTTAAGTATTGTCTTTAAATAAAACACTACGAATGAAAGCAGTTTTAATTAAATTATTTTATTATTTTAGATTGCTAAAATTGGAGTTACCGACCACGCTTAATCGGAAATTGGAGATGTAGTTTAACTTGAGTTTCCCGAAGTAGGAGAAAAATTTACTAAAGGAGACATCTTAGCTGAAATTGAATCTGTTAAAATGACTGCCGAAGTATTTGCCCCCTTTGACTGTGAAGTTCTTGAAGTAAATAAAAATAATAAATAAAATTAATATTTCTTTTATATAGAGCATTTTATCGTCATTTTTTATACTAGAATAACTAATAAGTTGAAGATGATATTACTCTTGTTAATTAAAAAGCAGAAGAAAGTTGGATTACCACTGTTAAAGTTTTAAACCCTGATATTTTAGAAACTTTTCTTTCTAAAGAATAATACTTAGAATTGTTAAGCAAACACTGAAATATTCTATTTATTTTTTATATTTAACTTTTGCAATTTAAAGATATAATTATGTAAATATATGTATAATTTCATAGATTATTATTCTAACTTAAATATTAAAAATACTAAACACTAATGTATATTTATAAAACAAGATTTTATATATTAGCTATAATATTTATAAAATATTAAACTAAATGATATATTACTAAAATAATTAAATAATGAATATTAAGTAAAAACAGAATATATATTTTCAAAAGTTATAAAATAAAAATCTAATGCTTAAAAATGTAATATTTAAATTTTTAATAATATAAATATCCATATTTAGATCATTAATATATATATATAATTTATTAATTATGTATAGAAATAAATATTAATAATTTTGTAAGAATTAATTATTGTAATAGTGATTTAAATTATAAATCTTTTATTTAGTAATTATAATATTTCAAAAAAGTAAATTTCCTGTATATTGTTTTCTCTTTCCATTACTAGTTTTGAAATATTTGGTATATATGTCTTTTTTCTCAAAATTTACTTCTCGTGTATAGGGATCTATAGTTCTATCAACTAAAGATATTCTCTTTTTCAAAATAAAAAAATTATTTTTAGATTATATTAATAAATTTTTATTTATTTACCTCTTCTTTTTCTAATTAAACTGACGAGTCCTATATTTTTAAGTTATCAAACACTTCCATAACATTTTAAAGCATATGATGGGTTAGATAATAATAAGGTATTTAGTTATACTAAGTAAAAACATCATAAATCCCATTTTCATTAGGATGATCACTTACAGCTGCACTCAAAAGTTAATTTTCTTAAACTTTTATTCTTTTTCCATTAAAAACACTATTATCTTCAAAATCGCTTTGATTCATTTCCTTTTCTCTAATTATTAAAGTATAATATAACTTAATATGTGAAATTATAATATTCATTTTTTTTACATTTTCTAGCTATCATTGTCCATAAATTGCATTGAGTTTCTTGGAGTGTATATGTCTAGAATATAAACTAATTTATTTACTACAAGAACTTTTTATTTGAGAGGAGGCTGCAAGTTTTATTTTTCATTGCTATTTTGATTTACCAAAACAGAAGTATGAAATTTAGCTTAACTTTAATCCAAATCACCTAGTACATTAAAGTTCTTTTTATCATCAAGTTATTCCATATAAGGATTTCTGTTATCTATTTCAACCTCTTCTTTGTGTTTAGGCAGAACTTACATTTCTGAAAATTCTTACTATATATCTTCTTTTATGACTTCTTCCGTTTTTATATTTTATTTCGGCTACTTTTCATTTTACTATTAGGATTTTAGCATATGATTTTACCCATCTAAAGATTAAAATGATTTCAATTGCATTTCTATAGTTTTCTTCTACTCTGGCCCTTATTGCTATTTTAGTTTTTTTTATAATTCTACCTATGAACTCAGGGGTCTCAGGTTTTCTTAATCACTTTTATTTAGCTTGCTTTATTCCAGAAAATCATTGCTAACCATAGGATTTTTAATTTCATTAATTTCACTCCTTTCAGTAACAGATTCGGAAATTAAATTTTTTTCTAAAAAAGATGAATCAGATAAATTAATTTTATATTTTTCCAGGCCCTACTCATTTTCATTATTTCTCTTTTACTTTTCTTAATCAATTTTTCCCTACTATTCATCTTTAATATTTTTAGATTTGTAACTATTTGTGAGATAAATGAACAGTTTAAAGAAGTATATCATAAGGTGCAAGGCCAAAAATATAATGGTGCTGATGACCTAAACTTGGCCAAAACTATCGAATCTTTTCAAATCATTTTCTTCTTAAATTACTGATTTATTCAAATTCTCATTAATAAAGACTGTTAGTATAGTAAAAATAGAGGTTAAAGCTATGGATAAATCAGCTCCAATTTTAAGGCAATTGACTAATATGTATTAATATGGCCTCGCTGCAACCGTATAAGTGAGCTATACCGTTAGCAAAAATGTGATTGATATAGCTTGAAATTTGGGATATTTGAAGAAAAATACAATTATAACTGCAAGTAATAACTTTTTTATATAGTTAACAAGATGGTAATTTCTCATCCAAAAGTCAGGATGAAGGCCCTCTTCTTGTTCTTTGTGTTTAATATCACTGATAAGTCCTCCGTAAAATAAATAGATTTCTTCTTTTGTTTTTTCATCTTTTATTTTATTAATACTAAGAAAAGCCATCACATAATTCACTACATAAGAAACAAAAACACAAAAAGCGCAAATTGTTGCTAGAATATTGTAAAATCCAGAAAATGAAATGTTGTAAGCCTGCAAGAAGATATAGATAAAGAAGCAAAAAAAGTAATGTTCATGCAAGAAAGTCATTATTCGATAGGATAGTTTATATATTTTTGAAAGGATAGTAATTAAAATAAAGTATTACTTTCTATGTGTATAGCTCAGCTTCATACTTATAAACAACATCCAGCAAAGCACTAGTATTATTGTAATAACATAACCATTCTTCAAATAGTTTCCATAGAGGTCAAATCTTCTGAAGTTTTTATCTGCTAAATCAAATTTAGCATCTTAATTTTTTAGTTCTGTATCCCCAGTGTTCCAATGAACACAATCTTAAAAAATCAGTAAAATAATCACTCTGGAAAAATTGTGGAACAATTCGGGTAATACAGTAGGTATCATAATAAAGACTGCGCCTAATGGCAAAGAATTTAAAAGAAACAGGGGTAGTCCCATTTATACTATCGCTCTGATAAATTTTTTTTCCTGTAAAAAATCTCCTAATTTTACTAATCCATCTGAAAAACTCTTATTTATAGGATCATATAAAGTAATTCTGTTTATATTAAATGTAAATTTTTAATCATCGGGAAACTGTTTAGTAGGAATATCATCTACACTTTTCAAATTGTTAAAATTGGCTGTAACAGTAAGAGTGGTGGGATTTATTGAATACAAAACCTTAACTTCTATTTCTAATTGGTCTTCAGTTATTGAAGTAAGTTTAGAAACGAAATGCTATTAGTTTTGTTATAAAATCCTAATTCTTTTATTGGCTTATTTAATTTTTACTAATTCTTCTATTTTATCATTTCCTTTTAGTCCCTCCATTTTAATTGTTATGCTATTTAATACTGGATTGTCAAGATCTTTCATTTTGTCATCAAATTTTATTTTTACAATTGGCATGCTTTTTACCGATTTTTCTTAAGTTACAGTTACAATATATTCAACTGTACCTCTGCAAATTTTTTAAGCAGTATTTAAATAAGTTCCATTGGGACAAACTTAAAAAAAAATAATATACATTTTAAATCAAAATAATTTTTATATAACAAAAACTTACCACACTAATTATTCTATAATATTATTCCTGTTATGTCATCTGGACAAGAAATACAGTTGTTATTTGCAGGTCCGCTGCAAGTTTTGCATTAGGAATTACAATCCTAGCATGTATTGTTGATTTCATAAGTATTGCCTGGACATATAGGAACGCATGTATATTTATAAAATTTTATAGGTAATTAACAAGATGTACATCTAGTTGCTGAATCTATATAAAAATATATATAATTAAAGTTATATTAATTTATTTATAGTAAAACTTATACTATTATTATTTACTTTCGCAAGTTAAACAATTTGGATCACAATTTATGCATTTTCCAGTCTAAGCATCTTTATATTGATTAGGTTAACAATTTTCATTGATACAGGAAAACGAAGGAGGATTGGTAGGAGGGTCACTTTCTTTTTTAAAGCTCTGAAAAATACATAAAAAGATGTAAAATAAGCATTATTATATTTATATTATATTACCCTGCCACACATGAATAACATTAAGTATTATTTTCACCATAACATGATGTACATAGTAAATGACATTTTTCACATTTTCTTGTATTGAGATTTGGATAGGTCCCAGGATCATTATTACAGTTATCTTCGCATGTACTTGTTGATTAATTTAATACCTTTCCGGTTTTGCACCCTAAACAATTGTTATTATTCGGACCATCACATAATTAACACTTAAAAAGAAAAAATTTTTTATTTTTTATCAAAAAATTAAAGAAAATATAAAATAATTTACATCATTATGACACCTATCACATATATTATTTTAATCTTAAGATTTTTTGTAAAATGTATCAGGGCACGTTGTTAAGCATTCTGAAAATTTATTTCCCTGAATCTATTTATAATATATTCCTTTGCATTTGGCACAAGTTGTAGCTGAATCACATACTTCTGGCTCTGTAGTATTACACTTGCTCTTTATGTTAAAATATATTTTATACTTATAGTCTAAATCAAAGGATACAAATTAATATATATACTTGATCACATGGCTAACAAGTTTAATTATTAACAACAACACTTTTATAAGTATTATTAGGGCAATTTGCTTCACAGGGAGAAAATACCTCGTTTATATTTATTTTAAAATTGAATTTACACTATTTACAGCTTACAGCTGTATTACCACATATTTTATCAGAAACTCCTTCGTAACACAAATTCTTTATTTAAAAAATAATTCATTTTATTAATTTTTTTATTATGGATTTAGATATTTTTTACTTTATCACAGGCACTGCAAGACAAAGTATTTTTATTATTAAAAAAATCATTTCCAGGACAATTTGTAACACAACTTGAATACTGATTAGTATTTTATCTGTATAATGGATTAACTGGGTCAACTTTACATTTATAGCACAGGTTAGATGAATTGGAACATGCATTCACATCATCTGCAAAGGTAGTGTCACAAGTCTAAAAAAATATGGAAAATATTTTTTGTAAGAATTAATATTTTAATCTGTAATTAAATTAATACACCATCACATTATTCACATATTCCCGTTGTTGAGTTACCAAAAGTATTTTTAGGGCATTTCTATATAAATTCAATTAATATAATTTACTTAATTGAGTTTTATATTTATATTTTTACATTTATACAGTCAGCAAATTCAGTATTGGATGATTTGAATAACCCCACTTTGCACTTAAAGCAATTTAAATTGTTGGAACAATTAGCTCTGCTTGGATCTATTTCACACTTATTTAAAATACCAATGATTTATTTAAAAAAATATATATTATAAATTAAATTGGCTTACATTTGTATTACACACTTCACAAGTATTATTGTCAGCAACTATATTTTTATATTTATTATTTGGACAAGTGGTCAAACATTAAGAAAACGAGCCGCCTGTTGTTTATCTGTAATAAGTACCTTTGCACTATGCACATTCTGTTTAAGAATTACAAATAATAGCCATACCAGTAACAGTACAAGCATCTGAACATTATTCACAAGTTTAATTATTTAATGTAGATAATTTATAAAATCCATTTGGACAATCAGCAATACAAGGTGAATATACTTGTGTTGTATCTTGTTTGTATCCAAATTTGCATTGTTGACAACTAGTGGCTTTTCCCTGACATATTTTATTTGAAACCCCATCGAAGCAAACATTCTAAAATAATTTTATTTTATATAAATATTTAAGCTGAATATATCGATTTTATATAATACTTTATCGCAAAGATCGCAGGTCAATGTTGTGGCATTATTGAATGTACCATTTCCAGGACAATCAGTAACACATTCAGAATAACTTAAAGTGGTTAACCTATAGTGAGCCACAGGTGTTTATACACATTTAAAACATAAATTAGCAGCATTTTAACATACTTTAGTATCAACTGGAACTGTTAAATCACATTTCTTTTATTAATTTTATAATGAAAATGTAAAATAAAAGCAAAAATAGAAAAATTTATTACTGAATCACATGGTTCACATTATCTTGTTGTAGTATTTTGGAATTTACTATCAGGACATTTCTTAATTTATTTTATTTATTATAATTTAAATTAATTTTAGAATATAATATTATAATTACCGCTATACAATTAGCAAATTCCTATACTAATTCTTTAAACAAAGATTCCTTGCATTTAAGGCAATCTGTGGAACTTGAGCAATTTTTTTTTGCAGCATCTATATCACACTAAAAATAATAAAAAGTTTTAACAAAATCATATTTTATAATTTTAAAATCTCATAAATTACATTATTATGACATAACTAGCATGTATTATCATTTACTACCACATTTTTATAATAATTATTGGGACAATCTGTTTCACACTAAGAAAATGGATCCGATGCTATTTATTTATAATAAACTCCTTAACATTTGGCACACAAAGTTTCTGATGTACAGATAGGGTTTTCTGTTGTCGAGCATTTAGCGTGACAGTCCTCACAAGTTTAGTCTTTGACAGTTGCTAGGGGATATTTCCCATTTGGACAAGTCGAAACACATTCTGAATAAATTTAAGTTTTGTCTTTTTAAAATTAAATATGCATTTCTTGCATGTAATAGCAGTGCTTTCGCATATTTTATTGGAAACTTCTTAAGAGCAAATATTCTAAAAAAATTTATTTTTTAATATAGTAAATAAAATTTATTTTAATTTTATATTATTTTACCGTATCGCAATTTTCACATTTCATTGTAGCATCATTATTAAATACTAAATTTCCTGGGCAATTCTATAAATATTAATTATCAAATTATCAATTCATAAAATACCATATCATGTTGATTTACCTCTACACATTGTGTGTATGGATTAGAATCTAATTTATACCTTTTCGCTCCTACTTAATTACATGTATGGCATAATATTGATTATCCTTAACAAGCTTTTTCTGTTATGGTAGTATCACACGACTTTTTTTGTTATATAAAAATTAATGTTTCTAAATTTAAAGCCTTTTTAAGATTAATTATATTAATTTACTTAATCACAATTTTCGCATTTTCTATTTGTTTCGTTTTAAAATTTGTTTTTAGGACATTCCTATATTAATTAAAAAATATCTATAGAGAAAAAAAAGCTATAAAATATATAAAAAATATTACAGTGATACATTCAGAAAAATTTTCTTCTGGATTTGATTTGTATCCAGTTTAGCACTCAAAACATTTTGTATTGTCAGAGCAATTAGCTCTTCCTGCTTCAATTTTACACTAAAATTATTTTTCATATGTTTATATAATTAAACATATTCTTTTAAAATAAATTACACTTGAATGACAGGGCTAACATGTATTGTTCCCAACTATAATACTTTTATATTCAGAATCTTTGCATTATGTAACACATTTTGAAAATGCTTAAGATGGAATTTCTTTAAAATATGTATCTTTGCATTGAGCACAGGTGTCTGGTGCATCACACACTTGAGGAAGTGTAGTATTACATTGTGTCTATGAATGTATATTTTATTATACAACGTAAGTAGAAATGCATATTTGTAAAAATAAAATACTTAATTGCACTGCTTGCATATATTATTATTCAATTGAGAACTATCTTTATAAAAATTGCTTTCACATGTTGTTTTGCATTCTCCAAATCCAGAACTATCAATTTATTTAAAATAAGTCCCTTTGCATTATTTACAAGTTGTTGAAGAATTTTCGCACAGAGGCCCAGTAACTGTATCAAAACATGCTTCCTAACGGATTTTATTTTATTTAATAATTACAAGATGATAGTATAGATAATTATAATATCGTAAGTATATAATTACTGTACTACAATTTTTGCATGTAGAATCTGTACCATCTTTATATTTTGTATCAACACAATTTATTTTACATTCTGAATATTGACTTTCGTCTTATCTAAACAACAGTGGATTTTAAGCTGGTTTGCACTTTAAACATTTATCAGCAGTACCCGAACAAACTTTTTATCCTATTACAGTATCATCACAGGTCTATAACGAATATTTTTTATGTATAAATAGAATTTATAAGAGTTATAATTAATTCCTACTTAACTGCATGCAGAGCATACTTTTAATGCAGAGTCTTCATATTTATTTAAAGGACAGTTCTTCAAAAAAGAAATGTATAATTAAAAAAGAACACTATAATATAATTTTTACATCTATGCATAAAGCAAATTCATTTAGGTTTTCTTTGAAACCTTCTTTACAGTATTTGCAATTATCACTAGAATTGCAATTAATTTCACTATCTTTAATTTCACACTTTAAATATATTTATATTATTTTAAAATGAAGCTTAAATTTTAAATAATAAGAAAATCATTAAAAAAAATTATTTTATTTTACTTTTATAGAGCATTTTTTGCATCCTCCATCATCAACATGCTTATATCTATCATTTGGACAATCCTAATTAATAATATTTTTTGTATAAAAATTATATTCTATAATAATTAAAATACTTTAACGCATTCCGAAAAATTATTCTCTGATATTTTTTTATAATATTCCCCAAATTTACATTTATTGCAAATATTAGCTGATCCTTAACATAGAGCATCAACAGAACAAACTTTCTATTTGTATTAAAGATTTTTATAAAGATGTTATTAAAGGGATTTTATATATAAATTTACATTATCGCATGGTTAACAGACATTCTCATTGCAAAAAAATCTATCTTCACACTATTTTAAATGAAAATTAAATACTTGAAATGGTAGGTAATACTTTATCTATATATTTTACATTTGGAGAACACACGGAATAAACTCTTGAATTATGAATTAGCAATAGAATACAAACAAACAAACTAAATTTATTAGGTAATGTAATTATTTATATAAACTTCATTATTTTATTTTCTGAATAAATTTAGATTTTCTTGCTTTAAATAATATAAAATATGCTATAACTAGTAACTATACTTAAATTTATTTTTTTGTTTTAATATATTTTTGTGAAATTCTACGTTTATTTTAGTGATAATTTAATTTAAGCTAAAGTTTTTAAGCAATAAGAAATAGGACATCAGTTCATAAAGTATTAATGGCTAATAGCGAATTGTGAATTTATTTAAACTCATAAATATCGATAAATTAAATTATTGTAGTTCTACAGATTAAATTAAAGTTTTAACTGAAGTGCTGTATTTCCATATAGTAAATTAATTCTTTCAAAATTTTACATTTGCTATTTAAATTCTAACAATAATACTTATATAGATAGATATATAGATAAGAGTTCGAATAATTTTGAAAATACGTTATATACAAAATTTTTAATTTATTGCTTTACCCCGTCTGTTTGTTAAGATATAAATTATTATATAAGAATAAAATATTACACTTTATATTATAGCTATTTTATATAAAAAATAAATTAATCGATTATTAATTCTTTTCAAAAAATATTAAAAAATTATTATATAAAATATTTATATTTTTATTAATTAAAAATATATATATTATTAGATTTTAATTAATTATATAAAAAACTATTTAAAATTATTTTTGATCATATATAACTAATAAATTAATAATAATATGATGCAATAATTATTTAATTTATATTTTGATAAAAAAGTTAATATTTAAATAATTAGGAATATAAAATTTTTTTTTTATGTAATTTCCTAAATATTTCTTTATTTAACATAGAATGGAGTGATTATATATACAATAATGGCTTTTTGCAAATGTATTTTTTTTTTTCTTAAATTTTATAAGTTTTCTTAATAATTAAAGTAAGAGTATTTATTAATATTAATTAATATAACCTTTTAAGCTTATTGTAAATTTTTAGATATAATTAAGAAGTTATATTCGCAAAAAATAATATAATTAATTAAGGAATAATCATTTGCACACATTTTTTGTATAATTATTATAATTAATGACAATAATCTCATTATCATATAATAAAAAAAATAAAGAAAAATAATTAAACACAAATTAACTTCAGTAATATTCCAAAACGAAACAGAAATGTACAACAACTAATAGGAAGCTTATTAATAACAATAATAACCTTAAAATTTATAGTAATAATATTAACAATAGTAGTAGTAGTTCTAAAACGAATAGAATAGACTTTAATAATATTAAAACGAACAAATTTAGTAAGATTAATTCATTCCAAACTAACATTTGAATCAAGGAAATATTGGATAGCCTCAAAATAATTTATATTAAAACAATTCAGAGTACTATGGAAAATAGTATGGAACAGGAGATATATAAGGAAATTATAGTATGATGAGTGAAGGGGGAAGAAGAAGATACCCTAAAACTATGTAAGATTAAAAGACTGAATGGTATGGAGTCTAGTAACACAAAAAAGAAGTTGATAATGAAATATAGAAAAATGAAAACGATATAAGAAATCTTAAAATGAAACATCTTCTGTATATTATTATAAAATTAATTTTATGCTACTTATTTTAATTTTATCTTATTTTATATACCCCTAGTACGGAATTAGATAAAAAACTGTTGCAAGAATATGAAGCTAAAAGAGATAAATTATTAATAAAAAGGATGGAGGCAGAAGAAATGATGAAATAAATGGAAATTTATTAGGAAGTATTAAAATTTGATTTAATTTTTTTTATTTATTTATTACTCTCTAAAATCAATTAAATATATAATATAATATTTAATAATTTAATAATTTAATATTAATTTAGAAACTTAGATAAAACAGATAGGATAAAGTAAGCATTCAAAACCATTTATCTGGTTACTATGACAATTAGAGAAATGAGTAAGCCGCCAGGGATTATGACTATGTATAAATATACAACAGTATTATTAAATTTTAAATTAGTTATTAAATATTTTATTAGAAAGCCTAAAAGCTAGATTGGGAAAATAGACTTATAGAATACAACAGAGAAAGACTTAAAAGTGAAGAAGAAAGAAATAGATACCAAAAAGACTATCTGAATTAAGAAAAAATGAGTGATTTACAAAGAAATAATTTAAGAAAAGAATAAGATAGACAGGACTTCATGAGAAATAGAGAAGAACATAATAAATTAATTGATATTAATTCCAAAAAGCAGCTTATCAAGGAAGAAAATTATAGATAGGTAGGGAAAAGACAATTATTATTATATTATTTATTTATTTTAACTTTTTATTTTTATAGTTTTACAGAAATGTAGCTGAAAATCAAGAATAACAATACTTAATTCATTATGATAGTGTCATGAAACCTATGCTTGAAAAAATTGCTGAGCTAGAAGCAATAATCAATAGAAATGTGAATGAACTATAAAGGAGAAGAGCTTAAGATGAATTAACAAAACTGTTGAAAAAGAAAAACGAAATGATGAGAATGCATGATGACAATTTGTAATAAATGAGAGAACATTAAGATTAAAAAGACTCTTATAAAATAGAAAGACAAATGAAAGTTAAAGATAGACTTCAAGATGTAATTTATAATATAAAATTCGATTTCATTACTTTATATATATATATGTTAAATTTATATTTATATATGTATTTAATATATATAAATATTTAATTAAAGCTGGCTAATTATAATGAGTACTTAGAGTTTAAAAAAATGGAAAAAAAGAAGGATAATAAAAACTTAAAAATTTCTTGGATGCTTAAGTAATTAACTTTCTATTCAAAGATATTATGAAATTATTTTTACAATATTTATAGTAAGATGAAAAACAAAACTAATACTTAAATTAAGAAAGAATGACAAAAAATGAAAAAGGCCTGAATAAGTTGGATTTATAGGTAAAAGATGAAAGTAGAAAAATAAAATAAATTTCATACTTTTTAAATTTATAAAGGCTTTCAAAGAAAGAGAAGGAGGATTATACAGTATGATTCCAGGATGGTCGCCTCAAGTAGGTCAGCTACCTCCGAGATAAAATAGAGAAGAGTTGGCCCGATAGATCATGGATACTATGAAACCATAAAATAAAAGAACTATGTCAGAATTAAATAATGTTTAAGCTACATTCACAGCGCAAAATATGTATAATAATGATCAATAATTGAATAGTAATTTTTATTTTATTTTTGTTTTTTATATTGAAAGTATTACAATTTTCATATTTTTAGGATAATCCTCTACTCGTTTAGCCAATTTAGGACAATCTGCCCTAGGTAATCAGAACACTGTTTAAGATATGCAAAGTTCTACCTATTTGAAAGAGTATTAGAGAATTGGAGAACCTATGTCACACTATTAGAGTTCAGTAATCAATACTTAAGATACATTGGGAAAAGAATATCGTTAAAGAGATGTATATAGATATAATCATAATCCTATTACAAACCCTATGCCTTACAACATACAAAATCCTTATATTTAGTAGTAATATCTAAATATTAATTAAAACAGCAATAAATAAGTTACAGTTCCGAACTATAGATGAATGAATATATTATTATTTAATATTTATTAACCTTTAAATATTATTTTACTATATAATGTTTTATAAATATTAATTCAATAAAAGATATTTTTTTATATTTTTTTTTATATTTGTAAGAGATTTTAAATTTTTATTTTTTTTTCAATTAAAAATAATTTTTTTCTTTTATAATATAATTTTAATGAATTTTTATAATTATAATAATAAAATGAATTTTGTTGAAAATAAATTATAAAAAATACTAATAAAATCCTATTGTTTTTCCAAAATTACTTAAACCAATTTTTAATTAAATTTTATGATTATGACAGTAAGTAATTTATCACCATAAATAAAAATTAATTAGCATTGGGTAAAATTAAACAGATATAAAAGCAGCCAGAATTAAATTTTACAAACAAACTTTTCGCATTATATATTTAATAATAATATTACTTATTATTTCATAAAAATAAATTAATAAAAAAATAATATCCTTAAAAACAAATAATTACTTTTTAATAGGAAAAATAAAAATAATTTATTTAAACTGCCTAATGAGAAAATAAATCGTTCAATTGTTGAAAACCGGACAAAAATTATAAAAATTAAACAATCAAGTAGCTCTCAATTATTCTTCTTGCTTAAAATCTGCCTCTTCTCTTTCCACCAATTACAATAGTAGATAATTGACCTCTAAATTATAATATAATTTCTGTGCTGAAAAAAAAGAAGAATAAAAAGAAGAAAAAAAACCTGAAGCCAAAAAGGAAGATCTCCCTGATGATTTCAATAAATTAATTGAAATGAATACCCAAGAATCTATTTCTAAAGTCAAATAAATGTATAAATAATTAGATGATAAATTATACAACCAAAAGAAAGATATTGAAAATTAAGAAAAAAATATAAATTAATTGAAAAAACCAATTCTGATTTATAATAAAAGATCGGTGATTTCAGAAAAGCCATTTAAATTTAAGAAGAAGATATGGAATTAGTTAGAAAAAGACTTAACAAAGAAAAAGAAGAATAAAAAGGTAAATACAACATTTAATAAATATAAAAAATATTATTTTAAATAAATCATAAATAAATAAATATGAAAAATTAATTAAATATTAATTTATTTTTTAAAATGTTAGTTTTCGCCATTTCCAAATTCGCTAAAGAAATGTTAGAAACTTCTGACAACTTAGAAAGAGCTTTGGATAACGCTAAGTCTAATAAAAAATTCGACGATTTATTCGAAGGAACTGAAATGACATACTCTATTCTAATGAAATCTTTATAAAAAAATGGAGTTATTCAAGTAAACCCTTTCAAAGAAAAATTCGATCCTAACACCATGGAAGCCCTTATGCAAGTTGATGACCCTAAATTAGAATCCGGAACTGTTGCTTTCGTTATTTAATCTGGATATTTAATCGGAGAAAGATGTTTAAGACCTGCCAAAGTCGGAATTGTAAGAGAAAGATCTGAAGAATAAACTTAAGCTGAAGAAGAAGCTAAAAAAGAATGAAAAATTTGAAATATATATTGATTAAACTAATTATAATAATATTTAAATTTTTATTATTTTTAAAATCAATTGATTAAAAAAAGCTAAATTTTTTACATAAAATTTAATAGGTTGTTGATAATTTTATAATATAGTATATATACTTTTAAAGTTCTTAAGTCAAAAAATTTGATAAAATTTAATATAATAGCAAAATTAATTGCAATATTAAGTAAATAACTATATTCCTATATAAAAATTAAAATGAAAAATACTAATAATATTGATTGATTGAGAATTATTATAATTTTAAACCACTTATATTTGAATAGTCATATAGTATTTGAAGCTATTATAGAACTTATATTTAGAAATAACCTTTAAATTATTCTATTATATATAAATTAATTTAATAAATTATACTCCAAGTATGTATACAAAAAGTTATTGATATAAAAATTAATTGAATTTTCATTCATTTAGTCAGTATCTGAGAGACTAAGTATATTTTTATTACTAAAGAAATTGATATCAATCCACACACAAAGGGGAAACAAGATAAATAATAATAAAAAAATACAAAAACAATAATGTAAACAAGTAAAACTATAAAATTTGTGCAACAATTAAAAACACTTTAGCAACTCTCTAAATAGTATTTGCTACCTCAACATAAATAAGAAATAATGGTGTTAGATGAGGCCAGCCAAGATTTCTTAAAGTAAAAAAATAGTAAATTTGATGAATTATAGGATCATCTATCGTCCATGAGAGAAAATTACTTCCCTTCTGTATACTAATTTTACGACCCTCAAGTTGAGCAACAAAATCAAAATGAGCTAAGCATCTTATTTAACAAAAGTTATAAAGACTAAGATTAAGAGATAGAATAGTAAGGGGAAAGTGGGTAAAAAAAAGGTTTAGAAAGCGAAAAAATTGATGAAAATGATGATGAAAAGAAAAAAGATGATGGTGAAGAAGATGAAGAAAAAAATAATGATGAAGACGACGACGATGATGATATGTAAGGAGGAATGTTGATGCCTGTTATTGAGTTTGTTAAAGGTTTTATTCCCAGACTAGTTCAAAATCCTAATACCTCTTCTTCAATGAATCAATGGTGAATGAATAAAAAAATTGATAACTATAAAAACTATATATTCTTCATTTATAGAAGAATTGTTAGTTCATATGGGCAAAATATAAAAAATTGATATAATAACAAAAACAACAACAAGTAATCATACTGAAATTTCAATTACGTTTTCAGTTGTAATTTAATATATCTAATATATAAAAAATATATTATTATTATTCATTAAATTTAAAATACTATAATTTAAAATTTTAAAAATAAATCTTTATTTATTAGTTTAATATCTCATGACTATTTCCTGTAAACTATTTCATTCTGTTTTATTATATTACTAATCCAATTTCCTTTAAGATTTTATAAATTTAATTTTGATATTTTTAAAAATAACCCTTTTCATTATTTCTTCTTTATATTCCCCCCACCCTAGTTTAACTAAGTTAATTATATTAAATTAATCTATCTATCAGTTTATACTAGAAATAAAAAATTAAACTCATTTGATTTTTCAAAAAGTTCAAAATTAAAATTTACTAAATATATTAGAATAGATATTTATCTTAAAAATGAATCAATATCATATTCTTATTATTACTTTATTTTATATATATTATATATGATATCTAAAGAAAGAAAAAGCCATAATGAATTGATTAACTTTCGAAAAAAAATACATACTTTTAAAACTTATAACAATATAAATTCTATATATTATTATGTAAATCAATTTCCATTAAATAAGATTAATATATATTCTTTTAAATAACTACAATAAACACAAAACTTCAAATATTAACTCAGTGTTTTCCGGCAAGTAAGGCTTGGGCTTCATCATATATAACTAAGACTAAAGCTCCTCCAACTCCTCTGAGGACGTTGGCTCCAGCTCCTTTGAAGAAAGGTTTAAATCCTCCTTCGTTTTTGTAGATTTTGGCGAAACAATCAGCCTAAAATAATTATTATATTGAATAAAAAAAGTTATAAATAATTAAGTTATTTAAGTTTTAATTACGGTTCCGGTGTATAAGATGTCTCCTCTTCCGGATTGCATCATGAGTCTTCTTCTAACGGTATCAAGGGGGTAAGAAGCGACTCCGGCTAAGGCGGTAACGGTTTGAGCAACAAGGAATTTAAAGAATACGTTTTATTTTCCCAATCCTTTAAAATAATTTAAATTTATTTAAAATGATTTTTTTTTTTTTTATTATTAACTATATTTTGAGAATTTGTATATTTTTTCTTGTTACAATAATAAATAAAGTTAGCAAATTTATTAATTTGTTATATTGATTTTATTGAACAATAAAATAATTAATTAATATTTTGCAGTTCTATATTGAATGATTAGCATGCAATACTTATTGAATGAATATATAGTCCAATTAATAAATTAAATTTTATAAAATTACCGAATCCTTTGGCGGTATCGAACATACCGAAGTAGACTCCTCTGTAGAAGATAATTCCGAGAACGGAGATGTTGAATCCTTGGTAAAGTCCTTTAAGTCCATCTGATTTGAAGATTTTTCCAACACAGTCAACTAATCCATTGAATTATCTGGCTTTTCCTTATCCGATATCGGCGGCTAATCTGGTTCTGGCGAAATCTAAAGGATAGACGAAGCATAAAGAAGAAGCTCCGGCAGCTCCTCCGGAAGCTAAGTTTCCGAAGAAGAATTGGACGGGTTAAACTTTAGGGTCTATTTAGATTAAAAAAACAATTAATTTCAAAAAATATAGTAAACTAAAACAAAATAATGAAAATCTCCAATAAAAATTAAATCAACAGCATATTTCTTTATAATAATAATCTAATCTTAAAATACTTTTATATTATTTTTTTATTGAAATCCTGTATCTGACTCAATTATTTATAGCTTTTCAGAGGTAATGAATTTAATTTTTATAAAATTACCGAAGGGGCAGAAGATTTTTTTGTAGGTATCTTTGAAGGCAAAGTTCAAAGCTTAGGTGGGGAAATATCTTAAGACATTGGCAAGATTTCCTCTCCATAAAGCTCCAATTCCTTCTTCAGAAGAAACTCTGGAGAAACAGTTAACGATACCGGTGTATCTGGGGACTTCTCCGGATTGGATTTTGGGGTTAGCATCTTGGGTTTGGATGAGCAATTTAACTCTTTCAATGGGGGCGACGGCGGTTTTAGAAACAGCGGCGGAAACTCCTCCCAAAAGGAAGTCGGTGGCGAATTTGGCAAGACCGGATTATTTTTTTCCTTAATCAGCAGACATTTTTAAAGTTTTTATTTTTTTTTTTATGTTTTGTGTTATTAATTGTAAATTATTTTTTAATTTATGAAATTTATATATGATTTAAAAATATAATCGAAATATTTTGTACACTTGAGAGTTTTATTAAGAATAATAAAATTATTATTATAATATAAACATAAAAATATATCTTCTTTTAATTACTTTTTATTTTGTACTTTAAAACATATTTTACCTTAAATAAAAAAAATATAAAATTGCTTTTTCCGCTAATACACTCATCATATTGTAATTTGAAAATTCTTCTATACACTCAATTGTTATTAATAATCAAATATTATTTTTTGGACCTTAACCAATTAATTTTTTAAACCCCATTTTTATTTAAGTATCTATGTGAATCCTCAGAAAAAATAAATATCTAAGATATATGTAGTATCTTAAATATTTTGATATTAATATTTTTTAAAGTTTAAGAAATTTATCTCTTCCACCTGTTATTTTATATTAATTCAGTACTATTGTAAAAAATACGTAATTATCAATATATTTGCGTGTAAGTAAGCATAATACTATTGATTATTTTAATACCATAATTAATATTATGACAAATTAAATTATTTTCGATAAATATATACCAATATTTGGAATACAAAGAACAAATGAAACCCTCATATGTAAATATAGTTGTAACAACTATATCTCCAAATATTGAAATTACACGTTTTTCTTTCTCTACTTTATTCAAATAATTTCATAATAATAGCATATTTTACATTAATATATTAATAATTTTATTGAAAATGTTTACCAATAAATTAAAAAACCATACTAATTTTCAAAAAAAAAACAATTCCTTAAAAATTGAACACTAATCGAAACCTATGTGAATTAAATATTTTATATGAATAAACCAGTAAAATAAAATAAAAGTATCGATATAATTACTATAAAATTATTATATTAGTGTAAAGACAAATAAATGAGTTTTTTATTATTATTAAGTTTTAAAAGTAGAAAGGGGAATAAAAAATATATAATATAAATATATACTTATTGCTAATTAAGTAAAATAATAAAATAAAAATAATAGTTATCAGCAGCAACTATAATATTAATTTTCGCAAATATTAAAAGAATTTTAAGCTTAAAACTAAGCTTCTTTCAAGTTAGGCAACTTCCATTCTTGTATAACTCCGCCATGAGCAAATATCATTTTAATATTATTCCAGATACCCTTGTCGAAGGGGTAAAAGCCTTTAGGATATATTTAGGTATAAGTTATTTTATTTCTGCTAGCATGTTCCCAAGTTGACTAGTTAGTCATTATTAGGAAGGAATGGTATAGGGCTAGTATTCCCGTAAAAAGGATAAAACAAAATGATATAAAGGCGAAAACTGCAAAAGCACCATAGGCATTTCCATGTTTCCACTCTCCAGTCGAAGGATCTTTTTGACTATAATTATCCATTCCGTACCAAAATACTTTGAAGGCCCAGCTTACAAAAATGCATTAAAATACTAAAAATAAGAAGAATGTTCTATGATTTAATTCGCCGACACATCCCCCTATCCAGAAGCAATCTATTTTAAATATAATAATATAATTTTTTAATAATTTATATTTATTTAGTATTTCTTGATTACGATGATCATATTTATGAATACAAATGCCACATAAATCACAATGTCTGGTTCTATATTTTTATCTCAAATTGCATTTAGGACAAAAAAATCTTTTGACTTATTCATACTCCTAGTTTTATTCTTCTTATTACTCCTCTTCTTACCTTTCCTATTCTTTTTAATATTGTTATTCTTATCGATCTATATTAACCTCAATCTATTCTTACTTCTATAGTTGATTGATATTTTTTAATTCATCATTATATTATTAATCCATTTTATTTGCACTGCTATCTAATAGTATTTTGGTATCCGAATTATTTTTTTACTCAACTTTAAATCCCTCAATTCTAGGTTTACTATTTACCTTTCACTTCCACTATTTTTTTCATTTGAAAGAAAATCCATTTACTATTCTTCTGAATCTCCTTTTATTTACTCACTTGATAGTCTTTCTGTCCTTTAATTTCTAATAAAAAATATAAATAATTAATTAATTTATTATTTATAATTTTTTAAATATTACTTATAATAAGGTTAGTCATTTATTGGTTCTGTAAATTTTGCATTCAATGGATAATTCATCTGATTATCAGATATTGATTGAAATGAAGATTTTGGTGAGGGATATGCATACCCAGGATTGTCTCCGCAGGTCATAAACAAGTATGCTGAAATAAGGAATATAGCTAACAATAAAAGTGGAGGTATTAGTTTAAATTCTTTTAAATCTCTGGAAATTTCGCAGTCATAATATAACATGATTAAGAATCCAAGGAAATGGAAAATAAAATAAAAAACCCTTGCTCCAAATGCTGCATCATCTACTTCTTTTTTCTATTCATTGCTTAAGATTAATAAAACAATATTTCGATCTTATTTTTTTATTGAAATTTAAATTAAATTGGGTTTCAAAGTTTTTTTTTAAATTATTATTTTTTCAGAGTATTATTTTGCAAAAAATATAAGCTAAGAATATTTATAAAATTGTAAAATAAGTGATCTAACTAACTATTTATTTAATTAAATTATATAATAAACAACAAAGTAAAATAAAAAACATTTTTGAAATAAAATAATATTAATTAAAATATTTAAAATGAATAAATAATATGTTATTTTTTAACTCACTCAACACATTACTATCTAGAATTGGGCTAAACATTTATGCTACTCCCATTAATGTTGGTTTAAGATCTTGTAGTTCCCAAAATCGAGCTTTAGTTGAAAGCTTGCTTACTATAATGTTGACTTTTATACATATCTAAATCATTGTAAACCTCTCTAATTGTTTTTTCATTGGTTGATATAAGATGGCCATCTCCGGGATGAATTACTTTTATTTTTTCATTTCTCTTTTTACTAAAATTGCACGATTCTAAAATATACTTGGAACTTTCAACAGGATTAAACCCTTCCTATCCAATACTAGCTGACTTTTTTGTTTTGGCTAAACAGATTTACTTTGGTTATCAGTTAACTGCACACTTTGTCTTCCCGCGAACTGAAACGTTTTTGTGCCCCCGCCCTAGGTGCTTCCTGTAATTTATTGATTGTATTAAATTTGACTATTTTCAACTATTTCATCTTTTTAAGAATTTCTATCAGTATTTATCATAACTAATAATAATAAATTTTGTATAGCATTTTTATTGAATATAATTATTTTCCTTACCTCTTGCTAAACCCGATTTCTTTGGAGTTCTTGCAGTCATTTCGGTTATATTATCTAGCTCTCCCAAAATATTTCCAACTATTTAGTCTTTTTCTATTTTACTTACTTTAAGCTTAGTTAAATTTGGTGTCGTTTTGTTTTCTACCAATGTTTATTTATAGTTATTCTCCTCATTTTATAAGAGTTTTTTATCAGTAAGAGAAACTTTATGCATAAAATAATATAAATAAATTAAATTAAAAAAAAAAAAATTAGTTTACCAGGCATTTTATTTTTTATTTCGCTAACTGCCTTAAAATGAGTTTTTTTATGAAGACTTGGCATCACATTCTTAGCTATTTCTTAAGCTAAAAATGCTTTTTTTCTGAAATATATTATTAAATTAATCAATTATAATAATAATAATTATAAATTTAATGCGTACTCTTATCCTGCTAATGAGTCAGCTACAGAATCAAATATTTAAATTTTTTTTTTGTAGCTGAGTTTCTGAAATCTTCATTCTTTTTTGGTTCATATTACTTGATATTATATAATAAAAAATTGAATTTTATGTTTACTTCAATTTCATTCATAAAATGGGTTGCTACAAAGGCCTGTACCCTGTCTAATGAAGTTTTAAAAGATGTAAACCTCAATTCTGGTTATATTTCTTTTTCAGCATATCTCGGACGATAGTCATAGTTTTTAATGCTTATACTTGGTTCGAAAAGAAGGTTTTTATTACTTTCTAATGCCATCTATAATATATATATATAGTTTTTATGGTGGATCTCTTAATTTTTAAAAATACATTTATTTATTTGATTTATGATTTTTTACATTGATTCGATCTTGTTCCCTTTTGAATCCTTTAACATAAATTTGGGCATCTCCTACAAATTTATCAGGCTGATCCTATCTAAATTGCATTTCTTTCGGACCTTTATAATCTGTAACAACGATAGGAGATTCCATCATATTAACAACAAAATTCTCTACTCTCTTTTTATAGGCAGCCGCATATTTTTGATTTCTCTCTAATTAATATTAATTTTTTGTAAATAATGCTTTATAAAACTGCAAATAATAGTTTTTTAAATTATCTTTTTTCTTAAAATCTATTAAAATTTTGCTAATTATTATCATATAAATAAATAGTACCTTTTCTCTTTTCCTTATCTATTAAGTATTAATTTTTCTATCTATCTAAATCTTGTTTTTCTTTCAATTTTTTTCATAGTAATAATAGTTAAACATATTTCTTTATTTTTTAGATTACTAATGATTTTGTGGTTATTTTTTGAGAATAATAAATTACTATATGTAAGTAATATTAATTATTTAGAGTGGTTTTTAATTAAATTCACTAATACACACCAAAACTTACTAACTTGTTAGTAAGTATATTGAATATATTATAACTTATCTGATAGAATTTTTAGTATTATTAATCAAAATATAAATAAATTTAAATATACCGCATTTTTATTCAAATAAAAACATTTTTATTTTTTATTTTTTTTATAAAAAATTAATTTAATTATATATATTTCACTTTTGAAAAATATTTCTATTTTTATTAGTAATTATAATAATTTATTATAATTAAAACAATTGTCAAACAATTTCATAATATATTAATTCGAGCATATAGGGGTCATTAAAATATAAACAAAAAGAAACAATAACTTTAATAATAATTTATTTTTTTATTAAAGCCAATAAAAAATTTATGAAAAAATAAAACTTTATTACATCTATAGATGGACCATTACAATAATCATAAAATAGCCAGGGAGAAATTCCCAAATCCCCAGTGTCAATCAGATTTAATAATTCTAATACGTTACAAAAATTATAGTAATTTAAACAAGTTAATAAAAATAAACATATCGAAAAATTAAAATCAAACACTTCTTAGAGTTCTTCTATAAATAAAAATATATAAATATAAAATTTTAATTGTAATAAGCCGCATAAATCTACCTCTAAAAATTAAATTTTAAACAAATAACAATTTTAGTTAGAAGGATTATTATCAATAAGAGTGGGGAATTTATTGCATAAAGTGTTATCAGAAAAAATAGAAAGCTAAAAAAAACTAACAAATCCTAAACATTAGCTGATGGAATTCAACCAGGAAAGAGATTATTTAAGCAGATATAATTTTAGTAATTATTTTAAAAAAATGTAAAAAATATGCAAAAATTGGTTTCTGGAAATTACACACCCTTCAAGTAGCATAAACGAGTATAAACAAGTTAATTTACTAGAAAAGAACAAAATAATTCAATACAGCATAATTAAAATTCGGTAGGAGGAGGAGAAGAAGAATATGATAATAAATAAAAACAATAAAAATTTTATTTTAAAAATAATATGAAAAAGGTTTTTCTACTGTGAAAAAATCTCATATAAAAGCTAATTCAATGTTTTTAACTCCATAGCCAAATTATAACTTATAAAGCGAATTTTAAACTTAAGAATAAGAAATTTATAGCGATAAAAATTAATATTTGTAAAAATTAAAACCTTTTATGAGTGCTTATTAGAGTCCAAATGAAAATAGCTTTTCTTATAGTGAGTAAAACAATATATAGTCTCCTTAAACAGCTAAAAATAAAATATTATTACAAGAAAATCAGATGTTTTCTCCAAAAATTTTATCAAATAAATAAAATAATTTAATTATTCAAAAATAAAAAGGAATTATGAATAAAACACCTTAATTGAATTACTAATTATTATCTCCTAAAAGTTAAAGTTAAATTTCTGATAATAACTACTTCTAAAGAAATTCTTCTTTGTCCGGTTCTCTTATTCGTGGCTATACTCCATCTATTGAGAGTGATTAGAGAATACAAAATAAATAAAATTTTAAAAATAAAATAATAGATAGTAGTAATTAAAATTAAGATTTGCCGTATTTACAAAATATAGATGTAAAAAAAAAGGGAATATAAAATTTATAATTGATGTAGGTCAATAATATATAAGAGTAGCACAATTATCAAAAAGACAATAAAATTATTATAGACTTAAGTCCTTCCCCTAAAGATTAATTAATTGTTAATAGATCAGCTTTATAATATAAGAGATTTTGCATAAAATATCCTTCTAAATACGATCATTAAAATAACATATGAAGCAATTTTGTATAAATATATTTTTATTTATATAGAGTAATTTATTTTAATTTAGTAAAATATATAATAAAGAGTAATATAGTTAATTATAAAAAAACAGAGGTACAATTTTGAAAATTACTTATTTTTTTAACATAAAATATATATATATATCATGATAGAATGATATAAACTAAATGAGAGCTCTAAGATATATTTTATATAAAATTATTTTATTCATTTTTAGACACTCAATACACCTTTTGGTCTTTCAAAATTTCTAAAATTTAAAAATTAAATATTAATAAATCAAAATTGAAAATACTTTAATTAAAAGTACATGATTTTATTTAGCACAGTTAAAGCAAATATCCTTGTTAATGTTTACTATATTGTAATCAGTTATTTCCGTATTTTCCAGAGAATGATTTGTTACACCAATTACAGAGCCAACTTGAGTAATAATTTATAGATTCTTAAGGCATTTTTTATTCACATATTGGACATAAAACATTTAAATCCTAAATGTTATCAGGAGTAACTTTAGTATTTTCAGGTTATTTATGGGGTTCTTTAGAAGGTTTTTCTTATTCTTGTTCTTATTCTTATTCTTATACTTATTCTTCTTTATCTTAATCAAATTCTTTATCGAATTCTTCTTAATTAAATTCCTATTATAATATTAAAAGTTAAGTTTAAATTTAATATAAATTTTAATTTTATATAAAAATGATTAATTACTTTATCATTTCCATCAGCTTCATCAATAGTTTTGGGAGGGACGAATTTACTTAAAAAATCAGGAAGGCTGATTATTCCGTTGAGAGTTAATTATAATAAAGCACAGAAATAGCACATATCATGATCATGTTCATCACATCTCAATGTTAAGTCATTTTTTTAACCTTTGCATGTTTGGTTACAAGAATTACAGTTCCACTCAGTTACTTAAGTAACATAGAAGTTAATTAATTAATCATTACAGTCACCACAGAAAATCTAAAAAAAAGATTGTTTAATTATTTTATATTTAATATTACATAGCTTTTACTTATAAGGCTTCATTCTTAAGTTTCTTATTTTTCTTTTTTTAATAATTTTTTATTCAATTTTTTTTTTTTATTTATTATTAATTAATTTGCTAAATAAAATTCTTTCATAAGATATAGATTCATCAAAAATGAATTTTTAATTTTAAAATAAAATAGGGTTCTAACTTCATTTTTTAATACTAATTCTAATTAATAAATAGAAAATATTATTTTTTAATATATATAGCTTTAAAATCCGATAATCTCTTTTTAAATATTATTGACAGCTTTTAATAAAGTAGATATTCTTATAACTAACCTACTGTTTTTTTTTAATTGAGGTAATAAATAAAAAATTTTCAAGAGATATAAAGTCGTTAATATTGTTAACCTGTGAAATAACTATGATAAGTAGGGATTAAATATGTAATAAGTAATAAATTAATATTTACATTTGAGTAAAAAATATTATACAATAGTTTAAATATATAAAGATACAATAAATTTATACATAATTATAAATATTTATAAATTAGCATTAAATGATGATATTTAAGTTTAATACAAAAAATAAATGTACTTTGGCGACATTTTTTTAATTCCAATACTGAATTATAAAAATAAGATAATTTTTTTAATAGTAACAAGTTTAAAACCAGGTAATTTAGTACATTTTAGTATAATGACTTATATTCGCAAATAAACTTAAAAAAAAAAAATCGAAATAGTTCATTTTTTATCTAATTCTAAAAATATATAAATTATTTAAAATAAATAGGTAAAATTAATTTTGTTTTATTTATCAAATATTTATCTTATGTACTATTGATTTTTATATATAATTAAATAGAAACTGTTAAATCATTGTCTTTATTTATTGTTTGATAATATCATTATTTGTTAAAATTAAAATTTATTTAAATATTTTAAACAAATTTCTAAATGTATTAATTCTTATTTTTTATTAATTTATACTTAGAATTAAATAAATTAACTTCTCTTATTTATAAGTAAATTATTAATGAACTTTAAATTACTTTTGTTGGAATTTATAATATTTAAATGAATTAGATATAAAAACAATAATATTAATAACATTTATTTGCTTTATAATTAATTATAATATTCAAAAATAAAATTTGTAATGAAGTAAAAGTTTATAATTTTATAATAAAACATAATTGTCATGATAGAGTATCTGCTTGCTTGTTATATTATTTTCTAATTTTTAAGTGTGTAGTATAGAAGTAATTAAATTTAAAGAATTGTAAATACCAATATTGTCTTATTATTGTATGATAAGGGTATTTTTTTTTTTCAAAAAATGGAAATTATCCCCAAATTTTTAAATTAGTATTTTCTAAAAAAATGAATTACGAATTAAAATTACATAAAATTAAAATAAATAGATTTTGAATTTTTACTTTATAATTTTTTTTGATTTTTGATTAATCAACTCTCCTTCAGCTTAAGTTAAAATGATAAGTATTTTTTAGATATTTTGATTTATTCTATTCTACCAAATTATAAATCATTGTAATTATAATTTGTTTATAAATTCAATTTAAAACAAGTATTGAGTTTTTCTTTTTTCACATTGAAACTTTAAAAAGATACCATTCCTCTTGATTTTTCATAGTTATTTGGAAATATAAAGTTTCTATTGTGAGTTTATAAAGGTATGGTTTTTAAATTATAAGTAGAATACTATATAGTATAATTGTTAACTACTTCACATTCAATATATTGAATATCGAATTTTAAAATAAAAATAACTATATTGCTTTAGTATTTAGCATGTGAAGCTATATAGTATAAATAGTATCTAATTCCATTATCATAATAACTTCTCCTTAATATACTAATCATTCCAATATCTTTAGTTTTGCTGAAAGCTTGTAATTCGAGTCTCTTTTTACATTTTATTTCTTTATTCTTATTTTAAATTATTGAGTAAACTTTTAATTTGCCTTGTCTAGTCCCAAAGGAACATATTTGATATGAAAGGTCAAATTACATTATTTTATATTCGGTACTCTACTCTTTAACAGCTATTCCTGCTATTTTTACAAAGTTTTGATTTTTGCTATGAGAATCATATTTGAAAAGAATTAATTTATAATAATATTGTAAAACTATAAATCCTTCTTTTGGATAGGTGTGTATTTTTTCAATCTTAAAGAAAAATCTATAGGCGGAAGATTTAATCTTTATAGATCTTTATCATTAGTTATTAACTATAGTTCCATTATATATATTGTTAGAATTATATACGCGTAGAATAATGATTCTATTATTTTATTTTATAATAATAGATTTTATAAGTTTATTTACCCGATTTAAGTAAATTAGTAAATGCAATTTAAAATTGAAAAGTAAAATAATATATACATTATTTATAAAAAAATTTTTTTCTAATAATTTAATAAATTATTTTTCAAAGTCAGTTATCACAAACTTATATTTAATAAGCTCGATAAAGCTTATTTTTATTATTTAACTTCTAGTAATTCAACTCTGGTATCATCTTCAAAATTTTTAACTCTTTTAGCGAATTCCAAAGCATACTGCTTGGCTTTTTCTTTAGTTTCCGTTCTTGAAGCAAGAAGAATAGCATAATTCAATGGAATTAAATAGTCACTTTTATAAAATAAAATTTTAAATAACTTAAATTAAATTTATATTTTATTCAAAGAATAATTATTACTATTGATCTTCATACTCTATAGCTTTTTCAAATGACAGACATGCATTCTAAAAATCATTTAATTTACTAAGACATAGACCTATATACATATAACTAATGGCATATTCAGGGTTTAATTCGATGGAAGCACTGAAGTAGTGAAAAGCAGAGGCATATTACTCGGTGGTGTAGAATACGAGACCTAAATTAAGACATGTTAAATATTCGAACGGATCTAGATAAAGGGATTTCTTAAGACAGGCAATCGCATTGATGTATCGTTTTTTTCCATAGAAACACATTGCAATATTATTCCATAGTTGGCAAGAATCCTAAAATATGTGTGATTTTCTAATTAAAAGTGTACAAAGAAATTAATTGTATAAATATTACAGGATTTATCATTGCCATTTGTCTATATCTATTTAATGATTTGTCATATTCTGATTAATCTTGCATTATTGAACTTACGGCCAAAATATTATTACAATCAGTAGGATCTAGAGACAGAGCAGATCCCAAATACTAGAATGCCTCGGGATTCTAGTCTGTCCTTAAATATAAATATCCTAAAACTTGCATAATTTCTGTATTTTCTAAAGAATGTCTAAGGGAATATTAAATAGTATTTAAAGATTATTGTGTTTTAATAATATGTCTTACTCAAGTCCCTTTTTATAGGTTTCTATCGCCTCATTGTACATTTTTCTTACAAAATAGTAACGCCCTAATGTGATATATCTATAGTATGGTTTTAAATTAAATAATATTTTATAAATAATTTCATTATTTTTTTATTTATACGTTTATTCATGATCACTAATTTGATTTGCTTTTTTATACATTTCTAAAGCTTTTTACTCATCTTTAAGTTGTAAATAACAATCTCCCTATGTTAGAAAATTTTCCCAATCATTTGGATTAGATTTCAAGGCTTCTTCTGAAACCTCTATACTAACTTTATATTTTCCTTACAGTAATCTTGATTAATAAAGTATTATCTATATATATTCTCAAATTTTTTATGAGTATAGTTTTAACCGTTTTACAATGTTTTAGATATGTGCTTTAAGGTTTCTGAGTTTTTTTAATTAAATAGATGTGATTTTTTTAGAAACTCTAGAGATTAAGGAATATTTCCTTTATACCTTATGATTAGTCCTAATAATTTTTATTCAAATAATTTGCAATAAAGAAAAATGCAAATTATTTATTTACCTTTTATTAAATTAGAAAATTCATGGCTTTCTGTATAATTTGCTTATATTTAGTCTATTATATTTAAAGCAACATCATAATTCTTGTAAAAATATAAATTTTAATAATTTTTATTAAAGAAATTATATATGATTTTCTTTACTTTTCTAACAAAATAATAATATAAAAGCCAATTTTTATTTAAAGTATTCTTATCTCCCAGAGAGATACCTGTAGATTGAATCATTCCTGTTTATTTAGAAATTTCTTAAACTGAAGACATAAGGATTGTTTAAAAAAAATGTAGTATAATTTGGGGTTTTTTGATTTTATTATTATTTAAATAAGCAATTTAATTATGTTATTAAAATCATAAATATTCATTAATAGAAATAATGCTCAATCCACCATAAACATACATATACGATAATTATTAAAACTGAATAAAAATAAAAATTCTTAAATAAATTCATATGATTAGCTTACAATAATCTAATGCTATTAAAAACATCTATGACTTTAAAAATAGGTGCTTCATTGAATTTTGAATAATCATATCATTAAAAAAATATAAATCAATAAATTTTTTTACATTTTTATAAAAATATATAGAATAATTTATATAATTAAAATTATTAAAATTATATTAATTTTTTTTTACATTTAATTAATATTTCTAACAATACCAAAATAAGAGATATTTAAATTAGAAAAATATTTAAGATATGTAATTAATACATTTTATAAGAAATTTAAAATAAAATAATTTATTACAAATTTAGTAAATATATTTTTGATTATTTAAATTATAACTCAATTTAAAGCTTGAAAGAGTTATATTTATTATATACTAAAACTCAATAATGGACATATAATTTATAAAATAGTAAATGTTTAGTTAAAATTATATACTAGTTAAAACAAAGGATAATAAAGAGAAAATCTCATTTACAGTAAATATTATGCAAAATTTATTTATCTATTGATATAAATAAAATGTTTCTTATTTTATTGTTTATTAGTTATTATTCTTATTAATATTTAATATTAATTAAATCATTCTTCTTCATCATCTCCATAGGAATCCATTCTTTGTCTTCCTTGTTGGTCTATTGATAATAAAAAGATTATTCATGAATAATATTTAAATAATATATTAGTATTTAATTACTTAGATCATTATCGTTATCAATAGCATCGTTATCAAAGGAAATGGCAATGATAAGTTGCTTCTTTAAGATTTCTTTTGATCTTTAAAAATTATAAAAAATTATTAATATAACTATTTTTTATTGATTTATAATTTTGTACGAATAGTTAGGGAGTTCTAAGTTAAAGAAACAAGTATCAGCTTTGGGGAGACACTTATCAGGATTTTTTAAAGCTGAAGGATACATGGCGGGCTTAAGTCCTAGTTTAATTTGTTTTTTCTCAAATTCTTCATCGCTAGCAGGCAATCTTTCTTGAGCCCAGCAGAATTTAATGAATCTAAAACATAAAAAATAAAAATAAATATCATATAGGTTAATAAATTTCTATATATAATTACTTGAGTTTTTCTATTTCCGAAAGTTCGTTTACTGCTTCCCAGAAGAATTTAACAAGGTTGGAAGATTCTTTAAGGGGCTTTTTGCATTCAGTGTGTCTTCTGAGCATTTAGAAATCTACTGTTCTGCTTCCACAAACCTTTGAGAAAAGAAAATGTGTAATATAATATTTTATTAATTTTATGAATCGTTCTTTTTTACCATATATTCTAAGTCTTTGTGAGACAAGATTTTGAGCATGGGGGCTGGTATCATAGAGTGAAGTCCTTTTTATATGAATTGGATTTGTAGGGAGGTGGAGTTGACTTTAGTAAGGAACAGACTGTTCAAGAATTCATGTCTGTTTTCATATGTGACGATTCCCATTTGTTGATCAGAGGACATCATTCCCAACTCATTGAGGTAGTATTCAACTTCTTCTTTCGATCCGAACCGAATGTTTTTGTTCCAATTTTCAAAGCTCTTTTCAATTTCTTCCAGGTCCTATGAATGATGATGATTATTTAATAATTAAAAGTGGATAAAAAAGAAAATATAAATAAAACAATAATTAATTTACTTTAACTTCTAGTTTTTCTTCAACGATTTATTTCCAGAATATTTTCGGCAAGTCAAGAGCCAAAGTGACTCCGGTTCTGATGCAACATCCCATTAAAATTCCCAAAAATTCGAAAAGTTGAAGGTCGTGGGTGGACTTGGCTTCATGGTTTACGACGTACTTGTCCTGATTTTCTCCTTCGTGATTGAGGTTGTTTTCACAGGGAATTAGTAAATTCAAAGATCGCGAAATGCTGCTAGTTCTGCTGGGCTGCAGCTCTGCACTGATGTCGGAGAAGAACTGTCTGTACAGACCGTATTGTCCCTGGGCTCTTTCTCCTTTCAAAATAATTTCAAACGAAATGAAGGGTTCGGTGCTAGGTCTCATTTGGCTCGTGTGCACATCTTTCAGCTGTTTGTAGGCACTTACGAAGGCGAAATCGACTTTTTAGTTTGATTTGGGAGCGGCTATCAAGGTTTGCTGCTGTTGATCGGGTGCGAATAAGTCGTTTTATTGGCTTTATTGTTGCTGCTGTTGTTGTTATTGAACGGAGGACTGGGAAGCCAGTTTGATACGATCGATGGTGACTTTGGGTGCAGATTCTCCGATGTCGTCGGCTCTTCGTTTCGAAGTTTTCTTGAGGACGTTTTGAATGAGATCCAGTTTGATGTGTTTGAGGCAAATGTTTCGCATTTCGGAAATTAAGTTGGAGATTCCCAACTGCACATTTATGCTATTCGCCTATTGCTGCTGCTATGCGGACTACTCTAAATCACTGTTCATTTTATGTTGGTAAATGCAGTTTTCAAAGTTGACGAAGTTGAGGCCTTCTTGTAAGTGTTGGTTAAGAATGCGGATCAGACTCCACGAAAATCTAATTGAGTTTTAATATCTTTTTATTTGAAACTAAAAACGTAAATAAATATAATTTAAATTACCTGAAATCTCTCAAATTCTTGAAGGAAACTTATTTGTTAAGCTAATTGTAGTCAAAAATGGCCGTGGGACTGTAGTAGTTGTGAGCTTCTGTGAATTTTTCGTTTCCTTACTGTACTTGCGAGTCACAACCAAAGTGGGTTTGAGTATGAATAAATCGCAAGTAGACGGGGTTAAAGACGAGAGAGGTCGTCGTTTGTTGACACACGATCATCTCCACGAACTGAGTCAGCTGCACCAACGTTTGGAAAGAGCACAATTACGGCTGAATGTACGGCTCATAGCAGGCCAGATTGAACCACAAATCGTATCCGAACATTTGTAGCACTTTGAACCCGGCAACGGAATCTTGTTCGATTAATTTAGTAAAGCTCGTTGCTAATTCGGCCGGATTTTCAACGTCAAAGTCGATTTCGTAGCTGGCAAATGTGGCAGCTACGACGTTGATGAAGTCTTGTTGTTCTTCGTTTTGGTGCTTGGGGTCGGCGGCAACTTTTAAAGCATCTTAGAGACAGGATGATACGATAGCTTTTAGTTGGACCTGTTCTTCCTGTGTAGTGAGTCTTGCCAGCAGCATTTTCTGTAAGGCATTCTATGCTTCTTCGGATTCTTCAATTTTCGCAAGTCCCAAAACAAGTTTTACTTTTTTGGCCTCGACAAATATTTCCTCTTCTTTGGGAGACTCTTCTTCTTTCTTTTCTTGAACTTCTTGCTTCTCCACTGCTTGTTCGCCTTCTTATTTCTTTTCTTCCTTGGGTTTAATGGCTTCTTGAGGTTGCTTTTGATGTTGGAAAAGAGAATTTTCAAGTATTTCCAATTCTTCGGGACACATACCATCAACATCTAAAAAGAATTGTATTTTGTTTAATTTATTGTTTCAAAATTTACCTAACATTTAATTACCTAGTTTCTCAGCTTAAATAATGAGTTGCAGATCTTCTTCAGTAAGTTATTGATTGGCCAAGAGAGTGTTTGCTATTTCTTATTGTTGTTTTTCGCTTTGAAGTTATTATTCTTTTTCTTTTTCTTTTTCTTTTTATTCTTCTTGTTATTACTATTATTATTATTCATTTTCCACCTTTATTTCCTTGCTTTCTTTCTCCTATTCTTTTATTTCTTCCTCAGCTTCGTTCTTTTTCTCTTCTTTTAAGTTATTTTTCTGATCTTTTTATTTTTCGACTTCTTTCTTTTCCTCTTTTTATTTTCTTTTCTTTTCTTTTTGCAGTTATTTTTATTTTTCAACTTCTTCCTCTTCTTCTTTTTAAAGTTTCAACTTAATTTCTTCATCTAATCTTTTCTCTCTTTCCTCTCTTAGTTGCTATTATTCTCTTTCTTTTTTTTCTTTTTCCATTTTTTTAAGTTATTTCTTAGCTTTTTTAGAGAGGGGTTATGATTATTATTATTACTTTTAAATATCGTTATCAGGCTGTTTTTATTCAATAGATGAGTTCTGTTTTGATGTCGTTTGATCTTCTTATTAGTTATTTTTTTACTGTTATTATTCTTAATTTAATTATTTTTCCTTTTCTTCTTGTTCAGCTTATTCTTTTAATTTGAGTTTGGCCTGTTATCGCTATTCCAATATTTATTTCTTAGTTTTCTCGGCTTCTTCTTTGTAGTACTAATTGATTTTGGATTCTAGTTTTTGAATGAGAGAAGCAAATCTTTCCTTATCTTTTTGAACTTCCTCCTATTTAATCAAAAGCGATTTAATTAAAAAAATAAAAGATGAAAATTTTCATTATATTGATAGGGGTGTTTGTTACCTGCATGATGTCAATATCGGTGGGTTGAGTAGAAACTGGTTCGGGCTCCTGTTCAGGAGGAGGGTTTTCTTACACTGGTTTTTTATTCGGCGGTTCGGCAGTTCCACACACGGAGCACACAGTGTTGTCCCATTCATTGTGAACGGTGCAAATAGGGCAGGCCCACAATTTAGGTTCCTGTATAAAGAAATTTTGAAATTAAATTAAATGTTTTAATTATTTTATAAATTTTATTTACTTCAGGTTATTCCTCTTCTTCCTCCTCTTCTTCTTCCTAAATGTCTTTGCCAGGTGCGTTTTCTCCTTCTTGTTTTTTCTCTTCTTCTTCTGGTTGGAGTTCAGCTTCGGTGTCATATCCAATGGTATTCATTTCATCGATCAAAATGACTGCCATTCCTAAGTGTTCAGACTGTTGTTGTTTTAAGGATTCCTATTCATTATTCTTATTTATTTCTTCGTTTTCTTATTTAGAGACAGGAAGGAAGTCTGGATTGGGAAGAATGTAGATATCACTTAGAGGATTTAAAATCCTTGCCTTAACAGCGCTCAGATTTTTGAGTAAAAAGTCTCTCAATTCATGAATAGTCATTTCCTAAGGCAAGTTCTATAAAAAGACAATTTTTTCCCATTAAGACTCGATGTCGAGTTATTGCAATGCTTTTTTGTAAATGTCTTGTGATAATTTGGCCTGAATTTACTGCTCTTACAGTTATTGTTGCTATTTAGAATTGCAAGACAATAGTGAAGTGGAGGTCTTTTTAATGTAGTTCAATATTATTTGAATGTTAATAATGTTAATAATTCCGGAAGAGATTTTCAAATTCAAAGGGTTGGAGGCGAGGGGATTTTCCGTAAACAAGTTGATCTTAGATTTTACGATGGGGCACAGCAATGTGGCGACCATTTCCGTGTAGTCTTGAAGACAAGACGAGTAGAGAACGATTCGGTCTTGCTATTGGAGGTCTTGCAGCGTTTTCACGTCCTTTAAAAATTAAATTATTTTTTTAATATTTGGAGTAAAAAGTGAAAAAAACATCGATTAATTAATAAATACTTCAACTGCCTTTTAAATGAAAGATTTCGAAATTCCGAGTAGTTCAAAGGGCTGGGTGTTGGAAAATTATTTTTCCTGATACTGTTGTTGGAGTTCAATGAATGAAAGGAGTTTTTTCGTATTTCTGGTAATCATGATGGCTAGCTACTGTTTGAGGGTATTCGGTCCCATCATGCTTTCGAAAGAGGAGGTCAGAATTCGGTTGATTTTGACAAGTTATTTGTAGTTTTATTCGCTCTGTCTCTGCAAAAGTCCACTTCCTAGGGTGTCAATCAGCCAGCATACGACGCTCCAGTTGCTCGGAATCAAATAAACGAGGCACTGTGTGGTTAATTAATTTAAAATTTAATTTTTTTTAATTTAAAACAAACAAAAAAAAAGAATTTTACTTCAAGTTTGGAGGTGTCTTTTTCGTCTTTGTCGAGACAGGTGCTTTGGTCGAAATAGTATTGGGTGTATATTTGACTTCCGTTGAAGACGAGGGGCTCGAGATAGAGTTTGTTTTCGTTTTTCCCGGCGTGGATGCCCTGGACTGGTTCTAGGCCGTGGCTGTCGTAGTAGAGATTGAGCCCGGAACACTTGCAGAGTTTGGAGTCCGCTTTGAAGACGACCACGATTTGCGAAATGTGGTCGCTCTTTTTGCTTTTTTTGCGGTTGTTGAGGGGCAGTAGCTCATTATTGTCGTTGACTTGGTTTTGTTCTGCGTCTTAGTTACTGGAATTGCTGTTCATTGCGTAGCGCGCATTGATTTTCTTTTTGTGTTGATTTTTCAGATCGGCAAAGTAAGACCTTTTCGTAATAAAATGATTCAATCTCTGGAGTTCCTGTTCCGCCCAAACGATCAGTTGTTCAATTACCTTCTGTTCTTCCTGGCCCTCCTCGGCGCCACCCAAGTTCAGAACAAGTTCTGTGAAGGCTTTGATTTTCGGGAAGTGGTGTTTCTATTGTTATTGTTGCTCTTCGCCACTACGCAGGAGACTGCCTTAATTGGAGTCGCCATTGTTTGCAGAATTTGAGGTATTATTGGAAGAGCCAGCGTTGGTGAGGAGAATTGAGGCGAGGAGTTGGTTTCCGTTCGCCTTGAGCCAGTCCTTTTAAGGGTCATTGGTGAGTTCATCTCTGACGGCCCACTTAATCAGTTCTATCAGGTTGAGACTGAAGTCTTTAATGATGGAGTTGTTATTCAAAATTTGAGGTTCATTTTCGAGTCGACAACCTACTACTACTAGGGCTGGTTATTATCAGCGACAGTCAATTCCGCTATGTTCACTTGGCAACTGTCCTTTCTTCTGTTTGATTGTTACGACTAGAGTTGTTGTTCAGAGGGTACTTATATATTCTGCTGCTTTTGGTGCAGATCAAAGAACTGTAACAGAGTGTGACGGGAAAACAGTTTGATTGAGGTGGACAGGCTCTACAAGAATTGCAACTAAATATCTTCGACATGGAGTGCTCCCGACCAATGTTTAAGTGGGACTTCCGGGATTTTTATTTGACTGATATGGACCCAGAACGAGTAGAGTTGGCTGTTTTCATTATCTTGGTACAATACCAGCGCCGAAGAGCTCCTGATATCAAGGGCAATGATTTGCACGGGCACGGAGCTGTTTTGTAGATTGTATTGCTGCTTCAAGAACTGGAAAATCAGCGAACCTGGCTGTTAGTAGCCGCTGTTAGCAGAAGCGCTTAATATCCCACCGGCACTTGACGCATTTCCGCTGCCTGCAGCGCTTCCACCAGAGCCACCGCCTGCGCTGTGTGATACGCCGCTGTTATTGGTGGAGTTGAGATTGACCAAGACACACATTCCGATGCGCAGTTCGTCGATGGGCAACGTCGTCGTTTCCTAAAAGGCCATGATGCTCTGAGTGTCGCAGCCTGGAGGAGGTTTCTGGTCGCAAATGATGTACAGTTCTTTGATAGCTTCCTTCACATTGCCCTGAATGATGTGGTTCGAAATCTGCGCTATTGCCATCTTCACTTCCCACGTCTGCAGCGTTCCCTTGCAATACGCTTCAACCTTCGGGAAAATCTGTTTCTGCCAGTGAATCAGGAGGTAGTTTTTCGCCACCTTTTGCTCGATTTCGCGCAAAGTCGTGTTGTAAGGCGATAGGGCGCACGTGAAGTTGCTGATCGATTCACTCAAATTCTGAACCTTCGAAGGTTCTTTTTTCAGTGAGGGCATTTCGCTGTCGTAAGTCACGAACTAGTACTGTTTCACCTTTCTTTAGAATTTCTTTTTCATGAGTTCTTCTTGCGCTCTCACGGAAACAACAGAACAACTTTACTACGCCCCTTCTTGTGATTGCTGTTAGTTTTTGATTTCTAATTCTTTATCCTCTTCTTCGTCTTCTTCATATTCTTCATCTTCTTCTTCTTCATCTTCATCGTCATCTTCATCGTCATCTTGGTACTTCGGCTTGGGAATTCGGATTTCCTGAAGCTAATTTTGGAGTTTCCCTACGTAGAGTTCCCACTCCTGAACGAGTTGGTCTTCGTATACGGCGGGGTTTCGATCGGAGGGACATGTTTTGACCAATCGGTACAACTCCTTGAATACTTTGAGTGTTTTTTCTTTGTGCAATTTCTTTTGCGCGAGGGCGTTGGCCCAGGGCAGTTGCGCAGCAATTTGCAGCAAACTGCGCAGGATGATTTTGTCTCCGATCAGGTCCTGGCACCCTGAACACGGCAATTTGAGCTGCTCAAGTCCGGCCAAAATGGCGTCGATGAGCAGGTCGTAGTTGTGGAATTCCTGTTCGAAAAACACCGTGCTTTGCGACTGGATGGCTTCAATTTCTGCGCTGTTCATAATTTGCATCGTGAGACTGCTGTCCTGCTTCGAAAACAGTCCGCACTTCACCTGTCCATTCGCCCTGCTGCCCATCCCCACGACGTACTCTTCTTGATCTTCCAGAGAAGTCAATTTCACCTTCATCGATTGACGCACTGCCGAGCTCCAGCCGCCCACCGCGTTCAAATACCCAATGATTCGCGCCCGTTCTTCCCGGCTAATATCAGCGCCGCCACTCCATTGTTTCGCCGTTGTCAGCCTTTCCAAACAAGTTTTGAAGTCGCAGTTGAACACATCTAAAGCCTTTCTATCACCAACGTTTTTCTTAAGCAAAATTTCGTCGACGAGTTCCACGAGTTCTTGCACGAGCGTCGTCGTGCCGCTACCAGAGCGCACGGCATTGTGCACGTTCGGCACAGAGTTAGCCTCCAGGTAGAATTTCTCATGTTTCGGGTTGAGTTCTTGGAACAGAAGTTGCGTTTCGCTGTTTTCCAAAATCGGATACACATTCGCCTTCGCAATCATCACACACATTTTGCTCATCCCGCGATTTTCTTCTTCCTTCTCCAGTTTATCTCTATCGTCTTTGCGTTTCTGTTCTTCCTTTTCTTGCGCCTTCTTAGCTTTTTCCGCCTCCTCTTTGCTCACTTCCTAACCAGGCTATTACTGTTATTACTGTTATTGCTGTTATTGCTGTTATTGTTATTGTTGTTGCTACTATTTAATGCTGCCCTGATACGAAGGGGCGTCCAAATTGAACAGATCCAGCACGTGCAGCAGTTACGGGCCGAAATCATTGTAGTAGTCCTCAATTTTTATTTTCTTCACTTTGTTCAGACACCCGTAGTTTATGATATCTGCCAGTTCTTACGCACGTTCCTGCGAGTACAGCGTTTCGAGAACGGGTGAAAACCCTAGAATGTTCATCAGATTCGACAGCAGAGACACATCCTGAATGTGTTGGAAAATTTGGCGCACGAAGTTGTGTGCCTGCACAAGTCGCATCTGTTCTTCCTTCTTCTCCAACATTTCCTTCGTAAATCGATTTTGAATTTGTCCCACCAGGTACATGTACTTCTGACTCAGCTGTCTCAATTGCTTGTTTTCCCACGTTTTTTTCGCAGGCATCTTCATCGTTGTAGAGGCTTATGACGGCTATTACTATTATTGTTACTGTTGTTGTTATTGTTAGTTAGTGGTGTCTTTATTAGTGGCATTTAACTGTAAGAAATTGAAGTCATTAAACAGTTCTACGTAGTTAAGTTGCCAGCCAAGAGGCATTTCTGATTCTAGCTGTCCCGGCAAACAAATACCGTTTCTTTGTGGCAGATTGTGCATGATTTTCTCGGGAATCGGGATCGCTGGTGAATTTTACTATTACTGTTATTGCTACTACTGTTATTGTAGTGCGGAGGACTATTTCGAAAATTGTTTTCTTTTTTCGGCCAGTTCCTTCTGTTCTTCCTTCTTTTTCTGCTCCAACTGCTCCTATTTCTTTTGGAACTCCAGGTACTCTTCGTAGGTTTGCGGGTACTCCTTCGTGAAGGTCGGGTACAGACGTTCCCAGTGGTAGAACACCTTGATCATAAACTGCAGATCTTCCTCCTCCATAAGATGCGCCAAAACCACATATTCCTCTTTCTACGAATCACCGTTGTCACTATCACTATTGCCATTCAGTTTCAAACCCAGTTGCTTCGTGAAGCGCTTCGAGTACTTCGAAGTCAATTGATTTCGCGCTTCAGAAACGATTTGGTTCATTTCTCGGTAAATTTGCACTCCCACGTTGCTCTCCTCCGACTCCTCGTTCAATATCAGGTGACCAATCTTCTCGGCCAGCAGTTTCAAATTGTGTTGCTGTTGTTGTTGTTGTTCTCTGCTTTGCCCATTTTCTTGGATTTTTGCGCCCAATTCCTTCACCACGACACTTCCCTCTCTGTTCCATACCGGCATCAAATACTTAACATCTGTCAGGGCCGGAGTTTTCAAATCGCTGAGACAAACACGCGGCAGTACTCGTTTCAATACTCTGCTCGCCATTTTCAAAAGAGATGGTGTACTGGAGTGGTAAATGATCATCATCATCATTGTGGCCAAATCATCGAGACACTCACAGCCCAACTGGCTTTTGCTGTTGCTCAAATTTGAGTTTACCTTTTGTTCCTAATTGTTGGCTTTTAATTCTACATCTTCTTCTTTAGTAGTACTAATTCTTTTTGAGTTAGCGAATTTTTCTGAATCAACGATTTACTTCAGTGAAAGCTTTTTCAGCAGGTCGTACACGATTCCCAAAAGGAAATTCAGACGCTGAACCCCAGCGAGATCGAAAATTCTGCTCAAAACTCGTCCATTGACCTCCAACTTGCCGCCGCTCGCCTTATTAAGGTTCGAAACAGGAACGTAACTCGCCGTTGAGTGGTCTTCCACAACTCCCAACTCCTTTGCGATCAAATTGATGCATACATTCAAAAAGTAAGACGGCAACTTCTTCACCTATCCGGCTATGTCAGTCAGCGAAAATGCTAAGTTTTGCACCTGGTTTTGAAGTGCGTTTAAAAGAGATCGCAAGTCTTGCTATTCGGAGGACAGATTCGCGAAATTCGTGCACAAAAGCCCCAATTACAAGCTGTTTTTCAAAAATTCCAGTCCCTGGTTCAAATTTTCACAACTTCCAACATTTTACTATTACTACTATTATTATTATTGCTTTTTCTAATTTAAGCCAGTTTCAACTTCTCTATTTTGTTGGTATTCCTAGAGCTGCTCGTTGGAAATGGCAAAGTTGTACTGGAATTCATCGGGGGCGAACAGGTTGTTGAACTTGAAGGTTTGGTGGATGCTTTGCGACTGAATTAGCGAGTTGATTTCGCAGATTTGGAAGTAAATGTCTTGCATTTAATCTTGGAATAGATTCACAGAGGAATGACTTTCAAACTCTTTTTGCAACGTTTCCACTTCGTCAAAATGCTTTTGCTCTTCTTAACCATTGTTGTTGTTGTTGTTGTTGTTGCTGTTATTTTCTTGTTGCTATTTCGATGATGCTGAAGCTGAGAAGACAGACGGACTATTGAAAATGCCCATGGCAGCCATTGCTTGCTGCATTAGTTTTTCGGTCAGTTCTTGGTGCGTAATGTTCCTGATTTGCGAGTGGAATTTGAAGTTGAATTGCCTGATGAGACTTTCCAAATACTTTTAAAATAATAGATTTTTTTGATAACTATATGGTAATTATGGAAAGAAAAAAAAAAATATCTACCCTCGTGAGACTGCTTTTATAAACAGCTTAGAGCTGCTTGTTGGCGCACAAGATACTCGCAAAGCAATTCTGTTGGAAGATGTTTAGAGTGAAGGCGAGCATTTCTCCACTGTTCTGGAGATTGTTTTTCGTCATCTGAGCAACATATCCCATGGCCACAATTCTTTTCGCACAACTGAAAGTAAAAAATTAATTAATTAAAAATAAAATAAAATAAAGCAAAGCGAGCCCAATCTTTTAGTTAGTTACTCCAAATTCTGCGTGACGTAGGCTTGTTTGATGTCAGCAATTTCGATGTCCATTTTCAAGAAGGAAACGATGCACTGTTGCGGCGAGTTGAACCTGCTATTGTTTTCAGCGGAGAAACTAAACACTCCATCTACGTTGGCATCTTCGGACTACTTTTATTGCTATTCTTATTGCTCACTGACACTTTAGGACTGCAATTCCTCTGATTCCTTGTTCTTTTTTCCCAGTACTTGTAGTGTTGGTAACTCTTCATCTGCTGTCTGAAGTACTGCAGCTTTTGCTTGTCGAGATTTTTTTCAGAAAGCGGCGCCGAAATCACTCTTTTCATGGACAGCGGCGGCAAAATCTCCATCGACTGTTGGTTTTTCTGAAGCTGCAAATTCGGCTCAGCAGCGTTTTGATTCTGGCTGAACTGCTACTGTTGCTGTTACTGCTGCTACTGCTCGTGGTAGAGGTACTATTCTTCTTGATACTTCAGTTTCAGTTCCTCCTCCTCTTCGTCTAAGTAGTAATTGTTCTGAGAGGTTACGGCCACGTTTTCGCTAACACTGTTGTTAAGTGTAAGCAAAAACAATGCCTTTTCTATGATCATTTTCGCCACGATGAAGTACGGCGAAACGAACTCGATTTGTGACGGTACTTATTATTGCTATTAGTTTACGATTTGGTACTTTCTCGTGTCCAGAAGAAGCAAACACTCTTTGAAAACGCGCTTCGAAGTCGTTTTCAAGTCTTCCGGGTTGAAAAGATTCATCATCTAACACGCTGTGCAAATTTGTTTCACCTTCTCTATTCCATTGCACACTTCTTTTTCAAAATATTCTTGAAGTTCTCCCTCCATCTATTGTTGTTATGCGTTAAATGATCAATTAATTAATTTATTTATGATTCATTAATTTTAAAAAAATAGATTAATTAAGATACTTGACTCGTGTGGATTTCCTTCAGAATATCTTCTTGCTATTTTAAGTAGATTTCGATGGATTCATTCTGCTTTTCTTTGATTCCCTGCTCATTTTTGAAACCAATAATTTCAGCAGCTTCTATAACAGCTCCAATTTCTCTTTCTAACTCTCCCTATTCTTTTCTTTCCTCCTCGACCACTTTTTCCGATTATTATTATTGCTGTTACTATTTTTATTTGTTGTCTTTTTCTATTTTCTACTTTTACTATTCTTGCTATTGTTTTTAAATGACCTTCTTCCCGGCCTGCGTCAATTTGAGTTTTTTCCCTACTTTTTTCACAATCGGAGCTGCTACTGCCACTTACTATTGTTACTACGATTGTTTGCTTTTAATATTGGGCTTATTGTTGCTGCTACTTGCTGCCTCTTTTTCTTTTTCTTCTTTTTTTGCTTCTTCAAATTTTCTTTTTATATGCGGTTTTCTTAGAGGACGAGCTGCTTTTCCTTATCGAAACGCGCCTGAAGTAGTTCTGCTTGCAACTTGTCTTTGTAAATTTACTTGATTTCTTCCCGTTTTTTCGCGAGCGACTCGAGACAGAAGTGCAGTTCTTTGAAGTTTTGAATGCAGGCGATCATGTATGACAGCACTTGGCAGTTCGTTTCTGCGAAACCGGTGATTTTTTCCTTAATGAGTTGGTTCACCGTTTCCTGTAACTCGCGCTGCAGCAAGCAGTTGTGGTACATTTGCACCAAAATCAGCAGCATTTCAGCCTTCTCCCACAACTCTTTGAACTCCTTCGTGAAGTTTGGTCTCATTTTCTCCATTCGGTACACATTAGGCAGGGCCACCTGACCCTTCAACTCCACCGCGAAGTCGACAAAGGCCCCGCTGTTGTTTTCAATTTGTCGAACGTACTCGCCTATGTGCGGCAAACATCCCTTCGCCAAATTTTACCAATCAATCGAGTACATGTTTTCACTACCTCCTCCCCTTTTCTTGCTTGAAGTTTCTTTTTTTTTCAATCCTTTTTCCTTTCTGCAGCCGTTGTTCTCGTTTGTCTGAAACTAAAGTTCGATTCGCAGGCGTAGATTTTCGCCATCAGGTCTTTCATCACGTTCTTCTTCTAGTTGCTACTGTTACTCACACTGCTATTATTTATTTGAGAATTTCCGAACTAGTCGCTTCCGAACTAACCCCCCAGTTTGTTGTGATTGTTTCGTTTTCCATTATTATTATTATTGTTGCCAGACAGCATGACTCCTTGCATTTACAAGAAAAACTTATTCACATTTTCCGGTATGTATTGAGAAGCAAGTAAATTATTGTCGTTTTCAATGTTGTCGGCCAAAAAGTACTGCCATTGCTAAGGGAACTAAGTCTCTATCTTCCTCCTCTTCAAGTAGTCTTCCGAGTTCGAGTCGAGCGGACCGTGTTTGAATAGAATCCAGTTCTGCAGATCCTTATCGGCCAAAATGTTTTCCACTCTTCTGTCACTTTCGCAGTTAAGCAAATTGGTATTGTACCCACCGACGATCGCCTGCGGCTACTTACTCTGAATATCCAGTGCCAAGTAGTTTTGCACCACACTCAATGCCGTAATAGCCACCAATTTCAGACATTTTTCCATTGCCACCATCACCTGCACTTCTCGGTTGCTGTCCTGATGTTGTTACTGCACGTTCCCACTGCTGCTCGCCACTCCGCCCTTCGTCCCATACACGGGTCGCGCTATGATTTTGTACCCCCAAAGCGTTATTCCATCACCACTCTACCTTACCTGTGCCTGCGATTAGAACTCGACTTTCAAGTTATTTCCCATAATAAAAATCGGTTGCTTTATTTACTGCGAATTCATTCGCCCATTCAGACGTTGATACGTATACAGACCGTCCCAGTTGCCGTTCAAACCCTAGTTTCCTCCACCACCACCTCCGGAACTGCCCCCTCCATTTCCTCCATTGTTTCCACTGCTGTTCCCAGTGCTGTCACTATACCATCCCTAAATCGTCATGTAGTCGTGTTGGTCGGAAGAGTTACGAGGGTCCTGTTCGATCACGATTCCCAAGGCGTCTTTCCAATAGATTTTGTCGAAATAAATTTGTTGTCCCTTTTCATATGGATGCGAGGTCTAAAACACTTTGTACGCCGTTTGGTGGATTCCCGGTTGCTGGAAGTTGCAGAAAGACCAGAAGCATTTATTGTTGCTTTAAACTTCTTCCCCGCCACAATTGTTCGGACAGTTATTGCTTAACTCCCACACATTTTACTGCAGATTCTGTTTCAAAAATTGGAACAATGCGTTCGCATTTTGCTGCAGAGTGACGAAGTTGTGCATAAGACTTTGTTGCGGCACGTAAAACGCGCTTGATTACATTATTATGTAGCAAAAATAAGTCTAAAATTGCATTAAGTTGCCTAAAATGTCCACCAAAACCTCTTGTTCAGCAGTTGTTGTTGGGTTTCTTTATTTTCCCAACAAGTTCAGATTCTGGCAGAAAGTGCTCTTATTTTAGTTTAAATTAGCGAAAGTTTGTTACAACAAACCCAGTACCTTCTGAGCCAATGCAGTTCTCAATTTCCATTCGTTTTCAGCATCAGTGATCTTGTACAACTGAGTCCATGTTCTTTCGAAAAGCATACTCATCATTTTCCACGCATGAAGCGACCTTTACAGTTCAAACACATCCCGTTCTTCCTATTTTTTAGTTAATTTAATTATATATTTGATTATTTTGATAGATTTTACAGGTTTTATGGTGAAATCGAGACATACTTTACTCAGTAAATCGAAGAATTGGTGACTTGATTACTAGTGATTGGAAGCCTTCTTTAGCATAATTTATTTTAAAAGCTGCTATTAAGCCTTTTCCGCATTTATTTATTTAACTTATTCTTGATTCTTGCTTTGATTTTCTTCTTTATTATTTCGATTTTCTTTATCCATATTCTTGTAATACTCTTATTCTTCTTCTTCATCACTTGAATAATAATCGTTGTAGACTCTTTGAGGTTGTTTATAAACCTATTGCTATTCTAACAACTGTCCTTCATTTAACTTATCTACCTGTTTTTCTTCCTCTGAGTCTTGTGAGATCGAGTACCCTCTCTTCTTCAAATTTTCCTTTATTTTCGAAATGCTTTCATTCAATTCTTGAACGGAAAGTGATTCTAGTTATTCATCATCAGCAGTATCCTCATCATCATCACCACCACCAGCTGATTCTTCTTTTCGTGCTTCAGAATTGTTTGGCATTCCCAAGCCGATGACCAGTTCTGCCTCTTTTTCCAAAATGGCAATGTGGCGCTTCAAAGATATCAATTCACGCAACATTTCCACCAAGGCCATCTTTTTCTTGCACTCCTTCTCCTCGCTTTGTTGTTTTTTTTAATTTTGCTGCAATTACGTTTTTTTAGCATTTTATTACTGCAGCAACGAGTCATTCTCAGACGATTTACTTTCACTCGCCATTTGGACGGCTTGTTTTTCGAATCGGCTCCACAGTTAAAAGTTGATCAAAATCTGATTTTAGAAGAAAAGAGCCGGATTTTGATCTTCGAAACTAGGAGATGAAGTGTTTTTAATCTGAGAAATTTACACTTCCACATTTTCCCAATAGTAGCTATTCAGGTCAGCAATCAGCAGCCTTCCCAGCGGTTCTGAAAAGCACCCATTTTCTTTCGAAAAGTGCAAATGTCGGTCCTTATTATAAACGTATTTGAACTGCGTTTTGGCTGTGGAATTTGCATTCACCAGCAAGTCATTTTCGTTCTTGATGTGGTCAATCATCACTTCTCTGAAGGCGAAGTTCTTCTTCTGCATTTCCGAATTTCCGTACTTTTCTAAGAATTTCTTCAAAATCAATTCTTCTTCTTCTTGTTGTTGTTGTTGCTACGGCATCTCTTTTTTTTCTTGCTTCAACATCAACGTCAGCCACTGAAACTAATCTTCGTTGCTCACTGCGAAAATTTCGAATCCCTCCACGACAATGGTCCATATTTGATTGCAAATCGATTGTTGTTGTTCCTCGAAGTGACTTGGTTAACTTAGGAGTCGCAGCAAGGCATTCTTCAAATAGTTGACAATCTATACGATTCTAATGTTGTTGTTGTTCTTCATTTACTTCTTTTCGCAATTTTAAGTTTCGTTTTTTTCCTATTTTTGTTGTAATTATTGTTACGTCTTTTAGTAGTTTTAAAACCAAAGAACGTCAGCATGCAGGGTCCAGTGCTCCAAAACGTGTAACCACAGCGAAAGTTGACGAAGATCTTCATCCTTCTTTTGTTGATTTCCCACTCTCTCCATTATAGGCTGCAAATGGTTATATATCAATTCGAGTTCTTCCATCGTTCCATTGATGCAGTACGCGTACACCTTTTTTACTTCTTGCAACACGTTGTGTGGCGCAAGGAGCGAAAAATCTCCCCTAGATTTCGAGCCGGCCATTTTCAAAACCAGTTTCTTTTACAATTGCGCAACCTTCATTTGCTCCAACTGTTTATTCAGTCGCTTGAGCAGCGTGTTTTTCTGTCCGGAAAAGTGCTTTTTCTTTTCCATTTGAAGTGAGCAAAATGAGTCCAATTCATCCTTCAATTTCACGCCGTCCTATTCCAATTTTTGAATGAAATCCTTCTCCTCCTGCAATTCGATCAGTCCCCATCCGTACAAATAGTCCCATCTGTTCAATCTCCAGGGTAGTATGAATCGTTCTCTCTAAAGGCTAATAAGAGTAGTTATTATTTGCAGTTTCAGCTCTTCCCCAGAGGAAATCTATTCCTGAACTCCAAATTACTACAAAATTTTACTTCTCTTGCTGTGAATTTCGTGTTCTTCAAACGAAACCATCGGCTTCTATGAATACGTTATCAAGGCGGGAAAGGAAGTGTGCCCGCTTAAAAAGTGTAAAATAAAGAATTTTTTTAAACTGTGGTTGTAGGTCATCACGTAGTTCGGGTTCATATTGTAGCATTTTTTCTGGTCGACGACGCAAACAAACGAAGATCGCAAATACCTCTTTTCGCGATTCATTTTATCCACCATTTCCCGCTTTCGACACAACTCTATTTGTCGGTTTATCAACTCTTGTTCTTCTTCCGCATCTTTGAAATGATCTGATAATTTCGTCTTTTCTTATTCGAGTCTGGAAATTTATTTTTTTATTATTATTTTTTTAAAATTATTTTTTATTTTACCTGTCCCTTTTGATCTGCAAAGAGCTCAGTTGTGCTTCTATTTTTTTGTTTCCTTTTTGAAGAGTTAACTATTCCAGTTGGCTATGGAGTTCATCTAATTCATCGCAAATTCTGTCATAATTTACTTCTCGTTCTAAAAAAAATTCAATTAAAATGTGTTAACCCAATTAACTATTTAATTTAATTTATTTATTTATTTATTACCCTCCATTTTCTATCTAAATTCTTTTTCTTTTTACAAAATGACTTAATTTGTCGTCTACTGACTGCTTTAAACGTATGACTATCTATAATTTCTGTAGGCATCTTGATCAAAATCTTTCACGTCTTCTTCATTGATCGAAAAGATCTTGACTCCGTGCTCACTATAAAGCGCGATTTGTTTGTCGTCCATGGTCCAACAGTTGCTATGAACATTAAAGGGGAAAATCAACGAATTTTCTTTCATTTGTATATCATTATGTTTTAATTCCTTCGTATTTCCGATGACTTCGCATTGCGCCAAAAGAGTTCTTCCCTTTAACATAATCGTTCTCTTTTCTCTTTCTTACTATCCCTCGTCTACCAACCACTGTGCAGCTTTTTAAATATCGTTTAACTGAATTGTTAGAGCCCTCTAACATTCAACTATCGTGTAGAGTCCAGAAAAAGACTCCCAAAGTTCTTGTGCCAAGTCCATATTTTCCTTGTCTTTTAGTTCCGTAGACTGTATTAAAAGTAAATATTTTCAACAAAAATTTTTATTAAAAAAAATTAATTTCTTACACTTTCACTAGTTTACTAAACATCAAATTTGTACAAATAAAACTCTAGCAAATGATCATATTTGTCTTGCTTCGCTTCCTGCACAAGTAATTCATTTTTCAGGCGCTCTTCCTCTTTTTGCAAATCTTCTTTCTTCTTGGCCGGTTTTTTCACAGCTTGTTTCGAAATTTTAGCAGTACTCTGAGTTGAACTTGGAGCTTTCTATTTTAAATCCTATTATTTGATGCTATTTTTTCCAAAAATTCCGTAATCTTATTACTGCTACAGTAAATCTTTTCTGGTATCAAAATCATAAGAGTCAAACAGACTATTCTTTCCTTATGAAATCTTCTTTTTATCTTCCTCGATCTTTTTTTACTTTTATTGCTAATCAGCTGGTATTAGCTGCTCTCCCTCAATCTTTTATGGCTCAGAAGCTATTATTTCTGACTTTTTACTTTTTCTTATAAATTTAATTTAAAATTAAAGTTTTTGAATTAATATTGGAATATAAGATAATTACAACAGAGGCTATTCAATTTTTTCTGCTTTCTTGGTTACTAATTGTCTTCCGATAATGTACAAGTACTTTCCATCAGTCATAAGCTAGAATTTATTATTCATCTAAGTCAATAGGGTGCTTTGAAACAGTTCTCGACACTGTAATTAAATGAATCCTTCACTTTGAAAAGTAGAGGGTGAAATAATCTCAACTGTTGATCCCTAAATAATATTAAAAAATTAAGCAAATGATTATTTTATTTACTAATTTATTTATTTATTTATTTATATTTGAAAGATTATTACTAAGGAAGGATTTCTCAAATAAAGTTTCCCCTGAATCCAAACCCAAGAAACTTACTCTTCTGATTAATTAACAGCCTTATATAAATAAACTTATCCAGCTTCCGTATTATTATTTCCTGTTCCAATTTTGAACATTCCTCCATAATTTCCTCCCAAAAACACATACAAATAAGAGGAACAAGATGTTAAAGAAGTGTGCAGGAAATTCAACTTAGAAAATTATTACACATGTTATATATTAAAAGCTCCTTCATTACAAAATGAGGGCATGAAATGCAGAGCTTCTTTTTTTTCAGGAAATTTCTCATGTGCACTCTTTTGCACCCTTTCCATATAGGTTTTAAAACAGGTACTAATAACTTGAATTCCCTCTTCAATTTCTTTTTTTAAATTTGTCATAGTTATTTTTATAATGTTTTTTTATTAATAAATATCTAATTTTTACTCTATTTGTTTAATTGCATGTTATTTAATTTGTTCTCGATTTCTTGAATATAGTTTACCATTTTCAAAATTTAATCAAAATTCGCCTTGTGCAGAACCACATAAAACATTGCTCGCAAAGCATTCATTATATTTGTGACACTTTCTTCATTTTTATTTTCTCTTTCCAATTCTTATTATATCATGCTCTTGGCCTTTTTAAAGTTTTTGAAATCATTATAAAAATACAATTTATTTATTACTTATATCAATTGTAATTATATCTCCATACCTTGGTAAAGAATTATTTATGGATGTCGTCTGGTTCTAAATAAAAAGCAGAGCAATCCTTTTCATTTACTTAATCTAAAAAATCATTCATATCGAGAGGCCACTTAGAAGGGTTGTTTCCCCTTAAATTATCAAAACTCTAAGGCTGCAATGCCAGGTCTTTTAGTTGAGAAAGGTCTTCGTTTAACTCTTTAAATTTAAAAATCAATTAATTCACTATCGCAGCTAAACTCAATTATAATTATAATTATTTTTTTATATCATATATACCCGAAAGTAAATTAAAAGGCTATTATAGTCTGTTTAAGAGGACTTAGTTTATTTGAGAAGAGTTTCTAGCATAAAACTCAGTCAATGAGCTTCTATAGGCTTTTATATTCATTAAAGAATTTGCATTCATTTAATCTACGGCTTGTTTTCTCAAGGTCTTGTAGGTTTCCTTATCAAATTCTGAAATTTTTTTAATAAAAAATATCAATAAAATAAAAAAATATGAAAATTATTATATTTGTTAATAATAAATATTAAATATTAATGTACCTAAAAATTAGTAAAATTTATTAAAAGGAGTACTTCCTAACTCTTCTTTTGTAAATTCTGTGGTGTGTGTTGATTTAGCAGATAATGAATCCATATCCTTCAATGACTAAATATACAACAAATCTTAGTCACAAGATAATTTTTGTAAATTGAAAAAATTATTTGAATTGTCTTGGATATTTATATTCAAACTCATTTTAAAATCTTAATATAATTTATGGTTGTTTATTAATTAGTTTTTAATATCTTTTTCTATTGATTACAGATTTTTTGGGTTTAATTTTTATTTCTTATTTTCTTTGCTTTTGATTTTGATTTTTACTCAGAATTTATATGTATTAATATATTTTTAAAGCTTTTATCTAATAATTGTATATGTATAAGTAAGGATTAATAATTTATAATTTTTGCACATTCGAAAGCATAAATTACAAAGAAATTATAATAGTTTAATTATACTAGATTGGATACTATGAATTCTTATAGTGTATATGAAAAAAATGTAGACAAACATTGATTATTTATAAATTGTTAATATTAATTTGAGAATTATTTTATTGTATTCCAATTTTAATTTCATTTTTTATCGTAATATTTGTGAATTTTTAATTACTCATCTTAATTGGTTGTTATTTAATTAATTCTGAATAATAAAAATTCATAAGCATAAAACTCTTTTATTATTATTTATATAGCTAGACAACTTTTCTTAATTTCTATAAATAAAGTAATAAGTTAATTTAACCCACAATAAATATCACTATGTTTCTTCTACTGTAGTTATATGTTAATTAATTTAATAAAACTTGATGTTTATTACACGTAGCACATCCTGTATTGAAGCAAACGGACTCTGCACGAACAATAATTTATTATTTTTATAAAAATATTATAACGTATATTTTTATTTATAAAAAATAAATTATTTATAGAAGAAGGATATTTTATATATCAATAATTACAAATATTATAGTGTTATTGTTCTATCTAAAAGAGTTTAATATTAACTATTGAAATATTTTGTCGTTCATATAATACTTTATTAGAATCATAATATTTAATTAAGCATTCATATTATAATTTAAAAGAAACAACCAAGCACATATATATTATATTAGATTCAAATATTACTTTATTATTATATATTAGTATAATATATAAGGGAATAATATGCGATTACTCAAACTTTATTTTAAATTTAAATAACTCAACTCATTCTTTTATAAAATTAAATCTCCAATACTTATTAAAGACATCATCAAAAAAAAATTAATATATGAATCGAGCAATAATTTTATCTCAATTTTTATTTTTTTAAACTGTAATTCTAAATGCACATATATATTTTAAAAAGCATTTCTCTATATTCTACATTATTTTTATAGTATATATAAAAACTAAAATCATCTATCTTAAAATAGCTTAACAAATCAAAATATAATATTACGTTCTGTACTCTAACACATAATTCAGTATTTTTTTAACTTGTTGATTATATTATAATTTATCAAATTTTATTATATTAATATTTTAAATTTATAACTAAAATTATAAATAACTTATTATCATATATTATAAATAATAATTCTACTATTTTGTAATTTTTTGACTAATTATTTTTCATATATTCCTATTAGTAAGATATATGTTCTTTCAAAATATTGTTGTTTTTAAAGATGAGCTGATGTCCAATTACTGAAATTCAAATATACAATATAATATGAAATTTGATTTAGGAAATAACATAGTTTCTTTTTATTGAATTAATTCTAATATTATCTATAATATCAAAGAAAGCTATACAAGCACTTTAATACAATGTTGGAATATGTAAAAATAAAATAATAAATATTGATAAAATATATTATAGTATATTATAATTAGAATCTCATTATGTTTTAAGTTAATAATTTGAATCTTATTTTCATTAATAATTTATAAATATATTAAAATTATTCTAACCATAAATGTTTTTATATTATTTCTTTCTAATTAGAAAATTAACAAAAAATATCACAAAATAATTTCATTATTTTTACACTTTTTTATTTAAATCTATTTTTTACAAATTTAAAAGTTGAATAGTTAGACTTTTGTTAATTATATGTTTAGTGATATATTTCTATTTATAGTAAATTTATTATTAAAATATTTAATTTAATTTAAATTATTATTGAATATTTATGTTTACAAGATTTTCTCTTATTATGAATATGTTATTTATCTAAAGTGTATCTAATTATATTCTAGGTAAATATTTAGGTAAATATTTATGTTATGTTTCTATATTATGATATTATCTAATTATATTTATTAATTACCTCTGAAGAACTGACTAAAATTTGGAAGCAAATATTTAATAGCGTTAAGGTTCATTTAATTCAACAATTGCTTATTATAAGTATATAATTTCCAAATTTCCTTCATCTAATTTTTCATAAATTCTATATACAGTAAGATGATCTAATATATAATAATACAAATTTCTAAAATAAACTTAAACTCAGATGATAAAGTCTGCGTAATTAATAATAATACGAGATAAAATATAATTTTTAATTAAATTATATTTAAAATACTGTAAATTTAATTATTAACTTCATTTATTTTAAAATATTAGTATATTTGGTTTTTTAAAACTATCACAAAAAACTCATTTAGTATATAAAAGGGAAAACTATGTAATAATTAGTGTATATAGTTTTTTAAAGTAATTATTACAACGAATTTATCTATATATATATAATTATTTTAAAGAATATTATATTTTGTTTTTGTTTAGAGTATTGATTTAAACGGAAAAATTTATTAATATTTTTCAGAAGTTTAGTAATGTATTTGTATATTTATTATTAGTTTAAGAGAATACATTGTTTTGTTCTAATTTGCAATAAATTTTTAAGGTAAAAAGAAAATAAATCTCTAATATACTAAATCTAATTTTACTGCTAATATTCCATTTAACATGCATATTAAAAAAATTATTGATAAAAAATACATATAAATCATGAATATTATAAATTAATTATATTTTATAAATTTAAATAATTTATTTTAAATAATATTAAGTTTAGTAATTTTTAATATATATATAAAAGTTAATATTTTTTTTTTTAACTTCATTTAGCTTATTGAGATAAAATAGACTTAGTTTTTCTTCTTGTCAAAAGTGTACTATTTTATACATCATCGCATTAAGGAAATAGTTTATTAGTTAGAATTATAATTTATATTTTTTTAGTGTCTTATTAAGTATCAATTTATGAAGAATATTAAGTGCAGGCTGTTGTTGGATAGCTTGTTGACTTTTTAATAATAGTCGAAACCTTTTAGCCTTAATTGCTCTATTATTGTTCTTGGTATTTTTTTGCCTTTTATTTTTAAGATGAAATGCATGCACAATTACCCATTATTAATAATTATTTATTTAATAAAAATGTTCTTTTTTTTTTTGTTTTTTAGTTTTTATTAGACTTTCAATTTTTAGATTTATTATTATTTATGCAATTTTTTATATTATAAATAAGTTATTAAGCATTCTATTATAGGTTAATATAATTTCTTTGCACTTATACTCAAAAAATTTTTATATATCAACAACAAAATTGAATTCTTAACTAGTTCATTAATATATATAAGAATAACTCACCTTCTAACTATTATACAGTATTATTTTATCAATATTTATTAAAATACATCAATATTAAAAATAAAAAAATTAAATTATGCATTAAATATTATAATTTCAGCCATGTTCAATATCATATCAGAAGACAGAAAAAAAAAATGATTTTAAAAAAATAATTACTTCTATATATTGAAGAATAAATATTTGTTTTTTATTTTTATTAGAACTTTAATAAGCTAAGGAATTAATATTAGAGACAGTTAATAAAGAAAAGATATTATATATTTTATATTTTTTTAATAAAAATTAGTTTCAAAGCAGTTTTGATCATATTTAAGATTATGCATATGTATTACTATTTCTAATAAGATATATTTTCTAATTATGGATGATTTTCTTTGATAAAATATGCAGAATTATATTATTATTTTAATCATAATACTAATAAAATTAGTATTATTATTTTTAAACGCATATTTCTTATTATATTTATAAATAAAGATAAGTAGATTAATACAGCAAAAAAAAATATTAGATTTCATTTTTTTCTTTATTTATATTATGATGTATTTTTCAATTAAAGATTATGAAAAATTTTTATTAAACTATGTAAAATTATTATTATTATCAGTCAATTATATTCTAATTTTGATATTGCAGCACCCAATACTATTTAATAATAAAAAATAATTTAAGATTTACAATATACATCTAAATATAAGCTGCTTATGTCTATTTATATTGTTTATTACATTTACTGTTTGCTTGTTTTGCTTAATATAAATTTATAAATTTTTTAAAATTAACTAATTCATATAAAAATTATCATAATTTTTATAAATTTTTAATAATTTTAATTATTTCAAGAGTTTTTTAAACTCTTTTTATTTTTTAAAAATTATTTAACTATTGTTTATATAGTTAGTTTTTTCATATAATATATTAGATAAAAGTAAAAATATCTTATGACTTTCCTTTGTAAATAATATATAAAAGTTTTATCATTTTTTAAAAACTAAATTATAATTTTTTACTTATTATTTTTTAGTAGATATATTATTATATTTTTTCAACGATATTTAATAATTGTGTAAGCAAATATTTAATTAAATAAATAGGAAATTTTACTTCTAACTAGTAATATAAAACATCAACAATTTAATAATAAATAGTTCAATAAACTTAAGATATATTATTATAAGTTATATTAGAATAATCTATACTTTTTAAACTTTTATTATAATTTTTCCAATTATATTTAATAAAACACAAAAAATATAAAATATTAATATTTTAAAGATATTCATTTCTTTTTTTAAATATTTAGGATTATAAGTAATTTTTTAGAATTAATAATTTTATTATTAAAAATATAAAAGATTTCACTCAATCTTCTGTATATTAAAAGTTTTTCTTTTTACTAAAAGGGAACTTTCATTTATATTTTTGTTCAGAATCGGAAGCCTTATATCAGATAAGATTTTTAAATCCAATATCATAATTTCTTACTTTTTATTCAAATTATTATGTTTTTTTTCATAGATTTTTTCTATATGAGTTCCAGATATATTTTTTTTTGACCCTTTAGTTTTTTATATACATTAAGAGTTACCCATTGTATAAATAAATATATTGGTCTTTTCTCTTTATTTTTATTTTTATTATAATTATTGATTTCTTGATTGGTATGTATTTATAAATTTGAATAATTATAATTTTACCTTAAAGAAGACTGAAAAAGATAATAGAATAGTAAATTACATTTTACTTTCTCAAAAATACTATCTAAAAATACATATAAAAATTATAAATTTAATATTAATTATTTGTTTTTAATTATATAATTATTTAAAATTATATTATATTTAGTTTAGTTTTTTAAATATTTAGTTCATTATATAAAAAGATATTATGAATTTTAAGAAAAATGTTTGGTATCCTTTTTATAATTTTAGGGGAGTTAATTTGTTCAATTATATTTCTTCATTGAAAAATTTATATTTAATATAAACGAATATATTTAATCGGATATAATTAATATTAAGTAATTCCAATAATTTATCTATAAATATTTACAAAGTCTTAAACTATATTTCCTCTTAAAGTAATTTGAAAAATTAATTTAAATTAAAAATTTTATTATATATTAAATTAATATTTACTAAATTTATTCATAATATTTACTTATTTTATGAATACTTTGAAATTTTTTCATAAAGTACACAGAATAAATTTATCATACTAATGAAATGCATAACAAAATCTGACTAAGACCTATAAAGTATTATTTATGATTAACTTGTTATTTAAAAAATATGATTGAAAGGTAAGTAAACAGTATAATTATATATTTAATTTTTGTGAAGAACATTTATATCAAGTAAATGTTTATATGAGCGATAATTAGTCTACCTTTTACATAATAATTGTGTTTAATATATACGAATAGGCAATAAAATAAAAAATAAAAATCAAGTAAGTTTAAATGTAATAATAGGAAAAAGGTCAAATAGTATACTTATGCTATTTGAATTAGTTGGGAGTTTTTTGGTTTATTAATAAAAATCAAGGGGGTAGCCTTGCTTCCAAATATACTATTGGATTTAAATCTATGATTAATAGTTAATGGTTTTGTTTTCCAGAATAATGCTATCAATTACTAGAGGGGAAGCATGTTTAGGTTTTATTTTTTAAACAAAATTAATTGAATATAGAGAAACTGTTTGAGGTAAAAGATTTATCTTTAATAATTATATTATGTATTCTTATAACTTTATATTCCTTTATTTAAGAATGACTGTTAAATTAAGATTTAGAAAAATTATGAATGCAACCTGGCTTCAGACCTTATGGATTTTCTTGTATTTTTAAATAGTTCAATAGAAAATTAACCCCAGAATTAGTTTCTTGAAGTTTATAATAAGATTCAGATATTTAACATTTATTTTAAATATAGAAAATTTAATTGTTTTCTTGAAAGAGTTATCGATATTTAAATTTTTGAAGACAATTTAAACTCTCTAATTCTAGAATAAAAATGGACAAAGGAAAATGATTAAAACAATTAGATAAATATCTCAAAAAAATTGTGTATTCAATAAAACAAAAATCAAATTGATAAAATATGTTAATTATCTATTTAAGATTGGTATGATTTCATTTATCAAAAGTAAAACCCATGTTTTTATATATATTAAAGTAAAGAAGATTAGTAAAATAAAAGATCAAAAAGAATATTGATAATAAAAGATATGGATAAAAATCTCTTGCAATATGAAGAAATGGATTTTATTTAGAAAAATAAAGAAATAAAATTCGAAATTTGTTTATTTTAAACAATGGACAGTGTTACATTTCAAATAGGTTAATAACTTTGACAATTATTTTACTATAATTAAATTATAACTATAATAATAATTAAACTGTACATTTATTTTGTAGAAAATTAACAATTTTAATAACATAGCTAAATTATATATTAATTATCTTAATACTGCTTTATATTATTCGCAATTTTTATAAATTTTCATTTCTATCAATTAGCAATTATATATACCTTTATTTTATTTAAATTTAAAAAACAAATTCCAATTATAAGAAACTACTACAAAAGAATAATTAAAAAGAAACATAAAATATAAATATATACGTAAAAAATAAAATACAATAAATTAAAATACCAACTTTTTATAAATTATTTAATATTCCCTTAGATATATAACAAAATAGAATGATAAATCATTAATAATAAGCCTTTTCTAATATCAATTTCGAATAACCTTAAAGATAGTAGACCGAAAGATTATTCGGTAAAATTCCTTAATTAAGTGAATTAAAAAAAGAATTGAGGTGGAGTTATTAGGTATTAACAGCATACAAATTGTATTAAAGTGCAAAATGGTAATATAAAAATAATAATTAAAATCACTTTCGTTATATAATAATTATATTTATTTAAGGGCCGGAGAATTGTTGCTATCTATAACAAAAGAATTTAGCAGCAACTTATCTCCTTTTATTAAATCATTTATATAAAAAAACACCAACTATGCCTATAAATTTGACAAAAAATTCACAGAAGATGTGAGTGAAGATTGTTCTGATGCTCTAATGGTAGGTATTATATATAAAATGAAAATTTAAGCATTATAAAAATATGAAATAAATATTTAAATTCCTAACTACGAATATAATTATTAGGTAGCTAGAACTTTATTTGACTTAAAGGAATTTAAAAAATGCGCTCACATGCTAAAAGATTATATAGAAGATAAATAGAATCAACCAGCAATATTTTTACATTATTATTCAATGTATTTAGCCGGAGAAATTAGAAAGGAAGAGGAAATGCTTGAAAATGGTACTTTTTGAATTAAATATCTGGAATAGTCATATCAAATTAACTTTTTATATAGAATAAAGTGCTAAAACAGTTGTTAATTAGGAATTAAAACAGATTGAGAGGGGATTAGAAAAAAATTTTTAGAAAATAGCTTAAATGAAATGAATTTGTTTTTGTATGGATTAATTTTAAAGCAATCTTAATAAAACGAAAGGGCAAAAATGATATTTATAACTATTCTTGGTAGTTTTCCCTGTTTCTGGTCTGCTTGGTTAGAGTTAAGTTCTTTAATATAAGTAAAGCATCTTATTTTTTATAAAAGAATTGTATAAAAAGAGTGAATAAATGAAAATTCATTAATAGGGAGATGATATAGATGAAATAATGCTATAAATGAAAGGGGACCATTGGATGAAAAACTTCTTTTATTCAAGTTATTCGTTAGAAAAATATAAAATGAATGCTTGCATCGAAACCAACTATAATTTATTATGCTTTTTAAAACATCAACTTATCTAATGAACTAAATAGCTCATTCATTTTACCACAGTTAAGAATTTGAAATTTCCTTAGAATGGTTCGAAAAACTAGTGGGTACTCTAATGCATTCGAATATATTTTAAATTAATTTATAAATTTTATTGTGGTAGATATTGATCCTTATAGATTTGAGAACATGGATATATATTCCAATATTCTATACATCAAGGAAAATTAAGGTGAACTGTCCAATTTAGCTTTAAGATGTTTTTATAACAATAAATATGCACCTGAAACTTGCTGTATAGTTGGTAATTGAGAAAAGAAGAAAAATTTAAAAATTAAATAATAAGTATTTTCTTAAATTAATACTAATTTTAGGAAATTATTATTCTCTAATGGGAGATCATCTAAAAGCTGTTATATATTTTAGAAAGGCTTTGAAATTGGATAGAAATTGCCTTGCAGCCTGGATAATGATGGGTCACGAAGTATTAATATATTAAAAATAATTAATATTATCCCTTCATTTTACTATTTACTATTATAAAAATAAAAAAAGTATGTTGAGATGAAAAATATTGCTGGAGCTATTGAAGCCTACAGAAATGCAGTTGAAATTGACTCATAAGATTTCAGGGCTTGGTACGGTTTGGGTCAAATTTATGAATTATAAAACATGAATCATTATGCTTTGTATTATTTTGCAAGAGCTGTTATGTCGAGGTATTATATAAAATACTATCAAACAAAAACGTATATTATATAATATATGTGATTTTATTACTAGACCTGAAGACGCAAGAATGTGGAATGCTATGGGTCAGTGCTATGAAAAATGGATAAGAAGAATGAAGCTATTAAATGCTACGCTAGAGCAGAAAATGGTAAAGATAAGGAAGGGATTGCTTTACATTAACTGGCCAAATTATATGATGTAATGGGATTTGAATAGAAGGCCTATTAGTGTTTCACAGAAGTAACATTTTATATTCCAATTTTTTTGTATAATTAATGTATTCTTATTGAATTTAATAGAACCTAAGTAGAAAAGATGTAGAATAAATTGTAGATAAAGAATTAGGTGAATGTTTAATCTATTTAGCAAAATACTGCACGAAAAAAGGTGAACTTTAGCAAGCCTAATAATATGCTAGCAGATTACTTGATTTTAATGGATCTGAGAGGTATTATATTTTATTTTATTAGTAATATAATAATTATTTATCATCCCTTTTTTCATAAATTTATTAGAGATGAAGCCAATATTATTTTGTAAGAAATTAATGCAAAACAAAATCACTGATTTTAATATAAAAGGCAATTAATTAAATAATTATCAATTAATATTTATATTATAATATATTTTTATTTAATATAATTAACTGAAAATTATATTTATGACAACTATATATAATTATGTTAGAGTTTAATATTAAAAATTCTAAGTGAGATAAAAATTATTATTTTTAAGAAATATATTATATCTATAATTTTTGTTAAAAAATTCAAATAATAAATTAAATTTAATAATATTTATTTTATCTATTTTACATTTTAGACACTAAGTATATTATCATCATAATTCTTCTTCTAATAAAACTAGAAAACTATCTATTTAGCTTGCTTACTTATACTTTTATTCATCTATATTATTGAAGAGTTAATATTGGTTATAAAACAGCAAGAAAAATAATAATCACTTACTAGATGGTTGATTAATAAATTCTTTATTTTATTATTTTGAGGAATATTAAGAAAAAAAAAAATAAATAAATTACATTTATAATATTTTTTTATATAATTTATACAATAAAGAATACTAAAAGTCAATTCCTCCTCAAACTAAAAGTTAAAGTAAAAAAGCAAACAAAAATCAATTGAATATATCGAGCACAGTATTCCCTCAATCAATGGATAAAATTAGAAAAGGTTCAGATATTGGATAGTATTTTTCCAGTACGGAAAGAGGATCAAGTACACATTCCCTATCATAATTCAATCAATCAATTAACAAATAATATGATTCAAATTATCAAGCTCACTAGCCGACTCCGCTTTCAACCACAAGAGAAAATAGCTTTAATAGAAAAAATAAAAATTAAAGTTCTTAAAAACTTTTGATTGCTAGACACATAAAAAGCAAAAAGTAATTGAATGAATAGCATTTCACTCCAAATTAGGGATCAAAATTGAGTAATGGTTCTGGCCGAAAGAGTGAATTGGAAAAAATGTGCGAAGTTATACAATATTTGGATGATAAAAAACTTTATGAAGATGCATTTTAAATGTTTATGGCATACGTAAGGAAAAATATAAATACTAGTGTTTTAGATTTGTTTGATATTGAAACTGAAGCCAAGGACTTGCCCTTGATTAACTCAAAATGCAATTCGTACATAAGCTATTGTTATTAACAGCAGAATGTTAAAGGAAAACATATTATGAAATAATATTTGTCTGCAATTTTTTCTGTGCAAGAAAAATATTGGAAAGAGCTGATAACTCTATTTAGATTTCCAAGGAAAACCTGTCGTAGTGGAAGGGCTTATATTTTAATAATATGGGAATATTTGCAATTGATTATTTTGAAGAATACGGGCTGGCTTAAAAGTGTTTCTAATAAGCCTATGATATTCTGTAACAGTTGAAAACTGAACAAAGATAAAATTAACAAAAGCAAAAAATTACTCATAATGACATTCTATTTAGCATGGTTTTGAATAATTTAGGGTCTTTGCAGGTAAGTTTTGGAGATTTGAAGGCTGCAGAAGAAAGCTTTTTAGAATCCGTTCTCATAGCAGAAAATAATGTATTTTTTGATATAAATAATTCAAATTTTCATATATTGAGAGAAGATATTTAATTTATTGGAAGACTTAAAGTTTTAATAAATGCTTATTTGTATAGCGAAGTTGTACATAGAAAGATTATTTAGTAAAGCTAGCCCTTGAATAATGGGATAGATTAGTCGAATTAAAATTACTTAGAGAATTAAATAAACCAAGATTTACTAAAAGTAATGTATAATTATGTTATAATTTATGTGTTTTTTTTTTATAATTTTTCCAATTTAAAAAACAGAATGCTTATAATCTTAGTAAAAAATATTTGGGCGACAATGATTTGCTAACCTAAAAAATATATTCTTACAAACACAAGTATATTCCAGAAAATATAATAAATGGACAAAATATCGGAATTCAAAAAACAGGAAAGATGGTGAACAATTATTTTTCCTAACAAAATGAAGAACCCAACTTATTTCCATTCAAATTTAATCATGAAAAAATAAAGTTTTGGTAAATTTATATGAGAAGTTCAAAAAATTATAAAATGGAATAAAGTGGAGCTACGAGCTAAAACGAAGATGCAAATAGTTTTCACATTTAAAACAAAAAATTTTGTCGAATTTTTTCAGAGGAGGTACACCGTCTTCTTCGTTTATTCGACCGAGTACTTCGACTTCTTCTCATACTCAAAATTTATCTCATAATCATCATAATGTGGGGTAAAGCCCAAGTTAGGCGAGGAAAATTAATTTAAAATCTTAAATATAAAATTAAGTTTATTAAAGTTATTTCCCCAAGTAAAAAATATCAATTCATAAATCAATTCGCTTAAAAATTACTCAACTCCCAACAGTTAAAAGAGTTCTGGAATTAAATAGCATTTTAATCCTCCATAACAAATTTTTCATAATTTTAATAATATTAGCAATAGTCTCAATTCTATGAATAAAACGAAAACTCAAATAGAGAAGACAACTAGGTGATATATATATATATTCAATTTACTTTATAATTTATATAAAAAAAGATATATTATTACTATATTATATAGGTTAAAGAGGAAATGGAAATATTTTCTGATGTTTCAAATTTTGAAGATAACAAATACTAAATCGAAGATTCTGATTCTTAATAATTTGATTCCAAAAAACTTAGCCAAATAGAAAAAGATTTAAATTAATTAAAGGAATAGCATTATAATTTGAATAAAAGTAAATAAAATTACAAATATTTTTTTTTAAGTAATTATTTGTTTTTTTTAGCTCCCACACAAAGCGAAAAAAGCATTCTATCAAAAATACAATAGTTAGAATCGACAGTGGCAGACCTAAGAAAATAAAATTTTAAATACCCTTCTACCAATTCTAGTAATTAAGGAAGCCATTTTCAGAACTAAAGAGGCAAAGATGATGTGCGATTTAAATCATCGAGTGCCAATGTTCCTCTAATAGGAAAAGCGATGAACAGTCAATAAAATATAACAAATCAACACGACAAGCAATAGAAGCCCTAGGATAAGGAAAAATTGAATTAAGGAATGAAAATTCAGCAAGAGGAAATAAAAGAAATAAAATAAACGTTGACTCAACTTTTAGCTCTCTAACAAAGTTACATTAATTAATCTTAGGAAAAATAGAATGCTAGCAAAAAAGAGGCGGAGGATAACAATACTCCAAGACAGTAACTAAATACTCCCCCTAATCTTATGATTTAACCTTCAAACTAAATATAATCTAAACAAATATATAATTAAACTCAATCCTAAGTAATTACCCCAGGCCATAAATCTTCTTTGTCCAAAATTGGATTCCAAACATAAAACACGTAAAATACAATTACAACAGGAAATAATATGAACATGACCAATTCTGATAAAAAATCTCCCATTTCATAAGTTCCCAAGCTAAATTTCAATTTAATGGACTCTTCCAACCCCTAATAAATATAATAATAGCAAATTTAGATGGAATAAACATCTGATTAATAAAATAAAAATTCCTTGCATACTGGTGTAGCTAAAATACAAGGGGGTTTAACTCCTGAAATTATGCATAGCTCGAATAACAGGTATACTTATTATTTCATTTATAAAATATATTAAATATTTAAGTGAAAATTAAATTTAATATTAGTTCTATAGCCTTTAGCCAGACATCTATTAATTAATAAAATAATCAAAATAATAATATAATTAATAGTTCGTATTATAAAAATTCAAAATTTTCTGAAGAAGAAATTTAGTTTTTGATTAATCTTCAATTTAGTTAGATACAAAGAGGGTAGTCGTTTTCTCTTCAGAAAAAAATAGAATTCGATAACTAAATCTACATAATAATATGTGGTATAGAATTTTAGCAGAATGCAAGTTAGCCCCTCATATTTTTCAAGGGATTTGATTAAAACATGAATCCTCTTAAAAGTAAATAAATATATTACTAAAAATTTATTTTATAATAATAAAAATATTTCTAAAAGATGAAACCATAAACCAAGACGCTTTATAGTATGCCATGGAGAATATATATTTCGATGATATCATGCCAACTACAATGCCATTTTTATCTTGTTAGTCGAATTATATGTTTTTAAAGTACCTTATAATGCCATTCATGAGCATTCATTCCGATGGCTAAACTCTTAAATTTCTTACATAAGCCCCCGGGATTTTTTCTAGTTCAGTTATCCACACCTTTTTAAAAACCAACTGTCTAATTCATGTGCATCATATTGAAGGATTGACTTTAAGAATAGTTATATCTGCAAATAATCCTAATTAACGTAATTTTATAAAATAAATAAATAAATAAATAAATAAATATGAATATAGAAGCAATTAAGTTAATAAATAATAAGTCATAATTTTTCTTTTTTTTAAGATGTTTTTATTGATATTGAATTTGATAAATCTGCTTATGAATAATTCTTTTAAACATTATTGGAATAAGAACATTAAACCTACGAAGAATAGTAGCTAATAGACTTTTTCCGTTTGACAGATTCAGGATCTGAATTGCAAACTGAAAATAAAGAGTTAAAAAATAGATAGATTTTAAGTAGAGAAATGAGTCGGTTCATACAGCAACAATAAAATGGTCAAAAAACCTATGAGGTAGACAGTCTTAGATTAAAAGACACTGAAGATTTTCTCGTGTTTTTGTATTAAAAGTTGGAAGAATATTAGAAATTTATCAGAGAAATCAAATAAATTGAAACATTTCAATAACTTTTAGAATACGAGGCTTAAAACTTAACTTTTTCAAGAATAAAAGTATATACCAGTTTAAAAAAGTCTACCATTTAGTACGCCACTTATGAGCAAAATGACACCAAAATTTAGGTTCAGCATAAAAATAATTATGAAACCTTTGGAATAAAGGGTGCAAAAATCCATGCCTTTGGGCAATCCGAATTAGAAATTAAATAACTTGAGCGAATTTATGGATTGAAAATGGAAGAGCAAAGCAATGTGGGACAGAGAATGTTATTGTCCTTCGCATTGGATAAGTTTTCACTTCATATTAAGGAAAAAGTAGACGGGAATTTAATGAGGGGAAAGTATCTAAGTTTTCTGAAAACCCCATCACTCAAGTCTAGATGGTTCACGGTAGCTTTGACCGAAATGTGTTTCCCATGGAAGATTATAATTTAATTTTGACTCTAGAACTTGTGGGCATAGCAGGCAAAACCCAGGGAGTTAAATGCCTAATTTACAACCCGGAATCCAATGAAGAAACTGGTGTGTTTTTAAGTATTAATGAATAGTAATGGAAATTCACGAATCAGGAAATAAGGAAAAAAATGTATCTCAAAAATACGGATATATTGCCTTTAGCTGATAATTTAATTACTCACTTATTCAAATTAGTTTGTGTTCCCTTAATTACTGATAAGTTGCTATTTGATAATGGGAAAGATTCTAAATTAAAAGGATTTTAATTAAATCCCAGCATATCTCTAGCTTTACCTCTAGCTAGACTTGAGTCAGTTTTTAGCATAGATACTTTGGTACAGTACTATTCTACTAGTGATTTGGAATGAAATAAAGTTAATTAATTTTTTATTTAGTTTTTGAAATAAATTATAGTATAATTAAACTATGTAATTTATAATGATAATTCTGAAATATATATATATAATTTTTAGATTAATTATTTATTAACTAAAAAAAAAAATTTTAAGTCATAATTTATTAACTAAAAAAAAAAATTTTAAGTCATAATTTATATATTCTTTTTTGTTGAAGAATTTAATTAGACTTTTTATATAAAAATATAGATAAATACTTTAATAGCTAAGCAGTGATTAGTAATAAATAAATATGTAACTGTACTAGTTTTAGTAAAAATTAACTTAATATTAATTATAATATAATATAATCTTCAAATTTCTGAATATTATTTAAATTAATTTCTTTTTTAAGAATTGATTATTATGTTTATTTTTAGGAATGGTTTGGTTTGTAATATAATTAAAAAATCATAAAAATAGAACTATCAAACGTTCATACTTTATAAATCATTAATTCATATTATCATAATATTAGTCAATAACCTTATAATAATAAATAATAAGAAGAAAATAACTATATAAAAAAGAAAAATGTGCGAAAATATAAACATGATTTTAAAGGTATACAAATTTTTATAAATTTATTTAAAGTATTTAAAATCTCACTAAATTAAAATATTCTTTGCGATAAAAAAAAATAGGGACAAATTCCTTTACTCATTTTCTTTCATCTCATTTTATCAATATATTTTGGGTAATTTTTGTATGGCTTATTTGCTTTTATGCAGTAATGCCTGAACATGCAAGAGGTGCGATGAATGAATCCTTTTATTTTATACTTTTAATTCTATTTTTGGGAATTATTATGTATTGGATATTTTGGAAACCAGATTCTGATTGCTAACCTTTACTTACTTGTTTTGCCATTACTTCTTTTTGTTTGGGAGCTGTATGGTTTGGAGTATATTTTGGAATTTATTTTAAATAATTGAATCTGGAGTTTAGCTAAGCAACAAACTGTGAAATAATAGGAGTATCCTTATCAGATTTTGATGGTATGTCAATTGATAGTTCAAAAAAAGAAATTATATAAATATATATTTTTTTTATTTGCTTTTCAGGATCTGAAAAATATGCAGCAATGCACGTTAAAATGAATATTAAGGGAAAAATTGACCCAGTATATGGATATGGGTGTGCAAGTAATAAAAAATCTTCTTCGATATCTAATCCTCCATATGTTTACTCTTATTACTAAAAGGTAAGTATTATATTATATGAATTATAATTTAGGCAATAATTAATAAATATTAATTTAGAATGATTACATTAATTGCGGAATTAATGGCGGATCCGGAGTGAAATCTATTGGTATAGAAACCTTATAAAGTTCTTACTATACATAAATATCTACCACTGGATATAGTGAAGACAAAAGGAGAATATTGAAAGTAGGTGGAGGTGGAGGAGGTGGAGGTGGAGGAGGTGGAAGTAGTGGAGGAGGGTCTTATTCATCATCATCGTATAGTAGTGATAGTGAAGGAGGAGAAGCCTGTACATATTAGCAAACCTTATATGAATAGAAATTGTCAGCCTGGAATTGCATTGAATATGATGATTTATTAAAGTATGCAAAGGGGAAATCGGAACCGATAAAATACTAAAAATGTTACTACAGAACATACGGAAATTCACTCAGAGCCAAGCAAAATGCTTCGGATTCAAGTAAGAAAATCGAAATTTTGAATGATTTTTATTTGATATCCTTCGATAGTACTCCTTATTATGACAGAACTTCATTTTTGCTTTTCGTTGGATTTTGTTTTATTCCTTTCCTTCTATTTACCCATTTTTGCTGGATTCCCTATGCTGCTAACAAATTCGAACCTTATTTTGTAGGATTTTTTTCTTGTAGAAAATATTAGGTACACAACAATAACAACATTATAGAACCAGAATAAAAGATGGAAGAATCTCCAAAAAAAAATGATGAAAAACAAGAATTTTAATAAGCAAATCATATTAGTCCATTTTCTGGAAATCAACTATATGGCAATTAGCAATAAGCTGTAATAGGAATGCCATTGCCAAATAATTAAAATCCTGCATAAGAATATAATAACTATTAAAACGAATATTTAGAATATCCAGTTCCAATTAACCCTATGCTCGATCATAATACTTAAGATGAAATTTAGTAACCCAATAACCCATTTTGAGTTTAAATAATTTTTAATATATTATAAATTGTTAACTCAATAAATTTTTACCCATATATATATATACTTTTTTACCAAATCTCACTATTATCATTTAATTTTTTCACTACTTATTACATATTTATATAAAAATAAAAAATTTTTTTTATAAAAATTGCTATATTTCAATCTATTATTATAAGAATTATTATAAAAAATATTTGTCATTAAATCAAGGCTAATTTAATAAGTTTTATAAATTAGCAATTTAGTCATCATACCGTATAATTTCATCAAAATGTGATTAAATTAAAGAAAATATATTTTAATTGATTTATTCATCCAAATCATTGATCTTTATTCCTAATTCCATTAATTAGTTTTCAATTTAAAGAACCCTTTCTTTACCTTATAACTTTTAATATTTATATAAAAAGTTTAATCTGTTCTACTCATTCATTTTATTTTTTTACTATTAAACCAATTTAGTAAATTCTGCCATATAAAGTTTTCCATATATATTATTAAACATTTAAGAAATATATTCCTTTACTTAAGGATTATCTAGTCCGACTGGTTATTGAGAAATAGTGTCAATAAAATAATAGAACTATACCAAATAAGATTTGTCTAATTACTATGGTTATTATTGTTTTTCTATTATATTTGAAATAGCTCTCTAGAATTTTTGCGCTGATCTGACAACATTTTTATATGAAAACTTAGATTTATTATTGCTACTAAAAAAATAGTTTTTAAATTATTCCAATTTTTTAAGTTTGTCATCACTACCTTTAAGTGTTTTTTCATTTTATTAGTTATTTTGTTCAATTTTTTATTTTTCTTGTTCTTGAACTATTTTTGTTGATTTTGGGATTTGCTTTGTTATATTTTATCTTTTTTAAATTTTTATTTCAAATTTTTTTAAAATTTTATTTTCAGAGGTATTAATATTCTCTTTACTATCAATTTGAGGTATGCCTTATTTGTTTTTGTTTATACTATGTTACTATATTTAGTTTCTCACACTATTAATTTCTTCTTAAGACATTTATAATTCCTCTAACTATTATGGCGAAATGTCTATTCCCATTTTGTGTAGTTCATCTGTAATTTTTCCTATATTCTCATTCATTTCTTCATTTATTATACTTTCAATTTCCCTTTATTGTTCCGTTGACAATGTATTTTGGTCTAAATTATCAATATCTATTCCCTTATCTTTTAGTTTATTTTGTATTTTACTCATTTATTCCTTTATATTATCCATCTATATATTTATTTCATCTTCATCTATACCCATATTTTTGAGCTATTCTATGGCCTACGCTTGCAATTCTTCGATATCTAAATTTTCGAGGTCTAACTCTTCCGCATTAAGAATTTAAATTTGCACATTTTCTCCTAAATTGAGCTATCTTTTCAAGTCTTCTACCTATCATAATAGTATATATTTATTTTTATTATTTTATATGAGGAACTTTACATTTAGTTAATTCTTTTATACTTGGGGCCTATTAAATAGCTCTTTTGTGAGCTACGATTTTTATTCAGGAATATATATTTCAGCTTAAATATGATCAATATTAGAGTTTTTTGGGATAATCAATTAATTGATAAGTTAGTGCTATTTTTCACTTTCATATTTTATCTCTAACTAATTTAGTAAATATATTAACAAATATTATAATTTTCAATATATGTATGTATTTCACTCCATTACCCAATTGTTAAAACTTTAATCTCTGTTCTTTATAATTTCAAAAACTTCATTTTTATCCATTAATCCTCTTATAGCAAAAGTGTTTTCTGTTTGTATGAATTTATTTTATCTAATGTATATAGATTTAAATAGAACAGGTTTAGAAAAAGATATAACTCCCTCTTCAAAGTAAAAAATCGTTAATAAATTAAAAGTATTTTAATATATTGTACCTTTTTCTTTTGTTAATAAATAGACAGATGAAGGTTTAGAATTCATCCATTCTTATACAGTTTTTTTAGCATCAATTTATTCTTATTTATTCTATTATGAAGATTTTTATAGATCTAACATCCTTATTATAAAAAATTAAATCAACATTGACTACAATAATACATCTAAATTTCTTACTCTTTTGTAGGAATATAAAAATTGGTGTAGAAAACCTTAATTTCAGTCTTTTCATCTTCTATTTCTGATAAGTCTTGAGGTCCGATAATACTTCTCTGCTTTATCATTTCTTCTTCTTTTCCTTTAAACTTTTCAGATACGTAATTGTACACTCCCTACTACTTATTCACGTTATTTGAGTAATAATACGAAAAATAATAAGGCTGATTATCATTTTATTTTTATTATGATTCATGAACTAACTCAATTATATTTTAAAATTCAAAATTATCAAAGTATGTATAAGGAATAACTTAGTTAGCGGGGTCGTAAAACATAATTTTATCAATGATTTATCTTGATCTGTCCGTATAATAAACTTGAGGTTTGTGAGATGTAGGGCGGGACTTTTTATATAATACATTAATTACTCATACAATAAATAAAATATATATTTGAATAAAATTTATTACATCAATATCATATACTATCCGCTCAATTTCTTCCTTTAAACTTTGTTTTATTTATGCTACTTCCGGATTTAAATTATTGTCTATTTAAACCATATTTTACTAATTAATATAATTGCAATAGTTTCCATCTAAGCTAGTGCAGGGCTAGTTTCCTTCATCTTATCTTTTATGCTGGTAGTAATAGTAGGGATTGATATCTATTTTAGCTATAAATTTATCTCTAAGAAAACGCAGTGGCTGAAGTAAATGGGTTGCAATACTTTACTGCATAAGAAGCAATATTGTAAGTATTATAATTTTAAAATTCATTTTTAAATTAACCAATTTTATATTATATTAATATATATTTTTTATTTATTCTTTAATATTTTTATATTAATAAGAATTATATAAATAAATCAATTGTTATTTACAGGAGTGCGTGTTAAATAGTAAGCTAATTTCGGAATACCAAAGAATTCATATTTTACATATAAATAGAAAATTTAAAAATTGATTTGAACAACTATATATAGTTAATATACATCAAATTATAATCATAGGTTTATTTCTCCTTTACTAAATTCTTATTTTACTTAAGATATTTATTTCTAAGACAATGTAAATTATCTGTTACTATTAAATTCTGCAATTTCTTTTATAATATCTCCTCTGAACTTATTTTTCAATGAAGATTAGAGAAGGAGTAAACTTTAAAGCTATGCTAACTTATTATTATAAAATTATAATTTTAATAGCATCAATTCTTGTATAAAATTGAGTTATATGGGAGTCAACATTAATTATGAAAATTTGAAATCGAACTTAAATTTTAATTATTTCATATCCAAAATAACTTTTATAATTTTTAGAAAATTTTTCAACTATTAGCTTTGCCATTTTTTCTCATTTTAGTAAAGTAGAAGTTCAGATTCCGATAATTTTTTTTGCTTAATTATAATGAGAAAGGACTAATTAAAATTATTTTAAAGATTGTGATTTTAGAATATCTTCCAATTGCTATGAGATATCTTCTAAATAAAATAAACTATTATTTTTTTTGAGGAATAATTTTAAGAGAAAATTATTAAAGATTTTTCTTTTTTGATAAAAATATAAGCATGGCTATATAGCTTGGAGTAAAGATGCATTGGATCCTTCACTTTCAAATTCAAAATATAAAACATTGCTAATCTAATTAATAATAAATGGATATTTAATTTACTAATTTAAAATTGAATGTGGAATTGCTATATTGGATTCGATTCTGAGAGGTCTTGTAATCCACTCTATACATAAGACAAGCTTTTATATCCTTTATCATTATATGGTCTATATTTTTAAATTTGTAAAATGTTATTGTTATAAGTAATTAGTATTTTTTTTTACCCGCTTAAATCTAAATTAACTTAGCATAAACTCCCCAAACCAGCTAGTTCATTTATAGCATTACAAAGTCCATAATAACTTTAAATCATTTATTGACATCTAACAATTGATATAACTTTTTTATTAATCTAAATTATATAAATAAGTCATTTCCATATATACTCTTGGTTCAAGAAAAAATCTATTTATTTTAAGCTTGGTTTTAGCTCTGCAAAAGCATTTTATAAAGCTGTCATGTTTTAAATACTATAGTTTTTCCACCTAGTATTCAAGGTTATCATTTCATTATAGACTAATATTATTTTTTAAATTTATATATAATATACCGAGAGAAATCTAAACTTAAGTTTTCTAAAGGACATGTTTAAAATAATGGAATTAATCCTTTTATTATTAAATTATTTAAGTCTTCAGAATCTAATCCTTTTTACCTTTAATTCAGTATTTTTTATTAAGATTTAGGATATTTATTTATTATTACTGAGGCAGCTGCAAAGATAGACCTTTTAGTTTTCTTTATTTTGCAAAAATTTATAATAATTCAGATAAATACCAGAAAGATTACTTATCTAATACCATACTAATATTTCAAATATATTTTTCTAAAGGATATTACTTATAATATATAATAAATTGTACTTGCAAAAATAAATTTCAAATTCCTATAGAAATAAAAATCTTTTTTCATATTCTTTAACGAGCTTAATTAAACTTGACAATCCTACTCCTTTAAAAAATCTATCATTTTTCAAGTGTTAGAGGCCTTTGTCGTCTTATTTTAAATATAGGTGCTAATGTTATTTATTAGATAGTAAGAAATAGATTTAAAAAAATATTTTATTTACCTCTAAAGTATTTTTAAAACTAATATTTATTGACAGATAAGTCAAATCCAGATGAATTAAGGCATCACAAATCATCTTTAGATGAACATCAGAAAAAATTTTTATAATCTTATTATACAAATATTAATACAAAGAATCAATTAATTAAATATTTAGTTTTATTAGATTTACCCAGTAAGTGTTAACTTTAGTTTCTTTACCTGCATAAATTAGGAATTTAATAATAATACTATTTCATTTACCGCTTCCATACCTTTGTCTATCTAGTTTGTAAGCAATAGCCTTAGGAAATAAATTAATAATCTAAAGTAAAATGATAGAATTTATTATAAAATAATTCTTTACTTGGAATAGTCAAATTCAATAACATATTTATCTAATTAAACTTTTGATTTAGAAATTTCATTATAAAATTTGTAACTAATTTATTTATATATTTTAAACAATAATTTATGATTAGATATAAATAACAAAATGTTTACTCGAAAGAATTAAAAACTAGAGTTTAAGTATTATTATCTATTTAGTTTAGATCAGATACATGATTTATAATTATTTTTTTAAAAGATTTTATCATTTTAAGCTATATTTTAACAAAGTAATTATGATTTGTATTATATTTTTTTTTTCGATTTTCAAGGTTTATTAATATAATATATAAATATAAAATAATAATTATTAGAAAGTAGAATTTAATATTGAAACATAGATAATTTCTAATTAAATTTACAACTAACTCTATAATATCCATATTGTATATATATATAATGCTTATAATAATAAATAATTATTTACTATTTTTACAATATAAAAGAAAAATCACAAATTTTTAATATATTTATTATAAAAAAACTATTCAATTAAATAGTATTAACAAATCATAAAAAAATATATTTTTTTTTGTTTATTTTATTTTTAATTATTTAATCACTTTAATAATATTAAATGAATATTCTTTGACTTTATTCTTCTTTGTTATGAGATATGTAATAATGATTGATTACTTACATATTATGAATTAATAATGCTTATTGACAATAAATAAAATAATTTTTTTATTATATTCTCTTAAAAAAGAATTTTCACAGCATAGTAGAATTTATAATATCTCTTTCGATACCTTATAAATTTAAAATAAAATGAGCGAATAAAATCAAGCGGAATAGCAATAGATACAAACTGAACCTTTGTAAATTAATTATCCATTTACCTTCTCATTTATTACCTTCTTTTTTAAATTACCAATTATAATATTAGAGTTGTAAAGGAGAAAGATTATGTATTTTACTACAAGTAAAGAAATGTAAAATCCGAAAAAACCGATGTAAATTGGTTAGCTTATGATGCTTAGGTTTTAGCAATGAAGGCTAGAAGAAGAAAAGGAAAGGTAGCTAACAATTAAATGTTCAACAAAGGGAAATTTGGAGCTAAAAAACCATTGACTTTAGGAGCATAGAAATTACTTGCAAATGCACAAAATAAATATAAAAGGGAAACCTAGACCAATAAATCTAATGTTTCTAATCCTCTTCAAAGCAATAATCCTTTGAACAGTAAGCCTAAAATGGCAAACAATCCTTTAATGAAAGACCCGCTCTCTAAAAAAGCAAAAGTAATTAATATAATAAAGTATTACAATTAATAAAAATTATTATAATTAATTAATCTGTTTTACAGGACCCATTATCTAAATAATTCAATCCTTTGGCCGCTTCTGGAAAGCCTAAGAAAAAGTTTAGGAGGCACCTTAAAATGAAGTAGTCACAATAGAAAGCATTTAAATTACAGAAAAACAAATAAAACAAGTTCAAAATTAGAATACTAGTTAATAAGAATTTAATATGAAACAAGGTGGATATTGGCAAGATATTAGAGATGAATATGTCAAAATATTTGGAATAAAGCCTAGTTCTTCAAAAATGACTCAAATGGTTGTTAATGTAAACCAATATAAATTGTATGATCACTTATTTATCAATTATAAAAATAATCAATTTATATGATAGCCATTTGGAAGTTAAGCAATAAAAAATGAAGATAGATAGTTTTTGAAACAAGCTTAAAGTGGATAAACAAAAATGGAATACGGGAATACACCTTAGGCTGAGAGTGGATAAAAAGAATTGCAAAAAATAACAATAAAGAATTATTTAAGTTTATTAGAAGAAAAATATGAGAAAATGTAGTAAAAATGGGATGATGGAGATAAAGTTGGGGCTTTGTAAATAACAATTCAGCAAGTCAAGTTATTAATAGAAAATGAAAGTAATATATTACTATTATATTTATTGAATTTTTAAAATAATCATAATAACCTTAATAACTAAGACCCTCGTTTTTCGCCTATGAAATATGTATATGTTATTGATATTATGGAATAATTTGGTAGAAATGTTTTTTAAAGAATGAAATCAGTATCTTTCCCGAACAAAAGCGAAGATGAATTAAAAAATGTTACAATAAAAGAAATAGAAGGAGCAAACATTCAAGAATAAACCTAAGAAATTGCGAGAAATTGGCTTAAAAAAGTAGGATCCATCAGGGAATTATTGCCAAGAATGTATATAGAAGTAGCACTTTTGCCTATTCTGCATTTTATTGACTCTTCTAAAATATTGTAACTATAAATAAATAGAAAAATTATAAAAAAAGAAATTAAGTAGTTTAATTTGACTAAATTTAGGCCAGCTATTGATAGATTGGCTAAAATGACCAGAGCAATCGGAGATTATATTAATAGTATGTATTTTGCAAACTTTTTAATGCGAATGGTAGCTGAAATTGCTCCCAAATATAAATCTCATATTCTATCATTGATTTAAGATTTCTTCTTTTACATAAAACAAGGACGTAAATATATATATCTATATCTATGCAATTAAATTATTTTCTATCTAATATAATTTAAAGCCAAATTCTTTGGAAAACCTGGAATGGGAAGTGATGAATATTGGGAATTGTTTAGCCCTTTCTTAAACACAGCATTTAGATATTATTGCAATTAGTGCAGCGATGTAAACAATTATAAATTAAAGAAATTTTAAATAAAAATACTTTTTTTATTAATTATAAAATTATTAATAGAGTGAATTCTATGATTTGTTTGAAACTTTCAAAAATAGTAACCAGCATTAAGAAGTTCTAAAAAAATTATTGACATTTTCCCACCATAATACATTGCTTAATATGCCGGCCCCATCTTCGGTATTATTCAAAATTATCATGTAGATGTCAAAGCCTAGGTTTACTTTGTATTTTTACCCAAAATTTCTCAAGTATTTTCTGAAATAATTTATGAAATTAATTTATTTATATATAATAAAAATAATTAACTTTTTAGACCGTAACTAATAAAACTGCATTGGAATAAATCTGTAAATTAGTTTGGTTGGATTTAGTATAAATCAAAAGTCTAAATACTTTTTTAAATATTCTTGCTACTCTCATTGATTTGATTTAAAAATCTTTTGTTGGATACTAAAAAACTAAATTTTATCATGACATATTAGATAAATTTAACGAGTTATTCAACATTGACAAAACAACTTAAAGTACGATAGAAAATTAGAAAAGGGAGGAAGAAGAAAAGGAAGTAATAAAAAAAGATTTTATTTGTTTGATTGCATATATCTTATGATTTTTTATATTTTATATTTATTAGGTCAGTGAAGATATATTTAATAAACTAGAAAACTTTTTAGTTGATATTTTAGAAGGATCCGATAACGTCAATGAAATTATTACTATAGATCCCTTCATATAATTTATTTCATTTTTCCCAGCGGAAAGAAGACCAAAAGTTAGTATTAATATTCTCAAAATATATCTCAAGAAAGACGACTAGAATGACTCTATAACGTAAAATTTTATTAATTTAAATATTATTTACCTATTAATTTAATATAGAGACCCTGTTACAGTTCACTCCATAATAAGTATAGCAAACCATGTGAACCAATCTATTGTACTTAAAGAAGAATATAAATATGCATTAATACAAGTTTTAAAAAGCATTTTAAAAAAATTAATTTCGGAAAAGATCTAGAACAAATGCTCAATTTATACACCGACATAAGAGGAAATTTCGGAAACTTTTCTCCTGTTATAGAAGAGTTGGTATTAATAATTATGACAATATATTCATTTACTAATATTATTAAGGCAATATTCTTATTTTTTTTAATAAAAAACAGCTTTATAGAGTTATAGACTTAACATTCCAAGCCAGAAAATTGTCTAAAAATAGAATGAATAAAAAAGTTATAGCCTTTTTATAAGCCTGCATTGCTTTCTGTTATATAACGATTCCAATGGTTTAAGATATTAGCAAATAGTTTTAATTCATTGGACTATGTGCTTCAGGTAAGATTAATAAAGCATTTCTCAAAAATTATAATAATTGTTGTTTCCTATAAAATAGTATCCTTAGTGCATAATTTGGTTTCTTAATCTGAAGCTATTTTGAAAAATGGGATAACTATTCTTTCTGACTTGCCTGAGTAGGTGGATGGAAAAAATCTAGATCAACTATTGCAAGGATAACTAAAGAGTATGATCAGTTTTATGGTAGTTTTACCGGATGACCCTGAACATGATTACCTTCACTTATTTTCAGGATTTTATAGACTTGTTGAAGTATTTAAATGGTAAATTATGATAAGTGATACAAAATTTATCAATTAATTAATTAATATTTTTATTCACTTAAGGTCAAAAAAGAACGGAGAATTGTATAAATTATCGCTTTTATAGGATTTCATTAAGTATTTATGCATCTAAATATAAGAAAAATTGCCTTATCATATAGAGGGAGTTATTTCAAATGATCAACTATTTGCAGAGCCTGAGTTCAAAGAAAAAATCGTTGATTATCTTTAAAATTGTTTAGTTGATGTCAAGAAAACGCAGCAAGATATCATGACAAGATAATCTTTATCAACAGATATTTATGTAAATTATTATATTTCTCTGATCAGAATATTAATATAAACAATAATTTTAATTATTCAAGACTTCAGTTGGACTTATCAAATAAAACTTGGAACTTATAAATACTTTATTGCAATACTTTAGACCTAATAATAATATTAAATAAATTATTAAAACTGCTTTGGAAATCTGTGAAAAAAGAGGATAATAATTAATAAATGAAAAGATTGGAAAAATTCATTTAAGAAATCATACTGCATTTATAGAAAATACCATACAAAATTTAGAAAAGAATGAAGTGGTAATTATTTTTTTTATTAAATAAATTATTATTTAATTTTTCAAAATATTTTATAAAATTAGTTAATTGAAAACTTTGAATAACTTAAAACAAGATTAGTTCGCATTGTAGAAGAATCTAAATTATCAATATTATGAGTATTTTATAATTTTTTATAGCTTTTTATAATACATAGAATTCATTCATGAAATATTTAATAAACTAATTGTCTATATTAAATCTATACACATGTCTCAAATATCATAGATGACACTTATTGGATAGTGGTCAGATGGAAATTATTCATTAAATTTATGAGTTAAAATAAAGTTTTCTCTCATTTTTATATTTGAAACATTCTATTATTAGAAATAAATATTATTTAAATATAAATGAATCTTTATAAATATTTACTCCTCCTTAAAATATGAAATCAATATGAAATGATTCAGGATATGGTACGACAGGTAGAATATTTGCTAATGGAGTATAACTGAAAATGGTAAAACATATTCTAAATGGAATCACAATTTTCAAACTCTCCATATACTTTCCTAAATACGCATGATATGTGAACAATATTCCTTTTTAATTATTTCTTTCAGAATCAATATTCATTATATCTTGAAACCCTTCATTTTATATGATTTGATATACAGTGCTTTTTGTCGCTGAATTAAAATCTCCAGTTATAAAGACTGGAATTTCATATCCTTTCTATTTTAAAAATTAATATTATTTTTATATCAAAATATTGTCAATTAAAAAAAATATAAATTTACAGTTAAGTCTTTTATTTTTTGTAAAATAACTTTAATTTAGAATCTTCTACTGGCTTCTGAGGCATGGTCCAAATGTGTATTAAATAAAAAAATTCCCTTTTAGATTTTAAATGCATAAAAAGCCCCCACGTGCAACTTCTTATATTTACTGACAAATGATACTTAGAAAAAGGAGTTTCGGGTGTCTCTGAAAGCCAGAATGTTCCAGAGTTTATTAATTTTACATTTGATTTTCTATATATTATAGCTGAATCATATGATTTGCCCACAGTACTATCTCCGATCCAATCATATCCTATTTTATCTAAATTCTCATTTATTAAATCTTAGAATTAGGTTATCTGTGGAAATATTAGAAAGTTTAATTAAATTAAAAAAAACTGAATATGAAAGATGTGTATTATAATATTATTTTATACTCTTCCTTCTTATGTTCCAATAACATCAGGCAAAGTCTGAGTAATTGTATTAGAAGTAGGCTGTAATCTCTCTTTCCAAGTATTATTAAATTAATCAAGTCTAGAGTCCCTTATATTGAATGTCATTACATGTAGGATATTTTTATTCTGATTTTCAGATGTGTTTGAAATAGTTTAATTATATTTTTAAAATATTTCTATTTGAAAATTTTTTGGATTTTAAATTTCTAGAAAAGGATAGATGCAATATGCTAAGAAAAGTGACCATAGAATTCTTAATTTTTATTATTAATACAATAAAAAGGGCTTCCAGCAATTACAATAAACAGGATCCAAAATAAAACTAAAGCTATTTAAACAATTTTTCCTGTGCTTTTTGTTGGATGTATATCAATATATTCAAGATATGGAGTTATTTATTGTATGAAATTTGTCATCAAATTCTTTTTATTTTATTTTCTATTTTTTAATTTTATAATTAGGTTTATAATCCAAAATAAATAATATTATTAAAGAAAATAATGAAATTATAGTATTATAATTAGTTTGTACAATTAAATTTTTAATATATAATTTAATATACTTTGATAAATATAAAACTATATAATTATAAAAAAAAATAATTTAATATTTTGACATTTTTATCAAAAGTTTTGCAATTTGTAATATAATACACAATTCATTCTGTTTAAGAAAGAAATCCTTTTTATTTTCTGAATAATTCTTAGTTATTTTAAAAAGTTTATTAAGTTTGTTTGGCTTATTAGTCAAGCTATTATATTGTTTAGAGATCTATAACTTCGTAACTTTTTATAATTTTATTTGCCATAGATTACTCAATTATTAATTGTTTTTTAACTTCAGTAGATGGTTCTGCAGGCTTAGGTTTACTAGATGAATCTGACGAAGATGAATCTGATTTAGGTTTAGCAGCTTTCAAAGCAGTAGATTCAAGCACAAACGGAATGATAAAATAGCACCCAACAGCAGCAAAAATTAAGAAAATGATAATGTTTAATTTTACTTTTCTCCAGAACATGATCCTTTCAAGATCTTTCGCTTGTTTAACAAATGCCTTAGAATTTTTATTCAAAGTTGCTGCTTTGTCTTCCACTTTTTTTAAATTAGCTGTATTATCAAGCATATTGGTTATATTTTTATTCATAGTTACTCTTACTTTTTCGACTTCTCCCAATCCCTTAAATTATAATTATGTGTTAGCGAAAAATAATTTTTATTTAACTCTTATTTATAATATATATTGTACTTGCTCTAATTTATCAAAATCAGCTGTATTGGAATATTTTTTAAATAAAACATTCATTGAATCTTTAACATGAAATTTCAAACTAACATCATCTTCATTAGAATAATCTCCAAGCTTTTCCAATTCTTCTCTTAGTCCGGTTATTAGCCCATAAGCATTTCGTTCAGCATAGTCAGGACTAGTTAAAACTAAGTAGATAATATCTTTTTCGTCTCTAATTGTAAACCAATTTCCAAAACTTGAATTCACTTTTATTATTTTACAATTTAGTTTTATTAAAATAGACAATAAAAAAAATATTTAAAATAATTGTAAATATTTTACCTTTTTGCCTTTCTTTGGGATTTAACTTATATTCTATAAGCTTAGAAATTGTTTTTTCAGCTTCTTTTTTTTATTATTTTTCATCGTTGCTGCTGCTGCTAATTTAATATATTACTTTTCCTGTACTGAATCTGGCAAAGGCAAATGATTTTAAAATTCTTTCTCCTGCTGTCATTGTTTCAATAAATATGTATCTATAATGAAATAATAAGTTTTTTTAATAATCTTTAGAAAAGTAAAAAATATATAAAACTATTACTTAAAAAAGTTTGAATATTTTTTAATAGAATATGTGTAATTTGTAAACTTTTTCTAATTTGTTGGCTTTATTGATTTTAATAAATTATTTGTTTTTTAAAGTAAATATTTGTATGAAATAATCTCTAAAAGACTACAAATTCTCTTATTTACAAAAATTTAATACCATAAGTTAGCCATCTAATCAATTTTACCCTAATCTTCTTAGCTAATTAATTTATTTAATCTATTTCTAATTCTACTCTCTTTATCTTATAAATATTTTTCTTTGAATCTAAATATTATAAAAAAATTACTTTTAAGAGTATTTTAAATAATTTAAAATTATACAAAATTTTGATAAATTAAAAAAAATTTAAAGTTTTTTTAAAAATATTAAAAAAACTATACACAATCGGGGAATCGAACCCCGAGCGACCGCTTGGAAGGCGACCATGTTACCATTACACCAATTGTGTCATCACTGAAAGCAATTTTAGTAAATCTAATTTCTAATTATTATTATTAATATTGATTATAAAATTTAAAGATACAAAATTGTAAATTAAAAAAACTATACACAATCGGGGAATCGAACCCCGAGCGACCGCTTGGAAGGCGACCATGTTACCATTACACCAATTGTGTCATCACTGAGAATTTAATTTTATATAACTGGATCAAAATGTTATTTAGAATTAATATTTACAATAGACAAATATTTTTAGCAAACAGGCAATTAACTTTATAACCATATAAAAATTCTACTTTTTGCATAAAATATTTAAAAATTTGAAAAAAACTATACACAATCGGGGAATCGAACCCCGAGCGACCGCTTGGAAGGCGACCATGTTACCATTACACCAATTGTGTCATCACTGAAATAAAATTTTTGTTAAATTGAAGTAGATTTTATTTCTTATTATATAGTTTAATTCCTCCTTAAATTTTTAATCATTTTAAGATTTCTTTTAATACTATTTTCTTTGTTTTTTTAATGAAAATTTTTAAATATAAAATTAAATAAAAAAACTATACACAATCGGGGAATCGAACCCCGAGCGACCGCTTGGAAGGCGACCATGTTACCATTACACCAATTGTGTCATCACTGAAAGTTTAATTTTATAAACCTCGATCTAAATATTATATATTTTAAACAATTTGAAACTTAAAGATAATAGATAAATAAAATTTAAAAATTTATATTATATGGTTAATATCATATAATTTAAATTTAAAATAATATTTAAAAAATTTGAAAAAACTATACACAATCGGGGAATCGAACCCCGAGCGACCGCTTGGAAGGCGACCATGTTACCATTACACCAATTGTGTCATCACTGAAAGTTTAATTTTATAAACCTCGATCTAAATATTATTTATGTTAAACAATTTGAAACTTAAAGATAATAGATAAATAAAATTTAAAAATTTATATTATATGGTTAATATCATATAATTTAAATTTAAAATAATATTTAAAAAATTTGAAAAAACTATACACAATCGGGGAATCGAACCCCGAGCGACCGCTTGGAAGGCGACCATGTTACCATTACACCAATTGTGTCATCACTGAGAATATTATTATGCTTAAATTCTTCCACAAAAAGTAAAACAATATGTATTTTTATAGATATATAATTATGGAAAAATAATAGAAAATAAATATTATTTATATACTTTATTTAACGGATTTAAATAGAAATAATTTTTAAATGTATTATCTGTATTTAATTAAACTAAAATATAATTTATCAATTATATTGATTAAAATTATAAATGAGTTTTTTCTTTTATATTCATTTTGTTTAAATAATTTCATCATATTCTTAAAAAAATAAAAACTATACACAATCGGGGAATCGAACCCCGAGCGACCGCTTGGAAGGCGACCATGTTACCATTACACCAATTGTGTCATCACTGAGAATATGACTTTTAGAAAGTGAATTTTTAATATAAGTTGGTAAGTATAAATATTTTTTTTTATTGATTTATCAATATTTTTATGGTAATTTTATTAGAAAAATATATTTAAATAATATTGAAAAATTTATTAAGAAATATATATTGATTTAATATAATATTTTTATTCATCTGTTAAAAGACCATATTTGATTAAAATATTTAAATAAATATTATGCTTTTATAAATATATATTAAAAAAAAATCATTTCCAAAATCGATTTTTTTATTATCTGATTTTCAGTGATGACACAATTGGTGTAATGGTAACATGGTCGCCTTCCAAGCGGTCGCTCGGGGTTCGATTCCCCGATTGTGTATAGTTTTTTTTTTTTTTTTAAATATTTTTTCTTTTTTTTATAAATTGATATTAGCATTAAACTCAATTTATTCTATTAAGCTTCCAAATATACTTATAAGATATTTATAGATCGTTTATTTTAAAATAAAATTTTCAGTGATGACACAATTGGTGTAATGGTAACATGGTCGCCTTCCAAGCGGTCGCTCGGGGTTCGATTCCCCGATTGTGTATAGTTTTTTTTATCATTATTTTTTTTTCAATAATAATTTAACTTATTTGTTGTAAAAAAACTTTAATAGATTTTTATTTCATGTTTTATAACTTTCATGTTAATATTTATAATTCTAATATGTTTGAGCATATGATATAATTATAATATTAATTATTCTAATAATAATGTATCAGGTTGTTTATATTTTAGTCGATAATAAGCCTATTATTTCACTTATTAAACATATATTTAAATAAAGTTTATAATAGACGAAAAATTAAAATAATCGTATTTGATAAATTTTTTTAGTAATTTTAATAATATAAATATGAACCAGACATGATGGAAAAATTAGTTTATATATTATATTTGTTTCATATATGTGTTTAATAAAAAATAGATATTATTTGATTATATGTGTAAATATATATTTAAAATCCAATTAAATTGTTAAAATCTATTAACAAAATATGAAAACCACCATACATAACTCGTATCAACTAAAAAAATATTATTTCACTTTATTTATGCACTATGAATAAAGTTATTAGAATTTAAATTATAATTTACTATATGAGAAAGTGTTCATCGAGATTATCGACAGATTTTATAAGTTAGTAATAGCAACTACCTGTATTTTTTATTTATCTATCTAATAATAAACAAATAAATTAAAATAAAAAAATAATATTTAAATTAAAATAGTTTTTAGATTGAGATTAATAAATTACTATAAATTTTTTAAAGAAATGGAAATAGAAGAATTATCATAATAAGATTTTAATATGAATACTAAGGGCTACCCTTTTAAACCTCAAGATAATGAAATTATTAAATTAGATTATGTTTTATAAAATTAGTTTGATAATCATAATTAAGAGGTGCAAAAACTGACTAAAGAGCTAGAAAATAATGGTTTTGCTTTCGTAGAATTACCATAAAGCTTATTGGTATTATTATTATAAAATAATTTTATAAAACTAATCATTAACCAGAAACTTTAATTTTTAGATGTTAAAAAATAAAATTCACCAAGAGAGTTCTTAGTTATTTTTAAAAGAAAAAGAATTTAATAATGGATAATTTTTTGCAGCTCCCCAATATGGTATAATAAACAAATAATAAAAAGTTTCTTTTACAACTCTGACAGGAACTTAACTTACATCAAATATACTTAAAACCATAAAACCTATTAATTCTTTAATAACCCTATAAGAATTATCATAGGAATTTGATAAAATTGGCAAAAACTTAATACAAAATTTACCGTGCTATAATAAACACTTCTAATAATTAGAATAAAATATTCCATTATTAAATTAATCTAAATAAAATTCTTATTCATATGGTATGCTAGACATTGGTAAAAATTATTATTAATTCTATAATATCATTATGATAAATTTTTCTTTATTGTATATTTTTTATATAATTAGTAAAATATAAAAAAAATAACTAACACGAAGTTATTCCTCATGTAGACCCAGGGCTATTTTCTATATCTATTTTATCTGATTAACCTGGTTTAGAACTTAAAAAATCTGATGGAACATGGGTTTAAGCTCCTTTTGAAAATACAAATTTAGGAATAATATGGTATATAATTAAGTTTTAAAAAAATTATGAAAATAACTAAAAATATTACTTTATTAATGAATAAAACATATAATAAAGGAATGGACTGTTCGCTAATAAAGTCTCATAAGGAGAATTGGCATAAGGGTGGCACAGAGTACAATAGAATAATTAAAATGATCGTTTAACTCTGTAAAATAATGATTAAATATTATTTAAATAATTTGTTAAATATTTATACTTAAAGTTGGTATGAAGTCATAGTGAATACATAAGTTCCTGAACAAATTCATAAAAATGGAATGCTAGCCCTTTCACAACAAAAATACCAATTTTTAAAAAATTCTAATAATCAAGCAATAAAGACAAATAAGAAATAATAAACAAGTGAATTGAAAACCGTATATGTAGTTACTTAGACATAAAAAAAACTTTCTTTTAAATTTAAAGATCATGTATTTAATTAAAAATTTAATTATAAAAAAATAATATGAAAAATTACATTAACTCTTTTTTAATGTCTTACAGTAAACTCTTGGATTTCTTAAAAGTCAACTAGAAGATAAAATAGGTCTTAGAGCATCAAAATCAGGAATTAGGAGAAAAATAAATTTGTAAAATTAAAATTCCGAAAAACTAGATGATGGCAAAACAATGAAGGAATTAAGTATAAATGACGGAGATACTATATATATGGAATAGGGAATTCGACAAGAGTTTGCTAATTAATCTAATAAAGTTTCTAATTCTGATAAAAATACATTCTCCAATGGAAAAACTAAATAAGCCACTTAATAACAAAAAGAAGTATAATTTATATAAATATTAATGAAAAAGTAATATTAAATAATAAATATTAAATTTAAAAATAATAAGGCAATGAAACAACATGCACAAGAATGCAATTAATGTTTTGCTTTTTGGGAAGGTCCTTGGGGTCCTTTTATTGGAGGTGAAAAGGGTTAATAATACTTTGACCTTACTCACTGTAAGACTGGAAAAGATTTAAACTTACTTATAGGATGGAATTATTCAGATCCCGCAAATTGAAAAATTTTTTGATATATTATGATATAAAGCAATTCGTAAAAAAGTTCATTTAGATTGTGATAAATTAATTTTATAATAAATATGGTTTTAATAAGTTATTCATTTATATACTTTCACTTTATTAACTTTTTCAAATAAAGTTAAAACCATTATTCTATATCTAATCATTTAATAATAAAATACAAAAAAAATCTATTTAAATTACAAACCATTTTTTAACTTTTTTTATTGTAAATTCATACAATAAACATATCCCTTAAAAATAATTAGATTTTCGAAAAAATGATTATATAATTTAGAATTATGCGTCTTTTTATCTAATTGAAAATTATTTAAATATTTATAATATAGAAATAATAAATATATATTAAATAAAATCCTTTAACCATTAAAATTTGATGGTTTTGGTAAAAATTGTTATAAATTTAAAAAAATTGATATTAGGTAAGTATAAAATAAATTATACGTTTCAGTATATTATTTATCTTATTTATTATATTATAGATTAGTCAATTAATTATTTATAATTCTATAATTCCCAATTTAAAGTTTTGAATTTATATATCTATGCAAAAATTTTATTTTATAATAATATTTAATTGTATATTTATGATATATTGTAATATTTTAAACTCAATTTTCAATAAAATATAATAAAATAAGTAGCAAATAATAACTTTGATAAAGTAAAAATAAATTTATAGATAAAAAAATTAAAAGAATTTCTAAAATTTTTTTATAATAATACGATTATTATTGTAGTGATTCATATTTTTAATATGTATAAAAACCAATTCTAATTAATTTAAAACAAACATTTCATTAAACATTAAGGAAAAAAACAAAAAACATAAAATAAAATGAATTTGGAATTTTTATGTTTTTATTTTATTTGTTGATTATATTTTAATCATTATTACTGTTATATTAAAGTACTATAAAATAGGATTAAGAAATAAAATAGAGCTAATGTGCAGACAATATATTTCAAATTAACCATAATAGCTATTCTAAACTCAAACATTCCATTAGACATTTTCTGATTATAAATAAGTAATAAAATAAAAAAGTTAAATATAATTTAAATATTTTATATAAAATAGCACAAATGTTTGTCATAATTTTTTAAATTAATAATTATAATTTATAAGCAAGATTATATTGAATATTAATGTATAGTGAAACTATAAAAAAAAATTTTATTTTTAATATTATTTAAAATATATGTTAATTTTAATTATTCATATAATAATACAAATTATAACTTTTTTATTTTATAATTTATATTAAAAATTAAAAAATAAGCATTAATATTTAAATTTAAATTTATTAAATTAAAGTTAAGCAATATTGTGATTTAGGATAAAAATTTTATTGGTTAATATGCTATAATGTATGTTTATGGTATTACAAACATTTAATTAACATATCAATAATATACTTCTTATATAATAACATTAACATAGAAATTTTTATCTAATTTAAAATTAAATTAATAATACAGATATTTCAAATTATTTTGAATTACTTTTAAGTTCTCTTATTAATATTTTATCATTAATTTTCATTAATGAGTATATTTATCAAATATTTATGCTAAATATTAAAAATCACCATAAATTAATATATATTTATTATTATATAGTAAATGAAATTAAAAAAAGAGGAATAAATTTAAAGTTTGCTTGGAAAAATAGTATTTTATAATGCAAAAAATAAATAAATATCATAAAAGAAAAATATATAAATAAAAAATTTTTTAAACAAATTATTTATAAATAAATAAACTTTTTCGATTATAATTTAATTATAGTTTTAAATTATTTTTAAGCTAAATAATGATTTTAAAATGATCAATTTGATAGTATTTTATATGTATATAAAATTAATTACTATATGATATGAAATTCATTTAATATTATTTCATAGTTTAATAAAAATTAATACTTTATACTTTAATTGTATAATATATTTTCTAATTTTAAATTATTCCAGTATTTTTCAAGGGATCTGTTGGTTAATCTATTATTTAAATCTCACAAATTATAATCTAATATTATACTAATAAAACAAAATAATAATAAATATTTGAAATATAATAATGAAAAAACTAATAGTTTTAGCTTTACTGCTAGTATCCGTATTTTCAGTTTGTTCTTACACTAACTGTGACACATGCTCTAATACCAGCAGATGTGAGTCTTGTTCATAAGGCTTTTCTCCAAGTTCTTTCAACAACTAAATGGATAATGCTTGTGCTACTTTTGCTAACATCTATAGTTTTGAATTTAGTAATAAGGTATATGAAGTTGTGAAGGAGAAAAAAATTGGGCCGATGCTGCTGCCTGTGCCCGTACTAAAGGAGGTATATCGATTCTTATTTAATTTATTGATATTTCTAATTAATTATATTTTTTTTAAAATTTAAAGGAAAATTGGCTGAAATCATGTCAGCTGCTGAAAATTCAGAATTTGCCACCAGATTTGGATAAGCTTCAATTGATAAAAATAAAATAGTGGTTGCTACAGGTGGCGGAGCATCTTATATATGGATAGGAGGTACTGATAAAGCATAAGAAGGGACCTGGATTTGGGATGGTGATAATGATAACCAAAATACTCAGACTTTTTGGATTGGAAAAGGAAATGGGTCTGCCCAAAATTCTTTATATAATAATTGGGGATCATTGAATACAAGTAAAAATCAAGATTTTAGAAAATTTTAAAGTAAAATTATATAATGTTTAATACAATAGAAGAACCTGATAATTTTAATGGTGGTCCTTAGTAACCCAATTAAAATAGTCTTGCTTTTGCTCTTACTGATTGGCCCATTGGAAGCGCAAAGTATAAAATTATAATATTATTTTGTTTATTTAATATAGCAATTTTTATTAGTTAATGGAATGACATAAATGAAAATAATGAAATTTATTATTTAATTGAATATCCCTCATTGCAATGCACAGGTAATATCATGAAAATTTATTTTATTAGTACTTTTCAAGTAAAATAACATATCTATTAATATGAGGTAACACTGGGGAAAATACTGGAGTAGGAAAATCTTAACTTGAAAATTAGGCTCAATTATCTACTATTATTTATTATTGTTTAACTCTTATTGTTTTAATATAAATCATAGTTTGAAGTTATAATCATAATAGCCAATTAATAATATTAAATAAATGAATAAATTTATAAAAATTAATATTCTGTAATAAATTTGTAAAATTAAATTATATAGCTTAGAAAATTTTTTATAATCGTAATAAAAATAATTAATTAAATTTATTTTTTTTCAACAGTTTATTTATATTATTCTTCAAAAATACATAATATATATTTCTATATGATGTATGCTTTATATAAACAATAAATGCATTTATATTCTTATATGTAATCTATATATAAATATAAGAATATGTAATTTTTATATGGCACATGTCAAACTTTGTGAATATTGTCCAACAAACACTGTCCAATGATGTCCAATGTATTGAATAATATTGGACATTATAAAAAAATATTTTTAGGATTTATCCTACTAATCAGAGTTAATTTGGAATTCCGACAGCGCCATAGAGTTTAAATTAGTGAATTTTCACATTAATCCACTAGATTTTATATAATAATGTGTTTTCATTCGTTATTATCTATTTTAACTCTATTGGACAATATTGGACGAAAGTGTACAATATTAGACATTTTCTTTAAATTGAAACAATCCATAATAAAATTTACTTATAATCTAAATTTGCATCATTTAGAACCATTTTGAGAATTTGTAGACTCTATTTTGAAACATAAATAGTTCTAATATAAAAATATAATCAATATTTTTAGATTTCATCCCATAAATCTGGGAGTTTTTCTATATTTTTATACATTTTTGCCTATGTGAAAATCCATTGGACAATATCGGACATAATTTTTCTGTTCTTTGGACAAATATTTAACAATGTGCCATAGTGTTATTACTTCATAAAACACATAAAATATCCCATATAAACCTTATTTAGATCTCAGCAAAAGCAATATTTTCCCTTTTTAACATATAAATAGTTTTGATATAAAAAAAAAAATTTCAAAATATTTGTAAGCTTAATACATACCCTAAATTGAACTTAATTTAGTATAACTTTCTTCAAAAAAAATGTTATGCTAGGTATTTTAAGAATTAAATTTGTATATATACTATATTGTTTAATTTTCTTGAATTTATTTTTCTTTTTTAAATGAAATATGAGTATCAATGAATCAAAAAAATAGATTGAAAATAACATATAGTTTATATATATTTAGTAAAATAATAATTTTTTTTTCAAACAAATCATTAATTTTCTAAAAAAAATAAACTATGTGTTCAAAAAATAATAAAATCACTAATCAATATATGAAGAAAAATGTGAAAAAAACAAAATAAAACAAAATTAAATTTTTTGAAAGTTTATTTTTATTCATTTTTATTTTGAACAAAGTTATATTATACCAGTGGAAAAAAGATTTTCTTGGTACTATTTCATATTATGCCATATTATTTTGGATAATATACTGGACCAATATAATATAAAAATATAAGGTAATTAATCCCATAAAAGGTAGTTATTATGAAAATTATTATGATATGATACTAATAAGTGCTAAATATATGTTTTTGGAGTGTTATTATTATAAAAATAAAAAAAAAATAGTTTTAGAATAGAAAAATAATAAAATTTTTAAAATAAATGAAATAAATAAAAATTAAATAAAAAAATGTAAAAACACGTTATTATGCAAAATCCCCCTTTTAAATTGTAAGAATTTATCTAGAAACTCATTTATCATTGTCAATATAAAATTAGCAACAATTTCTCCGATGAATCCTGAAAATATAGAATATAATGTATATAATATTAGAATGATTTTTATAAATATCCCTAAAAGGTTATACATGATATTTATTGACGTTTTAAATGTTTTTATCAACTCATATTACTATCTGGCATTGTCTGAAATTGTCCTTAAATATTTTTATAATGTTCAACGAAAGTTTCCAATATTGTCCAATGGGTTAAAAAGTATATGGAAAAAATGAGAAAATACAATATGAAAAATTATTTGGGATTGTCGCAAATTTAAATGGACCTCAATTTTTAAAATGAATCTGGAAAATAATGAATTTATAAAAAATTTTTTAAAGACTATTAATGTGCTGAAGGTGGGTCAAAAATGTTAAAAAAGGGAACTAATTGGTATTTATCAGTATTTTAAATGTGTTTTGTGAAGTTATATCGCTCGATAATGCTTTATTTTATATGTCCAATATTGTCCAATGAGCAGTAAAATTATGTCCAATGGATTTTCACATAGGCAAAAATATATAAAAATACATTTTTATTCAAATTCCTGTGGTAATATAAGAAAATATGTCTAAAAAGATCGTTTCCCAGTTTTAGAATTAAAAAAACTCCCAGGTTTATGGGATGAAATTTAAAAATATTGATTATATATATTTTTATATCAGAACTATTTATGTTTCAAAATAGAGTCTACAAATTCTCAAAAAGGTTCTAAATGATGCAAATTTAGATTATAAGTAAATTTTATTATGGATTTTTTCAATTTAAAGAAAATGTCTAATATTGTACACTTTCGTCCAATATTGTCCAATAGAGTTAAAATAGATAATAACGAATGAAAACACATTATTATATAAAATCTAGTGGTATAATGTGAAAATTCACTAATTTAAACTCTATGGCGCTGTCGGAATTCCAAATTAACTCTGATTAGTAGGATAAATCCTAAAAATATTTTTTTATAATGTCCAATATTGTCCAATACATTGGACATTATTGGACAGTGTTTGTTGGACAATATTGGACAAAGTTTGAAATAACCCATTTATTTTGAATCAATTGCATTATAAATGAAATATTTCTTTGATAGCTTAATATATTCTGCTATGAAATCAAAGAAAAATCTGCCAAAACTTCAATAATTTAAAAATATGGAATCAATTAAATTAATTTTTAAATTTTTATTACATTTTAAAATATATCTATAAAATGAAATCTATATTATGAATTTGTCAGCTTAAAACACCATATTACACATTTTTCCTTTGATGTATATTTTAACAGTGAAATACTTGGAAAGACTAAATCTAATCATAATCCAGTACTAAAGCATAAAATTAATCCAATAAACTCCTTACAGCGTTATAAAAATCAAATTTCACCCCTATATGTATAATGAATCTTTGCTTTTAATATATGTAATATTTTTTACTTTTTCATATTTTTTTTTATTTTTACCATCATATAAGTATTATGAAATATCAGTAAGAAAATTTAAATTTAAATTTGAAAATTTCTAATAATATTATAAATATATTATGAGAAACTATCTGCTAGGGGAATTGATTATTTATTCAGATTGATACAAATATTACTTATTATTTTCAAATATATAATATAACCTTGTTGTTGTTTATATTATATATTATTTACAGTGTATTTTATTTAAACGGTTAAAAAAAAAATATTATAAATTCCAAGTTATTTGTTATAAAAATTTATTGTGTCAATTAGTTATTTAAATAGAATTGTAACAGAACATATAAAGGGTTAAAGAATTTATTATAATCGGATTAATGTATACTTATAATAATATATCAATAGAATAAATTACTAATCACACATAACATTATTTTTCTTATGTTATCCTTAATTTTGTAATAAAATAAATTATAATTTAATTTAATATATATTAAAATAAAAATCATGATAATAAAAATAATATTATTTATTAATGAGTTTATATATTTATTTTTATAAAATATAATTTTGAAGATTATAACTACAATTATTTTAAGAATTCTAATTAATTTTAAGAAATATTTTTCAAGAAATTAATATGGAATTTTTATTATTTTTTATTATATTAGTTGATTATAATTTCTAAAGTATTATTAAATAGATAAAATAATAATTTATACAATAAATTATTGTAATTCAAACACATTCAATAATATAAATTTCTTTTTCCTAGTCTAATAATAAGGAATTAATAAATTAAAATAAATAATATAATATGTGTGCATAATTTTAAATCTAATACATTTTTATTTTGTTTTTTTATATTATTTTATATAATTCTAATCTAGATTTAATTTAGTATTATTTCATTTGTTTATTATAATTTTATTATTTCAGTAATTTTATTAATCTTATTTTAGATAATTTATTTTTTTAATATCATAAAAAATTATATTTATAAAAAAAATAAAAATAAATATTTAAAATATAGCTAATTTAATAATGAAAAAAATAATAGTTTTAGCATTACTGCTAGTATCCGTATTTTCAGTTTGTTCTTACACCAACTGTGACATATGCTCTAATACCAGCAGATGTGAGTCTTGTTTATAAGGCTTTTCTCCAAGTTCTTTCAATAACTAAATGGATGATGCATGTGCTAGTTTTGCCAACATTTATAGTTTCGAATATAACAATAAAGTTTATGAAGTTGTGAAGGAAAAAAAGAATTGGGCTGACGCTGCTGCCTGTGCCCGTACTAAAGGAGGTATTTTGATTCATTTACTATCATTTCTAATTAATTATATTATTTATATAATTTTAAGGAAAATTGGCTGAAATCATGTCAGCTGCTGAAAATGCAGAATTTGCCACCAGATTTGGATAAGCTTCTATTGATAACAATTAAATAGTGGTTGCAACAGGAGGGGGAGCATCATATATATGGATAGGAGGTACTGATAAAGCTTAAGAAGGGACCTGGATTTGGGATGGTGATAATGATAACCAAAATACTCAGACTTTTTGGATAGGAGTAGGAAATGGGTCTGCCCAAAATTCTTTATACAATAATTGGGGATCGAAGTAGACAAGTAAATTTCAAGATTTTATTCTAGGATTTTAAAATTTTAAATATTACTTTCGTTGAATAATAATTACAAATCAAAGAATTATCTAATAGTTTAATTTTGTTTTATTTTGTTTTTTTCAGTTTTTTTTACACATTTTGATTAGTGCTTTTATTATTTTTTGAACACTATACTTAATTTTTAAACCAACTTAATAATTTTTTCACAAAAAAAATAATTAATTTCTAAATATATTTGTTTTTAAATCTGTTTTTTTTAAATCCAAAATTGTTTTTTTTATTCAATAATCATAATTAGTGTATAAAATATACAAAATAAATATCATATAATTAATACATGTACTATAGATACGTAATTATTTCTTAAAAAACCTAGAATAAAAATTTTGATTTGTAATTTTTTTTGAAGAAAGTAATATATTCAATTTATATAATATTAAATAAAATAGAGGAGCCCGATAATTATTATGGTAGTTTTTAGTATCCCAATTAAAATTGCCTTGCTTTTGCTCTTTCTGATTGGCCCATTGGAAGTTCTAAGTAAAATTATAATAAATTTTTTATATAATAAAGTTATTATAATATAACAATTTTTATTAGTTAATGGAATGACATAAATGAAAATATTTAAATTTATTATTTAATTGAATATCCTTCATTATAATGCATAGGTATAATAACAATTATTTACTTTATTAGTATTCATAAAAAATAAAATATTAAAATTTAGCTAGTATTGGAGGAAACACAGGAGGAAGCAATGGAGGAAGCACTGGAGGGAACACAGGAGGAAATACTGGAGGAAACACAGGAGGAAACACAGGAGGAAACACCGGGGTAATTGATGGAGAGAACACCGGGGTAAATGATGGAGAGAACACCGGGGGAAATGATGGAGAGAACACAGAAGATAATGCTGGAGGGAACACTGAAGAAAACACATAAGAGAACACTGGAGAGAATACTGATGAAAACAATGCAAATAATAACACTAATAAAACTATATAAGATGATAATTTATCTGAATCATTTAAGATAATAAATTATGGATTTTATCTTATAGTTTTATATATAATAAATTTTTGATACTATAGAATTTTTCAAATAAAGTATTTTATAAGATTTATTAAAATTAAAGAAAATTATTTATTTTGCACTTATTATTTTCTTGATAGTTTTTATTTATTTTCCATATTTAATTAATAATTTTTAAGAGGAAAAAAATATTCTATAAATATATAAATATTATTATTAATTATTTTGTATTTAGTTCATTAGTTATTTCATCAGTATAAAAAAAATACATTTCTAGATTTTGATTAAGGGTTGTTAAAATTTCATAAAGATTTTTCATCTATTAATATTTAAATTAAAGTTTTTAGTATATATATAAAGTTATTATAATAATATACCTTATCTTCAATTTTGGTGACTAATTCTTTTCTCTATTAATCATCTTCTTGCTCTTCATCCTACACAGCAATTTCCTACTTTATTGTGAACCATGAAACATCATAGGTTTTCACACATTCTACAACATACGTTTCATTACCAGTGTACTCAGTTTTGTCTTTAAACAGAATATATGCTTTGAAAAATACATAATTCCACAGATAGTTATCAGCCTTATTTTAAATATTTAATAATTTTGTATTGAATCAATCAATTGCTTTATAAATAAAGTATTACTTTGATATGCTAGATAAATCCTGTAGGAACATCGTAAGCCTTATCAAGGTTTTCGCTTTCAATATTACAAATAAAGCAGAATTAATTTAAGAGTGATTCTATTCTTTATTATTTTTCTTTAGTAGCTTTGAATTAATCAATGATAATACCTTAAATTAAAAGTAAAAGTAAAAATTTATTCATAAATTGTTATAAAAAATAATTTGAAAATTTTTTTACCGGAAACCATATTCATGATTAGAATGACGAGAATAAATAAAACTATGAAATCAAAGAAAAATCTGCCTAAATAATTATAATTTACAACCTCATTTATTCCAATAACATTGCCGTCAGCATCAAGCCTTGTAATCGGTTGCAAAATAAAAAACATATAGTCGAATCTAAAATGAAATTTGAATAATTTAAAAATATGGAATCAATTAAATTAATTTCAAATTTTTATTAATTATTTTTACTCTCTCAAAAAGCAAATGTAAAGTGCATCTAAGTATAATATCCTCTTCTCCGTTGGCTCTAGAACTCAAGAGATTCTTCAATCCGTCATTCGAATTTTGAACTTGTGAAAATAGCGACTGTTTCTATGAATGATGCAAGGGAGGCGTTTTCGTGGGACTCTATTGTTACTATTATTGTGTATTTATAGGAGCAATTTAATTGACTTTATTTTTCTATTTCGTTTATTTTTCTTTTTTCTGGTTCTTTTTAGGCTTCTGCTCTTTCGCCCTTCTCTCTTATTCTAACAAGCTTTCTTCCTTAACTTCTTCTTGAATTGTAGGAAATATTTCTTCTTCTTCTTCTCTCAAAATGTCAACAGCAAATCTATTTGATTCAAAATTAATAAAATAATTATCTCAATTGATTATACAAATAAATTACTCCAAGAACTGATAATGAGCAATCAACAACTAATTTTCCGTGCAGGGACCCTGAATGATTTTCGTTAAGATGTCCAAACACTGTTGAAAGGCTGATTATATAATATTCGAAATTTTAAAGGGGAAGGGCCTTGTGGTCCTATAATTATAGGTTAAAAGGATTAATTTACTCAATGAAAGATTGTAAAATATTTTTTAAACTTGCTTATAGGATGGAATTATTCATATCCCGCAAATTGAAATATTTTTTAATATATTTTAATATAAACCAATTCTTACAAAAGTTTTCATTATTGCTTATTTATTGGGAGCCATGAAATATTATATATTTCACACATTCTACCACATAATTTTCATTACCAGTACTCTGTTTTGTCTTTAAACAGAATAAATATTTTGAAAAATACATAATTCCACAGATATGTCAATATTTAATAATTTGTATAGAATCATTTGCATTATAAATAAAGTATTACTTTGATATGCACGATAATTCCTGTAGGGACATAGTAGGCCTTATCAAGCAATTGTCTTTCAATATTGCATACGGATTTTCCTTGCTTGGCTCCTGAATGATTAGCATTATGGTGCCTAAACACTGATGAACAGCTTGACTATATAATATTTAAAATTTTAAAGGGGAAGGGCCTTGGGTACTTTTATTGGAGGTTAAAAGAGTAAATAATACCTTGACCTTACTCACTATAAGACTGAAAAAGATTTTAAACTTGCATATAGGATGAATTATTCAGTTCCCTCAAATTGAAAAAATTTTAAAATATAATAATGTAAACCAATTCTTACAAAAGCTTTCATTTAGATTGCGATAATACTATTTTTTGTATAAATATGGATTTAATAAGTTATTCATTTATTTACTTACACTGTATTAACTTTTTAAAATAAAGTTAAAACCATAATTACATATCTAATCATTTGATAATTAATACAAAAATCTAATTAAATTACAAAACTATTTTTTATTATAATTTCTTACAATAAATATATTCATCAAAAATAATTAAAATTTAGAAAAAATGAATATAAAATTTATAATTATGTGTTTTTTTATATTATTCAAAATTATAATATAAAAATAATAAGATTAATTAAATAAAATCTTTGAACCATTTAAATTTGATTGTTTTGATAAAAATTGTTATAAATATAAAAAATTGATATTAGGTATGAATAAAATGAATTATCCGTTTCAGTACATTATAGCGAAGTTACAAAAAAATTTTTGAAATTAATTTATTTTAAATTTAGCGCTATTTTATTAATAATTTAAATATGTTTGAATTTTACTATTAATTGTTGAGAAATTCAAGCTAATTTTTTAAATAATTACATAGTATTTGATTTAGTGCATTTTATAAAGGGTTATCACTTAATTATTATTTAAATAGTCGAATCAATTGTTAACAAATAGACTCAATTATTGAAAAATATTAGGCTACCTTGAAAAATCTATACAATTTATTAATTATATATATAAGATAATTTGAAAATTTTTTTATTGATTTTGCTATATTTATCTTATTTATTATATAGTAGATTAGTAAATTAAAATTATTTATAATTCTATGATTCTCAATTTAAAGTTTAGAATTGTTATAGTATTAATAATACTTTCACTTTATTAAATTTGCTTAAACAAAATTAATTCTAATTTTGATTTAAAATAAAATTTAGTTTAATCTGTATTTATTCTACATTTATTTTTCTGTAATTTCCTAAAACTATACAAAATATATGTTCTTCTATAATATTTCCTAACATCTATAGTTTTAAATATAATAATAAAATTTGTGAAGTTATGAGAAAAAAGTTTAATTAAGCCGATGACACTGAGTACGCTCCCAATTTAAGGATTATTAAATAATTAGGGGAGCCATATAATCTGTATTTTGATGCATAGTATCCTCATTAAAATAGTTTATTTTTACTTTTAGTAAATAGCATATTTATAGTATTAGATTAAAATAATAATATTATACTATTATATTTTTAAATGTTCTCTACTATTTGTAAAATACAAAATTATGATAATGCAAATAAACAATACTAATAGCAATAGAATAGTAAATACTATATAAGAATAAAAATATAAATTATCTATTCTATTATCCAGTAGCTCATCTATTATAAATATGATACATGATTTATATAGATTTTCATAAAATAAATTTTCATACTAAAAGTTTATACTAGATAATTTTATTGTTTGCAAACGGTTTAAGTTTATTAGTTTAGATAATATATGTTTAATTGATTCTATAACCATATATAAAGAATCTTTATTGAGAAAGTTTATATATTTATGTAAAAATTCTATTTTATAATAATATTTAATTGTATTTTTATGATATGTTGTAATATTTTATCCTCGATTTATAAACAAATATTATAAAATAGGTAACAAGTAATAACTTTGATAAAAAAAAATAAAGCTATAGTAGAAAAAATAAACGAATTTCTAATATTTTTAATCATTAAAAAATTATTTATTTAATAATAATATATATAAGACATACTTATCAAATTTTGAAAAATAATAATAGATATATATTTTATATTTTATAATAATACGATTATTATAATTTATATTCATATTTTTAATATGAATATATACCAATTCTAATAAATTTAAAACAAATGTTTTTCATTAAAAATGAAGGAATAAAATAAATATATAAAATAAAATGAATTTGGAATATTCATGTTTTTATTTTATTTGTCGATTAATAATATAATCATTACTATTATTGCATTGAGGTACTCTAAAATATGATTAATAAATAATATAGAGCTAATGTACAGACAATGTTGTTCTAAACTCATAAATTATATAAGTAATCTGCTGATTATAAATAAATAAGTAATTAACTATAAAAAAGCTAAATACCATTTAAATATTTTATATAAAATAGCACAAATGATTCTCACAATTCTTAAATTATCTATCAATATAATTAAATCATTTAATTTGATAATTCATTTAAAAATGTTAATGATTTTTTAAATTAATAATTATAATTCTAATACAGGCTAAATTAAATATTATTGTTTTTTATTCTTAAATTCATTATTATTCTAGATTTTTTTGAGGCTTCTATTAATTAATCTATTATTTAAATCTCACAAATTATAATATAATATAATATTATATAAATAAAATAAAATAAAATAAAAAAAAATAAGTACATAAAATAAAAATACATCTATATTTATAATGAAAAAATTAATAGTTATAGCTTCACTGCTAGTAATCGTTTTTTCAGTATGTTCTTACACCAACTGTGATACATGCTCTAATACCAGCAAGTGTGAGTCTTGTTCATAAGGCTTTTCTCCAAGTTCATTCAACAACAAAATGGATAATGTTTGTGCTAGTTTTGGTAGCATCTATAGATTTGAATATAATAATAAGGTATACGAAGTTGTGAAGTAAAAAAAGAATTGGGTCGACGCTGCAGCCTGTGCCCGTAATAAAGGAGGTATATCGATTCTTATTAAATTAATTGGTATTTATAATTAATTATATTGTTTATATAATTTTAAGGAAAATTGGCTGAAATCATGTCAGCTGCTGAAAATGCAGAATTTGGAACCAGATTAAGATAAGCTTCAATTGATTACGATGAATTGGATGTTTCAACAGGGGGAGGAGCACCATATATATGGATAGGAGGTACTGATAGAGCTTAAGAAGGGACCTGGATTTGGGATGGTGATAATGATAACCAAAATACATAGACTTTTTGGATTGGAGATGCAAATGGGTCTGCCCAAAATTCTTTATATACAAATTGGGGATCGAAGTAAGGAAGTAAAAATCTAGATTTTATTTTAGTATTAAAAATTTTATAGTAAAATTATATAATGTTTAATACAATAGGGGAACCTGATAATTTTAATGCTAGTCCTTAATAACCCAATTAAAATAGTCTTGCTTTTGCTCTTTTAGGTTGGACTTATGGAAATACTAAGTACAAAATTATAATATTACTTTGTTATTTAATATAACAATTTTTATTAGTTAATGGAATGACTTAAATGAAGTCAATGAAATTTATTATTTAATTGAATATCCCTCATTGCAATGCATAAGTAGCATTATGAAAAATTAATTTATTAGTAAAATATCTAATCTATTAATATTAAGCTAGCAATGTAGGAAATACTGGAGGGAACACTGAGGGAAATACTGGAGGGAACACTGGAGGGAACACTGGAGGAAATACTGGAGGAAATACTGGAGGAAATACTGGAGGAAATACTGGAGGAAATACTGGAGGAAATACTGGAGGAAATACTGGAGGAAATACTGGAGGAAATACTGGAGGAAATACTGGAGGAAATACTGGAGGAAATACTGGAGGAAATACTGGGGGAAATACTGGAGTAGAAAATTAGGCTCAACTATCTACAATTATTTATTATGGATTATCTCTTATTTTGTTAATATAAATCATTTTTTGAAGTTATAATCAGAATATCAAATTAATAATATTAAATAAATGAATAAATTTATAGATAATTTTTTATTATTATTGATATTTTTCTACTTGTTATTAATATTTTATTCTAATTTTTCTTCTTTTTAAAAAATTCATTATATTTTTATATGTAATCTATATATAAATATAGGAATATACAATTTTTATATTATGTTTGATTATAAACTCATTTTTTATTATTAGTTTAAATAGTCTACTATAGAAAAATTATTAGATATAATAATATGAGATAATATTTATGATATTTATATATAATAAAATTTAAAATACGAGTTAAACATATAATTAAAAGTAATTTATTTACAAATATATATATAAAAATAATTGATGATACTGTATTAAAATTGATCTATAGCTGTTTTTATAAGGCAGATTAAGAATCTTATAAGTGATTTATAAATTATATCACTGTCTGACATTATCCTATAATTTCCAATTTTATCTTATGATATAGAGTTTTAAGTTAATAAATTCATAATTTGATTAGTTTTTATTTAATATATATTATTTTGAATTTTAATACAATTTATTATTTTATTTTTTGCTAATGAAAAATAAATTATTAATTTTAGTTTATACTTTAAGTTTGATTTATTATTAAAGATTAAATACACATTGCTTACATTAATATTGATTATTTATTAATCAAATATAATTTCTAAAAAATTAAATTTTTTATTCAGTTTTAACTCCAAGTTAATATAATATATTTTCTTAAAAACAATTTATAAAATCTTAAGTAAAATATTAAATATCTATAAAATGAAATCTATATTATGGATTTGTCAAATTAAAACACCATATTATAAATTTATCCTATAATGTATATTTTAAGCAGTCAAATACTTAAAAAGACTAAATCTCATCATAATCCAGAGGTAAAACATACAATTAATCCAATTTCCTATAGCCTTATAAAAATAAAACTTTACCCCTAAATGTGAGATGAATATTAGCTTTTAATATGTAAAATATTTTTTATTTTTCATATTTTTTAAATTTTATTTCACTTATATCATCATATGAAAATTATGAAATATCTGTGATAATATTTAAATTTAAATTTGAAAATTTCTAATAATAATAATATACTAATATTATAAATCTATGTCACAGGTTAAACTTTGTCCGATATGTTTTGTTACTGGAATTTATATAATAATTAGTTTTCTTTGTTTTTATCTACCTAAAGTCCATTGGAAAAAATAGGAAACATACTCTAATCGTGTAAATCGAGTATAAAACATATTTATAATCTAAATGCGCACCATATGAACTCATTTTAAGCCATTTCTAACCCCTTTTCGAGACATCAATAGTCTGTATTAAAAAAAGATTTTATAATTTTTTCACAATTTCAAAATCTGACATTATCTAATTCTTTTTCTGGATGGATTTTTATCTTTTACCACTGGATTTTGCATAATAATAAGATTTTTTATACTATAGCCTATGTGAAAATCAATCGGACATTTATCGGCCATTATCTGACAACTATAGGAAAATATAAGACAGTGAAATAACTTCAGAAAATTCATATAAAATCATTAATATAAATTATATATATCCTTTTAGACAAATTTTAACACAGTTTTGGATTATAAATAGTTCTATTTCAATTATATAATAATTTGATATTTTCTTTATTCATTATATGCATTGTGGTTATATCAAATTCTGAAAGTATAATATGGTTTTTTAAGCTGAATTTTCATGTTTTATCACTAAATTCTTTATAATAATGATTTTTATATGTTATTGCATATATGAAATATTATATCAAACACTCTTTTTTTTATACAACATCTGACGGTGTCTAACAATTATATAACTTCATAAAACACATTATTCATTCTAATATACTTCTTATGAAATCCTTTTAGAATACTTTTGATACACCTTCAAAAAATATGGAGTTCATAGATTTTATAGCAAAATTTAATTTTTTTATAAATATTAATAAATTTAAAAAATAGAATTTTTTTCGTTTAATTTATGAATTATCAATATTTAGATGGAAATATAATTATTGCAAAAGTTATAATTAAAATACGCATATTAATGAAATATATATTATTTTTTAATGTTTGAAAATTTTCTTAATTAGATATATTCAATTAATATTTTCTTATATCTTTTTATTTATTTCAATATTTAATTAATAATTTTTAAGAAGAAAAATATATTCTATAATATTATAAATTATTATTAATTATTTTTATTTAGTCCATTAGTTTTTTTCATCTATAAATCAAATACATTTTTATATTTTTGAATAAGGGTTGTTAATATTTCAGAAATATTTTTCCTTTATTAATATTTATACTAAATTTTTTAATATATTTATAAAGCTTATATAATAATATATCTTATCTTCAATTTTTGTGATTAAATATTTTCTCTATAAATCATCTTCTTGCTCTTCATCCTACACAGCAATAGCCTATTTAATTGGGAACCATGAAACATCAAAATCACAGATTCTACAACATACGTTTCATTACCAGTGTACTCTGTTTTGTCTACATAATTCCACAGATAGTGATCAGCCTATTTTCAATATTTAATAATTTTGTATTGAATCAATTGCATTATAAATAAAGTAATACTTTGATGTGTTAGATAAATAATGTAGGAATATCATAGGCATTATCAAGCTTTTTACTTTCAATATTGCATATAAAACAGAATTAATTTACAATCATTCTATTCTTTATCATTCTTCCTTAATAGCTTTGAATTAATCAATGATAATACCTTAAATTAAAAGTAAAAGTAAAAATTATTTCATAAATTGCTATAAAAAATAATTAGAAAATATTTTTACTGGAAACCATGTTCATGATTAGAACGACGAGAATAAATAAAAATATGAAAACAAAATCTGCCTAATCGTTAACTCAAATAATCCTCATTCTTTAAACATATAGTCGAATCTATAATGAAATTTGAATAATTTAAAAATATGTCCTCTATTGCTATTTATATTGTTTATTTATAGGAGCGATTTAATTAACTTTGTTTTTCTGTTTCGTTTCTTTTTCTTTTTTCTGGTTCTTTTTACATCCTTCGGTATCGGCTTCTTCACCCTTGTCTCCTATTGTAATAGATATTCTTCATTAAGTTCTCCTTTAGTGGTCGCAAAAAATATTTTTTCATCTTCTCTCAAAATGTCAACAAGCGAATCTAATTGATGCAAAATTAATAAATTAATTACATCAATTGATTATACAAATAAATTACTCCAATAACTGAAAATGAGCTATCTTCTGCTAAATTTACGTGTAGAGACCCTGAACAATTTCTGTTAAGATGTCTAAACATAATTATGCAAAATTTGAAATTTTAAAGGGAAAGGGCCTTGGTGTCCTTATATTAGAGGTAAAAAGGGTTAATAATACTTTGGCCATACTCAACGTAAGACTTTAAAAGATTTTTTAAAATATTATAGGATGCAATCCTCGAATTGAAATATATTTTAATATACTATAATGTAAAACATTCTTACAAAGTTTTATTTCGATAAAACTTATTTTATTATAAATATGGATTTAATAAGTTATTCATTTATATACTTACACTGTATTAACTTTTTTCAAAATAAAGTTAAAACCATTATTCTATTAAATTACAAAATTATTTTTTACTTTTTTTTAATATAAATTCTTACAATAAAATATTAATCAATAGTAATTAAATTTTAGAAATAATGATTATAATATTTATAATTATTTGTCTTTTTATCTCATTGTAAAATATTTAATTATTTAATTAAATAAAATCTTTAAACCATTTAAATTTGATTGTTTTAGAAAAAATTGTTATAAATACAAAAACATTGATAAAATAGTTAAGAATAAAATGATTATACGTTTCAATATATTATTTATCTTATTTATTATATTGTAGATTAGTAAATTAATTATTTATAATTCTATAATTCCCAATTTAAAGTTTTGAATGATTATAAAATGTTCGCTTTATTAAATTTTATTAAACAAAATTAATTCTAATAGCATCTATAGTTTTGAATACTAAAATAAACTTTGTGAAGTTATGAGAAAAAAGAAGAATTAAGCAAATGCTGTTGACTACGATCCCTATAAGGGACTATCAAATAATTAGGGGAACCTTATAATTTTAATTCTGGTGCATGGTATCCTAATTAAAATAGTTTATTTTTACTTTTTTTTAAATAGCCTATTTAAAGTATTAGGTTAAAATAATGATATTATACTATTATATTTTTAAATATTCTCTACTATTTATAATATGCAAAATTATGATTATTAGCAATAACTCTGGGTTAAACAAACAATACTTATACCAATACGAATATTAAATACTGTATAAAAAGAAAATTAATATAAAGTATCTATTCTATTATCTAATGGCTCATCTATTATTATAATAATAGATATTATAATATGATGCATGATTTATTTAGATTTTAATAATAAAAGTTTATATATTAGATAATTTTATTGTTTGCAAACAGTTTAAGTATATTAGTTTATAAAATATATTATTAATTTATACTATATTCATATATAAAGAAATTTCATTGAGAAAGTTTATATATTTATGTAAAAATTTCATTTTATATTAATATATAATTGAATATTTATGATATATTGCAATATTTTACGAGATTATAAATAAAATATAATAAAATAATTAACAAATAATAACTTTGATAAAATAAAAATAAATTTAAGTAGAAAAAATAAACTAATTTCTAATATTTTTTTATCATTAAAAAATTATTACTTTACAGCGGAAAAAAAGCTGAAGAAATATTATAATTTATTATAATAACACTATTAATATAGTTTTTATTCATATTTTTAATATGTATATATTCCAATTGTAATAAATTTAAAACAAAATTATTTCATTAAAATTTAAGGAAAATCATAAATATATAAAATAAAATGAATTTAGTATTTTTATGTTTTAATTTTATTTATTGATTGATATTTCAATCATTAATACTATTGCATTAGGGTACTCTAAAATATTATATTTATAGTTCATTTAAAAATTTAAATGATTTTTTAAATTAATAATTGTAATTCTAATATAGGTTAAATTAAATATTGATGTATTTATTTCGTAAATTTCATTATTATTCCAGTAATTTTTGAGGTTTCTATTAATTAATCTATTATTTACATCATAAATTATAATATTATTACATAAATAAAATAAAATAAAAATAAATATTTAAAATACAGATAACTTAATAATGAAAAAACTAATAGCTTTAGCCTTACTGCTTGTATCCGTATTTTCAGTTTGTTCTTACACCAACTGTGACACATGCTCTAATACCAGCAAATGTGAGTCTTGTTCATAAGGCTTTTCTCCAAGTTCTTTCAACAACAAAATGGATAATGCTTGTGCTACATTTGCTAAAATCTATAGTTTTGAGTATAATAATAAGGCATACGAAGTTGTAAAGGAAAAAAAAATTGGGCCGACGCTGCTGCTTGTGCCAGAACTAAAGGAGGTATATCGATTAATATTTAATTTGTTGATAATTTTTATTAATTATATATATAAAAAATTTAAGGAAAATTGGCTGAAATCATGTCAGCTGCTGAAAATGCAGAATTTGCCACCAGATTTGGATAAGCTTCAATTGATAACAGTGAAATAGTGGTTTTAACAGGAGGAGGAGCATCATATATATGGATAGGAGGTACTGATAAAGCTGTAGAAGGGACCTGGATTTGGGATGGTGATAATGATAACCAAAATACATAGACTTTTTGGATTGGAACAGGAAATGGGTCTGCCCAAAATTCTTTATACAATAATTGGGGATCATTGAATACTAGTAAAAATCAAGATTTTATTTTATTATTATTATGCATTTATAGTAATATTATGTTATGTTTAATACAATAGAGGAACCTGATAATTTTAATGGTGGACCTTAGTAACCCAATTAAAATGGTCTTGCTTTTGCTCTTACTAATTGGCCCATTGGAAATGCTCAGTAAAAAATTATAATAATACTTTGTTTATTTAATAAAGCAATTTTTATTAGTTAATGGAATGACATAAATGAAATTAATGAAATTTATTATTTAATTGAATATCCCTCATTGCAATGTATAGGTAACATCATGAAAATTTATTTTATTAGTATTTTTCAAGTAAAATATCAAATATATTAAAATGAAGCTAGTAGTGGAGGGAATACTGGGGGAAATACTGGAGGAAATACTGGGGGAAACAATGGGGGAAACACTGGGGAAATACGGGAGGAAATACTGGGGAAATACGGGAGGAAATACTGGGGGAAATACAGGGGAAATGCTGGAGTAGGAAAATCTTAACTAGAAAATTAGGCTCAATTATCTACTTTTATTTATTATGGAATATCTCTTATTATTATAATATAAATCATTTTTTGAAGTTATATATTATTAAATAAATTTATAAAATTTAATTAAAAAATATTTTTCTACATATTATTAATATTATTATTCTACTTTTTCTTCAAAAAATGCATTAAAGAAAACATTATCATTTTTTTAGACTGCTTAATTATTTTCAGATATTGGGTGTTGTCCTAAGAAAGATTTGATCATTTAGTTTTAATTTAATATAATTTTCTTATATGTTTTACTATCAGATTTTAACTTAATATCTCATAAATTAGTTTTAAAATAAAAAATTCAATTAAAAATAAAAATATTTTAATATACGCCCTTAATTTGAAATTAAAAATTATGTGTAATTCTATTTTTCTGGATTAACAATAATAAAACTATTAATATGATAATACTGTGTTTAAATTGATCTATATCTGTTTTTTAAAAGGTAGATTAAAAGTCTTGTAAGTGATTTATGAACTCACATCGCTATTTGATCTTATCCTATTATTTTCAATATTATCTTATGATATTGAGTTTTAAGTTAACAAATTCAAAATTTGAGATTTTTCATCTATTAATATTTATATTAAAGTTTTTAATATATTTATAAAGCTAATATAATAATATACCTTATCTTCAATTTTGATGACTAAATCTTTTCTCTATTAATCATCTTCTTGCTCTTCATCCTATACATCAATAGCCTATTAAATGGGAAACATGAAACATAAAAAGTTTTCACACATTCTACAACATACGTTTCTTTACCAGTGTATTCTGTTTTGTCTTTAAACAAAATATATACTTTGGAAAATACATAATTCCACAGATAGTGATCATCCTATTTTTAATATTAAATAATTAGTTTCAATTACATTATAAATAAAGTATTACTTTGATATGCTAGATAAATAATGTAGGAATATCTTAGGCCTTATCAATCTTATTGCTTTCAATATTGCATATAAAGCAGAATTAATTTTGTAGTGATTCTAAATTAAAATTTAAAGTAAAAGAAAAAATTTATTAATTAATATTAATATAAAATAATTAGATAATTTTTGCTAGAAACCATGCTCATGATAAGAATGACAAGAATAAATAAAACTATGAAGTCAAAGAAAAATCTTCCTAAATTTGAATAATTTAAAAATATGGAATAAATTAAATTAATTTAAAATTTTTATTAATTATTTTTACACTCACAAAAAGAAAATGAAATGTGCATCTAAGTATGATATCCTCTTCTCCGTTGGAATAGGAACTCAAAAAATTCTTCAATCTGCCTTTCAAATTTTGAACTTGCGAAAATAACAACTATTGCTTTGATTATTGGAATAGAGATGTATTCGTGTAAATCTATTGCAACTTATATTGTGTATTTATAGGATTAATTTAATTGACTTTGTTTTTCTGTTTCGTTTCTATTTCTTTTTCTGGTTCTTTTTTGCATTCTTAAGTGTCGGCCCCTTCGCCCTTCTCTCCAGGATAACTTCATTAACTTCTTCTTCAACGGTCGAAAAAATTTTTTATTCTTATCTCAAAATGTCAGCAGTGAATCTAATTGATGCAAAATTTGTAAATTTAGTATCTCAATTGATTATACAAATAAATTACTCCAAGAACTGATAATGAGCTATCTTCTGCTAATTTTATTTGTAGGGACCCTGAACGATTTCTATTAAGGTTTCCAAACACTTTAGAGCGGCTGATTATATAAAATTTAAATATTTATGAGAAAGGGCCTTGGTGTCCTTTCATTAGAGGTAAACAGAGTTAATAATACTTTGGCCATACTCACTGTAAGACTTTAAAAAATTTTTTAAATTTGCTTATAGGATTGAATTATTCATATTCCTCGAAATGAAATATATTTTAATATATGATAATGTAAACCATTCTTTTCATTTTGATTGCAATATAATTACTTTATTATAAATATGGATTTAATAAGTTATTCATTTATATACTTACGCTGTATTTACTTTTTTCAAAATAAAGTTAAAACTATTATTCTATATCTAATCATTTAATAAAATATACAAAAATCTAATTAAATTACAAAATTATTTTTTATTTTTTTAATATAAATTCTTACAATAATATACTAATCAATAGTAATTAAATTTTAGAAATAATTATTATACAATTTAGAATTGTGTGTCTTTTTATCTCATTGAAAATTATTTAATTATTTATAATATAGAAATAATAAAATTAATTAAATAAAATCCTTGGATCATTTAAATTTGATGATTTTGGAAAAAATTGTTATAAACACAAAAACATTGATATTAAGTAAGTATAAAATGAATTATATATTTGAGTATAATATATACCTTATTTATTATATTATAGATTTGTGAACTAATTATTTATAATTCTATAATTCCCAATTTAAAGTTTTTGAATGGTTATAGTAATAATAAAACTTTCTCTTAATTAAATTGGTTTAAACATAAATGATTCTAATTTTAGTTTAAAGATAAATATAGTTTAATCCGTGTTTGTTCTACATTTATAATTAATTTATTAAAACTATAAAACATATATGTTCTTCTCTAATATTTGCTAGCATCTATAGTTTTGAATACTATAATAAAGTGTGTAAACTTATGAGAAAAAGAAGAATTAAGCCAATGCCATTGAATACGCTCCCTATAAGGTATTATTAAATAATTATGGGACCCTTATAATTTGAATTCTGATGCAATTTTTAAATACTAACTCTGGAATACCTATAATAATACGAATAATAAATACTATATAAGAATAAAATTAATTTAAATTATATTCTATTATCAAATAACTCATCTATTAATATTATATCAGATATTATCAATATGATGCATGATTTATATAGATTTTAATAATAGAAATTTTTCTATTAAAAGTTCATATATTAGATAATTTTTATTATTTATAAACAGTTTAAATTTATTAGTTTAGAAAATATATAATTAATTGATACTATATCCATATATATAGAAATTTCATTGAGACAGTTTATATATTTATGAATAAATTTAGTTTTATAATAATATTAAATAAAATATTTGTTTTTTATTGTACCTCGATTTTCAACTAAATATTATAAAATAAGTAATAAGTAATAGAAAAATAATAAATTTATAGTAGAAAAAAAAAGAATTTATAATAATCTTTTTATCATTAAAAATAATTTCTTTACAGAAGAAAAAAAACTGAAGAAATATTATAATTTATAATATATATATAATAAATTCTTATCAAATTTTGTAAAATATATATATTATATATTTTTTATAATAATACGATATAGTTTTGATTCATATTTTTATTATGTACATATACTAATTCTAATTAATTTAAACAAATTTTTTTTAAAAATTAAAGAAAAAAATAAATATACAAAATTATTTTGGAATTTTTATGTTTTTATTGTTGATTCATATTTTAATCATTATTACTACATTAAGGTTCTCTAAAATATGATGAATACATAAAATAGACCTACTGTGCAGACAATGTAATACAAATTAACCATAATCGTTGTTCTAAACTCATAAATTCTATTAGCATTAGCTGATTATAAATAATAAATAATTAACTATAAAAAAGCTAATTATAATTTAAATATTTTATATAAAATAGTACAAACGTTTTTAACAATTCTTTAAATTATATATTAAAATTATTAAATCATTTAATTTTAAAACTTTTTAAATTAATAATTTTAATTCTAATAAAGGTTAAATTAAATATTGATGTATTTATTTCGTAAATTTCATTATTATTCCAGTAATTTTTGAGGTTTCTATTAATTAATCTATTATTTACATCATAAATTGTAATATTATTACATAAATAAAATAAAATAAAAATAAATATTTAAAATACATCTAATATAATAATGAAAAAACTAATAGCTTTAGCTTTAATGCTTGTATCCGTATTTTCAGTTTGTTCTTACACCAACTGTGACACATGCTCTAATACCAGCAAATGTGAGTCTTGTTCATAAGGCTTTTCTCCAAGTTCTTTCAACAGCTAAATGGATAATGCTTGTGCTACTTTTGCTAATATCTATAGTTTTGAATATAATAATAAGGTATACGAAGTTGTAAAGGAAAAAAAAAATTGGGCCGACGCTGCTGCCTGTGCCAGAACTAAAGGAGGTATATAGATTAATATTTAATTTATTGATATTTTTTATTAATTATATATATAAAAAAATTCAAGGAAAATTGGCTGAAATCATGTCAGCTGCTGAAAATGCAGAATTTGCCACCAGATTTGGATAAGCTTCAATTGATAACAGTGAAATAGTGGTTTTAACAGGAGGAGGAGCATCATATATATGGATAGGAGGTACTGATAAAGCTGTAGAAGGGACCTGGATTTGGGATGGTGATAATGATAACCAAAATACATAGACTTTTTGGATTGGAACAGGAAATGGGTCTGCCCAAAATTCTTTATACAATAATTGGGGATCATTGAATACTAGTAAAAATCAAGATTTTATTTTATTATTATTATGCATTTATAGTAATATTATGTTATGTTTAATACAATAGAGGAACCTGATAATTTTAATGGTGGACCTTAGTAACCCAATTAAAATGGTCTTGCTTTTGCTCTTACTAATTGGCCCATTGGAAATGCTCAGTAAAAAATTATAATAATACTTTGTTTATTTAATAAAGCAATTTTTATTAGTTAATGGAATGACATAAATGAAATTAATGAAATTTATTATTTAATTGAATATCCCTCATTGCAATGTATAGGTAACATCATGAAAATTTATTTTATTAGTATTTTTCAAGTAAAATATCAAATATATTAAAATGAAGCTAGTAGTGGAGGGAATACTGGGGGAAATACTGGAGGAAATACTGGGGGAAACAATGGGGGAAACACTGGGGGAAATACGGGAGGAAATACTGGGGGAAATACGGGAGGAAATACTGGGGAAAATACTGGAGTAGGAAAATCTTAACCAGAAAATTAGGCTCAACTATCTACAATTATTTATTATGGAATATCTCTTATTATTATAATATAAATTATTTTTTGAAGTTATAATCAGAATAGCATTAATATTATTAAATAAATAAAGAAATTTATAAAATTTAATTATATTTTTTACTATTATTGATATTTTTTTTTTTTTAATATAAATGGTTAAAAAATATTTTTCTACATATTATTATTCTAGTTTTTATTCTTCTTCTTCTTCTTCAAAAAACGCATTATATTATTATATATCATCTATATATAAAAACAAGAATATATAATTTTTATATGAAGCTATTTTTTTTATTATAATACATTTATATTAATTTTATTAATTATAATAAGTCTTATTATTTTATAAAAACATAGTATCAAAAGTGCTATATATGCGTAGAGCATTTATATATATTGTTAATTCATAGTTTTTTAATTGATATATCTATAGTAGTTATATAATTATTTTAAAAAAAGTACTTAAGGAGTAGGAAATTGTAATCTGATATTTTATTTTCAAATAAGCATAAATGCATAATAAATTGAGTTACATAACGTAAAATATCTCTTTGATAATATCAGAATTTGATAATTAATCCAAATTATTGGATGATATTTAAAATATCAATATTTTTTAATGATATTGTCTATCTATTAAAAAAATTTTGAGATTATTATATATAAAAATTAATGAAAATATTATAATTTTTTAAACTGCTTATTATTTTCAGATATTGAATTTTTGCCCTCAGAATTTGATTTAATTATTTAGTTTTTATTTTAATAATAATATTCCTATATGTATTATTATCAGATTTTAACTTAATTTCTCAGAAATTAATTTAAAAATTAAAAAATTCCCTTAGAAATTAAATTATATTAAAAATCATCCTTAATTTATAATTAAAAATTTTTTTTTTCTGGATTAACAATAATAAAACTATTAATTAATATGCCGATATTGTGCTAAAATTGGTCAATATCTGTTTTTTAAAAGGTAGATTATGAGTCTTATAAGTGATTTATGAAGTTTACAAATTCTTAATTTGAATAGTTTTTATATTATATTATATTTATTATTATTATATTATTTTTAATTTTAGTCTTTTAATGTATATTTTAAGCAATCAAATACTTAGAAAGACTAAATCTTATCATTATCCAATAGTAAAACATAAAATTAATCTAATAAACTCCCTATCGAGTTATAAAAATCAAATTTCACGCCTAAATGTGTTATAAATCTGAAACATCATAGGTTTTCACGCATTTTACAACATATATTTCATTACCAGTGTACTCTGTTTTGTCTTTAAACAGAATATATGCTTTGAAATATATATAATTCCGCAAATAGAGATCAGCCTATTATCAATATTTAATAATTTGTATTAGATAAACTGCATTATATATAAAGTATTACTTTGGTATGCTAGATAAATCCTGTAGGGAACATTATAGGCCTTATCAAGCTAATTACTTTTAATATTGCATATAAAGCAGAATTAATTTTAGAGATAAGAATAATAAGAATAAATAAAACTATGTTATCAAAGAAAAAGTCTGCCTAAACTTCAATAAATGAAAAATATAGAATCAATTAAATTAATTTAAATTTTAATTAATTAATATTACTTTTTCAAAAAGCTAATGTACATCTAAATATAATACTCTCTGGAACTCAAGAAATTCCTCAATCTGTAATTCGAATTTCGAACTTGCGAACAAGGCGACTAATGCTATGACTAGTGCAATGTTGATGTTTCGTGTTAATCTATTACAACTTATATTGTGTATTTATAGGTGCGATTTAATTGACTTTGTTTTCTGCTTCTTTCTTTTTCTTTTTTCCAATTCTTTTTTTGCATTATTAGGCGTCGGTTTCTTCGCTCCTCTCTCCTATTATAACAGGTTTTCTTCACTAATTATGCATAAAATAGATTCGCTGTTGACATTTTGATAGAAGAAAAAAAAATATGTGTGACCATTGAAGAAGAAGTTAATAGTAAATTAAATACCTCAATTGATTATACAAATAAATTACTCCAAGAACTGATAATGAGCTATCAACTACTAATTTTATTTGCAGGGACCCTGAATGATTTCCGTTAAGATGTCTATACACGGCTTATTATATAATATTTAAAATATTAAAGGGAAAGGGCTTTGGTTTCCTTTTATTGGAGGTTAAAAGGGTTAATAATGTTTTGACTTTACTCACTGTAAGACCATAAAAGATTTTTTAAACTTGCTTTTAGGATTGAATTATTCATATCCCTCGAAATGAAATATATTTTAATATATTATAATGTAAACCATTCTTTTCATTTAGATTGCAATATAATTACTTTATTATAAATATAGATTTAAAAAGTTGTTCATTTATATACTTACACTATATTAACTTTTTTCAAAATAAAGTTAAAACCATTATTCTATATCTAATCATTTAATAAAATATACAAAAATCTAATTAAATTACAAAACTATTTTTTATTTTTTTTTAATATAAATTCTTACAATAATATACTAATCAATAGTAATTAAATTTTAGAAATAATTATTATACAATTTAGAATTGTGTGTCTTTTTATCTCAATGAAAATTATTTAATTATTTATAATATAGAAATAATAAAATTAATTAAATAAAATCCTTGAATCATTTAAATTTGATGGTTTTGGTAAAAATTGTTATAAATACAAAAACATTGATATTAGGTAAGTATAAAATGAATTATATGTTTTAGTATAATATATACCTTATTTATTATATTATAGATTTGTGAACTAATTATTTATAATTCTATAATTCCCAATTTATAGTTTTTGAATGGTTATAATAATAATAAAACTTTCTCTTTATTAAATTGGCTTAAACATAAATGATTCTAATTTTGGTTTAAAGTTAAATATAGTTTAATCTGTGTTTGTTCTATATTTATTCTTCAGTAATTTCCTAAAGCTATAAAAAATATATGTTCTTCTCTAATATTTGATAGCATCTATAGTTATGAATTCTATAATAAAGTTTATAAAGTTATGAGAAAAAGAAGAATTAAGCCAATGCCATTGCCTAAGCTCCCTATAAGGCATTATTAAATAATTATGGGACCCTTATAATTTGAATTCTGATGCATAGTATCCTCATTAAAATAGTTTTATTTTTACTTTTAATAAATAGCCTAATTAAATTATTAGGTTAAAATAATGATATTATATTATTATATTTTTTAATATTCTCTACTATTTTTAAAATACAAAATTACTATAATTTGTAATAACTCTGGAGCATTCGATACTTATAGGAATACGAATAATAAATACTTTATAAGAATAAAATTAATATAAATTATCTATTCTATTATCCAATAGCTTGTCTATTATTATTATAGCAGATATTATCAATATGATGCATGATTTATATTATTAATAGAAATTTTTATAATAAAAGTTTAGATATTAGATAATTTTATTGTTTGCAAACAGTTTAAATTTATTAGTTTATAAAATATTATTAATAGATACTATATCCATTTATAAAGATATTTGATTGAGAAAATTTATATATTTATGTAAAAATTGCATTTTATAATAATATTTAATTGTATATTTATGATATATTGCAATATTTTAAGCTCGATTTTCAATAAATTATAAAAGAAAAATATAGCTATAGAAAAAAAAATAAACGAATTTCTAATATTTTTTTATCATTAAATATTATTAATTTACTGAGGAAATAAAGCTGAAGAAATATTATAAAATAAAATTTTATATTTTTTATAATAATAAGATTATTATAGTTTTGATTCATATTTTTAATATGTATATATACCAATTCTAATTAATTTAAAACAATTTTCATTAAAAATTAAGGAATAAAATAAATATATAAAAATAAAATGAATTTGGAATTTTCATGTTTTTATTTTATTTGTTGATTCATATTTTTTTATCATTACTACTATTGTATTAAGATACTCTAAAATATGATTAATACATAAAATAGAGCTACTGTGCAGACAATATATTGCAAATTAACCATAATAACTATTCTAAACTCATAAATTCTATTAGACATCTACTGATTATAAATAAATAAATAATAAACTATAATAAAGATAAACACAATTAAATATTTATATATAATATAACTAATTTTTCATATAATTTTTAATTTATATCATAATGGTTTAATCATTTAATGTTATGGTGTTATAAGTTGACAAATTCATAATTTAGATTTCTTTTAATAGATATAGAATATATTATAAAGTCTTTTTAGATTTTTTAATTTATTATTAAAAAAATATATAATATTAATTTGTAGTCAAAACTAAATAAGGAAATTTCATTTTTAGAAATTATGTTAGATTATAGTTAGATCTCATATTTATCAAATTAAAATTAAAGTATAAACAGAAATATATTTTGCATTAAAATTAAAAATAATATTATAATACTAAATAAAATATAAAAATTATTAAAATTATGAATTTTTCAACTTTAAACATCATATATAACATTATAAAATTTATATAATTTTTTAAATAAACAATTATAATTCTAAGCCAGATTAAATTAAATATTGGTGTATTTGAATCGCTAATTCATTAATATTCCAGTATTTTTCAAGGCTTTTATTGATTAATCCATAATTTAAATCTCACAAATTATAATAAAATAAAATATAAATAAAATAAAACAAAAATAAATATTTAAAATACATCTAATATAATAATGAAAAAACTAATAGCTTTAGCTTTATTGCTTGTATCTGTATTTTCAGCTTGTTCTTACACCAACTGCGACACATGCTCTAATACCAGCAAATGTGAGTCTTGTTCATAAGGCTTTTCTCCAAGTTCTTTCAACAACAAAATGGATAATGCTTGTGCTACATTTGCTAAAATCTATAGTTTTGAATATAATAATAAGGCATACGAAGTTGTAAAGGAAAAAAAAATTGGGCCGACGCTGCTACCTGTGCCAGAACTAAAGGAGGTATATAGATTAATATTTAATTTATTGATATTTTTTATTAATTATATTATTTATATTACTTTAAGGAAAATTGGCTGAAATCATGTCAGCTGCTGAAAATGCAGAATTTGCCACCAGATTTGGATAAGCTTCAATTGATAACAGTGAAATAGCGGTTGGAACAGGAGGAGGAGCATCATATATATGGATAGGAGGTACTGATAAAGCTGTAGAAGGGACCTGGATTTGGGATGGTGATAATGATAACCAAAATACATAGACTTTTTGGATTGGAACAGGAAATGGGTAGGCCCAAAATTCTTTATATAATAATTGGGGATAATTATATAGCAGTAAAAATCAAGATTTTATTTTATTTTTATACATTTATAGTAAAATTATGTAATGTTTAATACAATAGCTGAACCTGATAATTTTGATGCTGGACTTTAGTAACCAAATTAAAATGGTCTTGCTTTTGCTCTTACTAATTGGCCATATGGAAATGCTCAGTACAAAATTATAATAATACTTTGTTTATTTAATAAAGCAATTTTTATTAGTTAATGGAATGACATAAATGAAATTAATGAAATTTATTATTTAATTGAATATCCCTCATTGCAATGCATAGGTAACATCATAAATATTTATTTTATTAGTATTTTTCATAGTAAAATATCAAATCTATTAATATGAAGCTAGTAATGGAGGGGACAATGGAGGTAATTAAGGAGGGGACAATGGAGGGAATTAAGGAGGAGACACTGGAGGGAATTAAGGAGGAGACACTGGAGGGAACTAAGGAGGGGACAATGGAGGCAATAAAGGAGGGGACACTGGAGGAAACAAAGATGGAAATAATGGAGTAGGAAAAACTTAACTAGAAAATTAGGCTCAACTATCTATTATTATTTATTATGGATTACCTCTTATTATTTTAATATAAATAATTTTTTGAAGTCATAATCAGAATAGCAAATTAATAATATTAAATAAATTTATAAAAATTAATTTTCTTTAATAAATATACAAAATTTGATTTTTTATTTTAGAAAATTTTATACTATTGCTGATATTTTTTTTAATATAAATAGTTAAATCTCTACATTTTATTTATATTATTCTTCAAAAATACATTATATATATATTTTAATATGATGTATGCTATATGTAAATACTGAAATTTTAAATTTATATATTAAGTTTTAAAAATATAAAATTAGTTTTATAAGTTGTTTAAATTTATTTCTTTACTTTGATACTATCAACTTTAAAAATATCTATAATATATTCTTTTAATTTGCAATATTTATTTGTTATTTAATTATTGAAATTTAATTTTCGATATATTAAAAAATAAAATTGTATGTTAAAAAATAATGATTAAATAAAAAATCTAAAATATGCAGAAAAAACTGAAAAATTCAAAATAAAATAAAAAAAATTGATTTCCTTAGTTAATTTTAATTTAAGAAAAAAAAATATGTTATAATTTTATAAATATTATTATTAATTATTATTAAATCCATATATTTATTTCATTAGATATTAGTTTTTATTTCTTCAATATAAATCAAACACATTTCTTGATTTTTGATTAAGGGTGGTTAAAGTTTCAGAAAGATTTTTCATCTGTAAATTTAATTTAATGATTAAATATACTAAAAAAACGAATATAAACTTATTGATATACCTTATCTTCAATTTTGGTAACCAACTCTTTTCTCTATTAATCATCTTCTTGCTCTTCGTCCTACACAGCAATTGCCTACTTAATTGGGAACCATGAAACATCATAGGTTTTCACACATTCTACAACATACGTTTCATTACCAGTGTACTCAGTTTTGTCTTTAAACAGAATATATGCTTTGAAAAATACATAATTCCACAGATAGTGATCAGCCTATTTTCAATATTTAATAATTTTGTATTGAATAAATTGCTTTTTAAATAAAGTATTACTTTGATATGCTAGATAAATCCTGTAGGAACATCGTAAGCCTTATCAAGCTTTTCGCTTTCAATATTGCATATAAAGCAGAATTAATTTTAGAGTGATTCTATTCTTTATTATTCTTCTTTAATAGCTTTGAATTAATCAATGATAATACCTTAAATTAAAAGTAAAAAGTAAAAATTTTTTCATAAATTGCTATAAAAAATAATTTGAAAATTTTTTACCCGAAACCATATTCATGATTAGAATGACGAGAATAAATAAAACTATGAAATCAAAGAAAAATCTGCCTAAATAATTATAATTTACAACCTCATTTATTCCAATAACATTGCCATCAGCATCAAGCCTTGGAATCGGTTGCAAAATAAATATGTCTAAATCTTCATTTTTGAATTTGCTTAATTTAGGATCAGTCATAAAGGACCCAACTCCTCCTCCTTCTTTAAACATATAGTCGAATCTATAATGAAATTTGAATAATTTAAAAATATGCAAAATTAATTATTTTAATTAATAATTTTTACACTCTCAAAAAGCAAATGTAAAGTGAATCACAAATTCCTTTTTCGAAATGATTTGAGTAATAGATATAAGCAAATATAGTGAACCAATATGTGACGATTAAAAACAGAACAAATGTCAAGGCCATCACTGTTCTTGGAATCCAAATAGCTTTAACGACCGACTTAAGCGTTCTAGATCTTAGCATGTCTAGTGTCAGTATTCCGAAGAAGAAAGGATGAACAGCCAGACCAAGAACCACCAAAGTCATATAGCAAGTATAATAAACAAATTCGAAATCAAACAAACAGGTGTAAATGGATTTGAAAAACGTATAGAAAAACATTAAAAACTTCAAAAATCGATCCTTAAAATTAATTTATTTAAAAATTATATAGAAATTTTTAATAAATACGTTAAATTTAAATTTTTTACATTTCTCTCATACCATTATATCCACATGTCTTTAAGTAATAAGGGAGCTTTTTAAATGAAGAAAAGAGAAACAACCAGACCTGAAAACACCAAATTTGCAAATCCAAACCCATTTATTAAATTTATAGTGCTCGTTTTATTACCCTTCCAAAATATTCTCGGTTAATTTCTTCTTTCGTGTTCAATAGCAGAATCACTTGTGACATCTTTACTCAGATTTCTGAAAAAGAAAAAATTAATATTTTAATGCAAATGAAGAAATGTTAGATAAATATTATATATAATTTTTTTTACTTTTATGAATAAGAGAATAAAATTATAAAATTGATAATCCAATTGGTATAAAAGGCCAGCTACTCCCAAAGAGGTTTATTATTTGCAATAATAGGGAGCACATATGATTTTTTATATGCTTCATGCAGATTTTGTTCGTGTTTGATGACTTCGATTATGTCATCTGCTTCTTGCATTATTGAACTTAGTTTGGTCTTAGAATTACTATAGTCACACTCGTCGTGGAAAGCTTCTTTAGTTTCAGAAGGCAAAAGTCTGCAGTAAGGTAACTTAGGGAAATAAACCTGGCAAAGAAATAAAAAACGTGAAATAATTTAAAATAAATATAATTTTATGTTTACCTTAGAGAGAGACTGGTTCCTTGCTACTTCTATGTGAATGGTATTTCTGCAGAAGAATTTGATTGCTTCTTAGCCGAGTTGTTTTTTCATTCGGATTTCTTCTTCTTTAGCCTTTTTAAGTTAGGCTTCTTTTTATTCATCTGTCATGACTGCCTTTCGCGCCTGTTCAGCTCCCTCTACAATTTATTTAATATTTTATTGATTTATTGATTAGATTTCAATTTAAATTAAAATTATTTACACTTAACTGCATTGTAAGATTGACTAACCACGTTTGTAAATAAATTTGCTATTTTCCCAAACACTGAATCTTCCAATAAGTCTAATAGTAAAATTTATATTAAACATATTTATATTTATTTATTTATTTATTTATTTATTTATATATTTATTTATTTATTTATTTATTTATTTATTTATTTATTTATTTATTTATTTATTTATTTATTTATTTATTTATTTACTTTTCGAATCTTGCTTTTAAACAGTCGTGAATTCCTTAATCATTTCCCAGGTTTCAGTTTGTTCAGAATCAAGTTGGGACTTAATCGAAGTTTCTAAAAGCACCACCATCAGAATGTAGAGGAAAAACCCAATTTCAATGATTAATTCGTCATTAGGTCTTGAAGGCTATATAAATTTATAATTTAATTTTAAATATAAGATATTTCATTTATCACCTAATTAACATCAATAACGTCATCAAAACGTCCAAAAGCACCTAGGGAATATTCATTTTTATATTTCTTCCTATACAACGAATACAGGTCAGTTATATTTTTGATCAATACCTACAGTGGTATAGTTCTTCTAATTCTGTTGACTATAGCTTTATCGTCTTCACTCATTTCAAGCAGTGATAAGATCGTTATCAGGCATTTGTATTTAATTCTCGCTATAAATCTGATAAAAAGGATAAAATACCATAATAATTAAAACAATTATATTAAATCTGTTTGATACCCTCTGTGCACATTAATCTTAGTTATGTATTGGGGACTTGCAGAACTTTTTCTCATTTGAGCTAATTTTTCCTCATTCACTTTTTCTATAAGTTTTTTCTGTGAAGAAATCTATCGCTATTCTTCAATAGAAGGCTACCTTTACAGGACTTCTTTGTCCATATCATCTAAGTCTTATTATTGTATAATATCCTCTTCTCCGTTGGCTCTGGAACTCAAGAGATTCTTCAATCCATCATTCGAATTTTAAACTTGTGAAAAAGGCGACTACTGCTATGACTGGTGCAAGGGAGGCGTTTTTGTGGGACTCTATTGCTACTGTTATTGTGTATTGATTGGAGCGATTTAGTTGACTTTGTTTTTCTGTTTCGTTTCTTTATCTTTTTTCTGGTTTTTTTTGGCATTCTTAGGCGTCTGCTCCTTCGCCCGTCTCTCCTATTCTAACAGGCTTTCTTCCTTAACTTCTTCTTCAATCGTCGCAAATTTTTTCTTCTTCTCTCAGAATGTCAACAGCGAATCTATTTGATGTAAAATTATTACCTCAATTGATTATACAAATAAATAAATAAATAAATTACTCTAAGAACTGAGAATGAGCTATCTTCTGCTAATTTTGCTTACAGGGACCCTGAACAATTTCAGTTAAGGTGTCCAAACACTGTTGAACGGCTGATTGTGTAACATTTGAAATTTTAAAGGAGACCAATAGCTGAACCATTTGGGTGATCATATCGTAATTGACTTTGGAATTTGCCTGGTATCTCAAATAGTCCTGCATATCTGTATAATGGCCCTCACAAAATAGTTACATTACTTTAAGCGCCGACTCGATTACAGGCTTGGACCCGGAGCCTCCTCTTCCGATAGAAGTTTCCATTCCTTTCGAATTTTTCACAATCGTGACTTCTTCGTTTATGATTTCTGATAGCTACGCGAAAAACTTTTCCGATTCTGAATTTTCTAAAAAGTAGTAGTATATAGACATCTGAATCGTATGATTTCCCGTGTTCAAAAGCGCTATCAGTAAATTCAGCAAATAATATTTGTAAACATTATCTTTATCTGTGTTATTCCAAAACAACTTCAAAACTATTTACGTCGTTTACAAGCCATCCATTCTTTTATTATTGATTTAAAAATTTAAATAATAATTAATACACGAACAAACAAATTATAACTGGTTAAATTTAAAAATTTATACAAGTTTTGTCTTCTGTGCAGTTCTTTTTGAAGATCTTCTTCCGATTTCATTTGTAGTTATTCTTCGGCTATTAAAAATAATTTAAAAATATATTTAAAAATAATGTTCTTCTATTACAAATTGAAATTACTATAAGAAAATCCTCGAACTATAATGTGACGCAGAACCTAAAGAAAGGGTGAAAAAAATTCGCATTTAAATTAAACAAATTAAATTTTTTATAATTAATGTTACCTTTAATATAAATATCGCAGTCACTTTGGAAGCATTGTTTTCTCTCCAATTTTGCACATATTGCAACAGTTTCTTTATAATATCTTCTTTACACAAAATGAGTTCTCTATCCCTAGCTTCGTCAGGATTTTAAATAAATTTCTCCATATCTAAAATGGAGTAAACGAATTTCCTTCCCTCTTCCTTCACCATTTCTTTTACCTTACTGTTTTCTTCGAAGGCTTTTTTGAAATTTTTGAAAACTGTTTGATAAACCTGGTCCTTCACTTTTCGTTTTTGTGTTTTATCCTGTACAGCACCATGAGTTATACTATTTCTTGATTTTTAAAATTGAGTAGTTACCTTAATAAAAAAATGAATAAATTGTTTTTTTGATGTAAAAAATAAAAGTGTCATAAGCACCTTCACTACCGCCTTAAGTTTTTTATATTAAGCTTATTCGTTTCTACCATCTGCTTTTGATGTTCGTTCAGCTTCAAAGAGTACAAATCTCTGTGGTTTTCCTCCAAACTGGCATGTGATTTAAATTGATTTTCTTCTTCTTCTTATTCAGAATTTAAGTCGAGATCCTGCAAACACATAATAATATAATTAAAAAATGCTACAAATTCAATTTATTCCCACATTATTTTACTTTATCAACGAGTTCTTCAACGAGAGTTTTAAGCACTAAGTACCTTTCTTCAATTTGGATTCTTAAAATCTTGGCTATTTTGGCTAGATTTTCCAATTTGTTCATAACATTTCCTCCCAGGTTGGAGTACTGTTGCAGATCAACAAACAAATTTAAATTATTGACAATGCTGAGACCGAAATTCTGGACCCTGATGGCATTCTCATAGTCTTCCGTGCTTTCAATTTTCATAATGGCGACCATGCTGGATAGTTGACAATTTAATTTTTGAAATAAAAAAAAATCAAAAGTTAAATAAATTTACACGACATCTTTGAGGAAATTTTCGGCATAAACATTGACGACGGGGAGCAGTTTTTCCAGAATAAAGTCGGCATACTGCTGTTCGAAAACCTGCCCGCGTTCGATATTTTTGGAAATGTATTCGAACTCGACGTCGATGCACCGCAAGAAGTATTCGGAATTGACCCACAATTCGTCGATACTTTTTTCCAGTTTCGCAAAGTAAATCAGCAAAAGTTCGCACATGATCCTTCGGCTTCTGAAACTCTCCAACTTGTCGTTGACTTTGAACTTTTTTTCGTTTTCCACGGCGTACTTAGTTTCATCCGCCAACAAAATCAGCAACTGCTTGACCTGGATGGCTCGGTACGCCTTTACCACATAATTCACTCCGATGTCACTTCGCAGAGCCTGAGTGATGATCCTTATGTACAGTTGCTAATACTATCTAACACTGTGAGGGTTGTCTTCTTCTTCTTACCCAAAGAAAGGCAAGTGCTTCAACTCTAGAGCTAATACATCGTCATCTTCTTCAGAGAAGGGCTTGAACAAATGGGGGTTGGGTTTTTTAATTAAATGTAAAAAAATAATAATATTTACATTGATGAATTGAATTTATTCAGGATCTAAAAGCAAATCCAAAACCATTTTCTGCACGTCTAACGTGTCTGGAATTGCTTGGTCTAAAAATATTTTGAAAATGTGCAAAAATTGGTGATGGTGACCGTGTAACTTGATCAATTTGACCATAAATTCCAAATACTAAATATTGTCTTCCTTATTGATAAGGTGTTTGTTTCCTACGAAAATCTTTTCGATGAAGTTAACTTGTCCCATATTTATTAAATTCATTGACCCCAATAGTTAGGAATAGTTTTTGAACAACCTAAAAAAATTAATTAATTATATTTTTTATTAAAAGAATAATAAAAATTAGCTTTAAAACGTAATTGTTTTACGTTTTCTGAGTCTTTGGATTGTAGAGACAGAAATTGCAAAGAATTTTGTGGCAAGTTTAAAACACTTTAATTAGTTTTTCCACAAATGAAGTTTTGTACGAAAACTGACACTCATTTTCCTATTTTCTAAAATATTTGTAATTAGATTCTAATATTTGGGACCCCTGGTACAAGAAGTTCAGAATGAAGGTGTATCCGGCCAAATGTTTAAAAATTTTTATTTAATAAACAGAGAGTCCCTAGACTATTTTTTCTACAAAAAAAACTAATTTATAATTAATTAATACAAAATATCCTAAAAACAATTAAATCATTACCAAAGGAACCTCAATTCTTTCATCTGGAACTTCATCAGTTTCATCAGCTGAGTCTTCATCGTAAAACTAATCATTAAGTAATTGCAATTATTCCAGAGTAACATCAAGGTTCTCTTCTGCCTTTTCATTATAGTTGTTTTGCTCGATTATTTAAAGCCAACTCTGTGCGTAAGAGTGTAGAGCCTTAAGTTTACTAATTAGCTTACTTATAGCTTGATAAGACCTGTCACTTTCCCCAGCAGCCACCAAGTTAATTTTATCAATATTTTTCAATAGTTTTTATCTTTAAGTGCAGCATCTAGTTATCAAATTCATCAACGAATTTTCCAGATCTGAGTCTTGCGAAAAGTACATAGACATTATAAGGACTTCGAGGAATGGACGGTTCAAAATTACGCTATTAATTTATTAATTTATTATTTATTATTTATTTATTTATTTATTTATTTATTTATTTATTTATTTATTTATTTATTATTTATTTATTTATTTATTTATTTATTTATTTATTTATTTATTTATTTATTTATTTATTTATTTATTTATTTATTTATTTATCACTAAATCCTTTATATTTACTCTATATTCTGTACTTAAGGTTTCTCTTCAGTTTCTACATTGAAATTAGCAGTAATATTACCAAACAAATTTTTTTTTTTCTTCGGAAAATCTACTTCTTCTCCGACCCCGATCATGCAATCAGGTAAGAGTTCAGCGAAGGCATCATCTCCGTCCTTTCCTATTTTTTCCTTAATTTCTTGGAGAGACTTGCCTTCGAATTCCATATAAAAATCGTTGGTAAAATATTTCATAACTTTGTCTAATTGATACTCTTCTCTCCAGTCAAGCAAATAGTCAAAGATTTTGCAAATTTCCAACTTGATTTTCACTTCTATGTCTTTGTCAACTTAAATAATGGTTGGTTTTTGTGTGTAGGTTTTGTTGGTGTACTTCCCAAGTAGTTTGAAAAGACTGTCATACATTTTCATAAACGTTGCACTCTCTTTAGATTTTCCGATTTATTTTTAACTGATCAAGTCATTGTTGTCGTCCTCATTTTCTTATAAAAATTATTAAAAAAATATTCAAATTTGCAATAATTTAACATTTTTTTTACCCTTTTTTTGGAATAAACCTCCGATTTTATATTCTTGACATTAATTCCGAACTAATCATTTTTCTTTTTATCACATTTTCAGCATTTTCTATATACCGTCTTTTTAGTTGCGGCACATGGGTATTAATTTCTCTGAAATATTGACTATCATATTCCAAAATGAAGGCTAGGTACTGAAAAATAAGATTTAAATTTAATTGGTAATAATTACAAATACTAATATCTCTTACATTTATAATAGTTTCTAACAAACTTATCGAATTCTAACCCACAAAAGAAGTGAACATTCCGAAACGCAACATTGTGTGAAACATTTTAATAATTTCGAAATTTAAATTATTGTAAATTCTTTCGTAAACGGGCTCTTTGTATAAGGACTATTTTTCCTTTGATAATAAAATATTTATCAATTAAACAAAAAAAGGTAAAAAAGAAAAATTTCAAAAGATACACTGTGCTCTTCTTATATTGCTCTGTAAGCCTAGTTTGTCAATTCCTTTATTATTGATTTAATTTGGTCCAAATCATCTTCAGCTCCCTTTGCTATATTAATTCAATAAGTGTTGTCAAATAGGAATTAATTCAATATATATTTATTGTACCATTTTATCTAATAAAGTTGATCGAGATATCTTCGTCCTTTTTCTTTTTTTCCTCTTTTTTTCCTTTGAATCATCATCAGATGAGGATGAAGTGTCGAAGGCACGTTCCAACTGACTTTGCAATTTGTCAATCCCTTTTTAGTTTCTTTATATATTTCTGTTTATTTCATTAGATTGGCTCCCTAGCTGAAAATATTTCTCTTCTTTTTGGTTTTTTAGGCTTTTTGAATATTCTGACTAAATTGGGCTTTTATATAATCAGTCTGGGTTCCTTGTCAATATAAATGTTTAGCAGCAATTAGCAAATAAGCGATCTTATTTCGTCGTTTAACTTTGATTTTTCTAAATACTTTTTAAAGTAGATGAAGGGAACATATCTCCAAAGGCTTTTCCACACGTATAGTTTCGATTTGCACACATCGACGCGTACAGAATTATTTGAGCCATCAAATACTCCATCATTTGAGGCTTTTTCATGTGAAACTCTTCTAATCTGTTATATTGAAATATTTATTTTACTTAAATTAAAATTATACTATTTTACCTGTATTTATTGAATTTAAATTCATAATTTTCCCTTTCTCTGACCTCTACATAAATTATGTCATTTTGGCAATGCATTTTAAGCAAAGAAGTGAATATAATGGTTCTATTTTCTACAAATGAGGACTTTTAGATAAAAGAAGCAAAAATTAATAGTTTTATAGTTTTAATTTTTTATTTATCTTTACATATATTTTTTCCTAATTGATGTATATTGTTGAGTTTTCGAATAAACAAAACCTTCCTAACAAGTCTAAAATATCGCTTTTAGTATAAGCATCGTATTATTTGAGTCGTTTTACCATATACTAAATTACATTTATTTATTTATTTATTTATTTATTTATTTAACAATATTTTACTTTAAAAAAGTTGTCTATTTGTTCATTTTTATTTCCAAACAATTTGGCCTCTTATCCTAGGTCCATTTCTTCTTGCTAGAAATTGATTCTGTGGAAAGAAGTGAGCACATTATGGTTATCTTAAAAGCAAGATTTAAAAGCTTCACTTACAAACTAAAAAAAAAAAAATTATTATTATTATTAATACACACACTTGCTTCATTTCCGTACCTCACCCAAACCTAAGTGCGCAGTCAAGTAAACAATATAAGTCTCTACATATTACTGGCTTTAGGGATTTCTGTAGCAGGCTATTTTCAGTAGTTCGTACAACTTATAGCACAGAGCATATCTTTTTTTAATGTGAGACTCTGCAGTTTTCATGATTTTATCTCGAGCCTACTTCTGTTCCACCACTTTTTCAGGAAGACCAAATTCTCCAATTTTCTTTTTCTACTATTTGACGCCTGCAGCTCCATACAACTCGTAAAGAGCTATGTTGGTATTGGCTTTCAAATCAAGTCTTTTCCATTCGTTTTTGTTGGGAAATACTTTCGTTAACATCCAGCAAACCAACCCTAACATAGTTTGCTCTTTGAATTTCTTTTTGAAAATTTAATTTTTAAACAAATAGAAAAATTTATTTTTTTTGGGTTTTACAGATTGCCTTCGTTTCGAGGGGAAATTATACTCTTGATTCATAGAAATGTTTGATATAATTCTGTTATTTAAAAAATCTTAAAGGTTATCTATCAGCTTAACAACGGCAGAAAATTTTTGGTCGAAATGCGGGAACTTCTTTTGATCTCTTTTGATTTCATTTTCATCTTGGTCAATGTAAACTATTCCGAAAGGGTACCGTTTGGCATTTATAATTTTATTAATTATTGATAAAAAAATTGTAGCTTTTAATTTCTTACCTACCAATTTGCAAATTTCCATAAATTCCGGAATTATTGAGATCAAAAAATTCGTTTCCCACTTGTCTTAGAAATCTGCCACTCTAAACCTGTAGGTATTGATATCTTTTTAGAATCGGCTTAAAACGGGTACTTAAATGATGCTTTTCGATACTGTGAAATCAGAAGTAAATTAATTTTTTCAAAAAATATTAAAAAATAATAACATTTTAGATTACATTTCTCATCCAATCTTTCCTCATTGAATCCGAGTTAAAATTTCGTTTCTGTGTTTTCAAGTCTGAAGTATGCGTCTTTATGAACTTTAGTTTTCGACTCAAAGCGGTCCTAAAAAAATAAAAAAATCAAATAAATAAAAAAATCAAATAAATAAGTCATTTTTTATATCAAAAAAGCAATAAATTTACCATCAAATTGTCTATTGGGATAAAGCTCCAAAGACAGTACTTATCTTTCATATCTTTTAAATGAACTAATTGCAATTCGTATCCTCTTTGTCTCTCTGTTTCTTTATGCAAGTTACCAGGAGCTTGGCTAAACAACATCGACTGCCTTCTTTACAGGACGCTGCCTCTTTATTTTTTGTGTTTATCAGGCTTTTTTTTGTAAAAATAAAAAGAGTTTTATTAATAGGGTTCGTTACTGCAATTTTAATACTACTCTATTTTACATTAAACTGCTTGGGAATCACCGATAGATATTTCTAACTTACTATATGTCGAATTCGGTAAGGTTTTCTCCATTCGATTTCTCCTCCAAAGAATTAATCTTGCGGTTCGATTTTGAAAAGACCGTTTTAACTCATATCGAAAAGAAGAATCATTTTGTTGGAGCCCCCACCGGCATTCGGCACCAGGGAAAACTCGGGCTAAAATTTGTCCATTATTTCTCTTTCATACGCAGAAACGATTTGCTCTGTAAGTCTTTCATTGATTCTTCCCAGGTTTTCTGAAGTAAAAATATAATTTATTTATCGATCAATTAATCAACAAATTACCTGCAGCTGTTCTCCTTTGCGTTTCTCTCCTTATAACGTCGTCTCCCGGAGGCATACACTGCTGGGATATGTTTCTTTTGTGCTGTTTTTGCTTTTGCATTCGTTTTTTCACTAAATATTTTTCTTTTCTGACTATTTCTTCAAATGGGTCACAGTGTCTTTGGGCGGCCAAATAAAAATTTTTCTCGCTCAATACTATCCATATCACTTCTCCACATCGCAAATACGAGTGCGATTCCGCTCCAACAGGGTCCAAATTTGGTTCCTGATATAGATTCAATTTCCATTTTTCATTGTATCTATCGACCCTTATACATAATTTTCCACAGTTCTGCCTCTTGTGTCCTTGTTTTTTTTGGCAAAAATTAATAAAAATGAAACAAATTATCTAAAAAATAACTTATTTATTTTGAAATTTGCTAATATACCATTATCTAATCCTTGGCCTCTGCTATTAAATAGGGCCTTTTCCCACAAATTAATTCACTGCAACTAATATAAAACAGTTCTTCTTCGTAAACGAAATTGTCATTACGCATCAGTTGCAGTTGCAAACTCGGAATAAATTTAAAGAAACTGTATATGTTGGGCTCGTCGACTAGTTCGACACTAAATTTATTATTTTAAAAAAAAAATTAAATATAATTAAAGTGCCCCGAACAGGTCTTAAAATAATTTGACAATTAGTACAAAATGTTTTCCTAACTTTCCATATTCAAACTCAAATATTTGAGTGTTTCTATATGCAATAACATGAAATTTGAATTAATCAGCAAAATCTTTTATCCATTTGATCTTTGCAAATTAATCATATTGAATCCCAATTCCATTTCCAACTTGTTTCTTAGTTAATTAATTTTTGCTTTCTGTCACTGAGTTCTAAAAACATTGTTATACAAATCAATTTTAAATTAAAAGAGTTATTTGTTAATCCATTTTTTAAATTATTGTTTTATTTTATTCTCATTTCAATAGAAACTCAAATTTTAAATAAAACGTAAATAAAAATCAATCAATCAGTCAATAAAATCGCTAATGTTCTGCTCAAAAAATTTAATTTTATAAATTGCATTTAAATTTTCGTGCTATTTTACTTTAGTCTGAAGATGTTATGTTTTCCCCTTTTTTGAATTTTTTAATTTCCTCAAGGAATCGTTTCTAGTACTAAAACGATGACAAATTCCCGAAAGGAAGAACCATAAAAATGCAATTTGTGAAGTTGTTATTGCCATTTTCATCACTCGAAGCACTTTAAACTCCGTGCGAATGGGAACTGCCTTCAAATTTTTTCATTTTGAGTCTGGAATCAATGAACCCGTCTCCGTACATGTACAGAGAGAAGTTGTCCTCCAAATTTAAATGCACCAATGATCCATATGTAACCAGTTTCGCGGGATTTGAAAAATGATTGGCATGTTCTTAATCCTCCTCATTTGTACTTATTTGTGATTTTTATTCCTATTCATCTAGATCCGAATACGATAAATCGGCCATTTGAAGTAATTCTTTATTTGAATTTTTGTTATATTATATGGTTGGTTTTTTATATAATATTTTTTATTACTTTTGCTTTTGAATTTATATATTTTGTGTGAGTGAGTGATTTCAACTTAATTTAGGGGTTTTATAATTTATATAATAAATGAAATAATGTAGTAGTATAAGTAGAGTGTTTATTATTTGATTTATAGATTTTAGTATTTTTAATAAAAAAGTATCAATTAATTAGTGTAATAAACAAGCAGAGAGAGGGGCTAATTTGCAACATATTATTTATTTATTATTAACTCAATAAGTTAACGCTTTCCTATAAAATATTTACAAAAAAACTCCTTATAATTCATTATATATAAATATTTAAAAAAGTAAGAAAATTGTTTTCAATTATAAAAAAATAAACAAACAAATAAATAAAATCATTTTTTTTTGGCTTTTTTTGTGAAAGTATTTAGTGAAGGACCGTTTCCCACTCCTTCGCTTTACCCCTTGTAAATTAGTTTGAAGTGGCCAGTGTCTACATTTTTTTATTTGCTTTTTTTTGCGAAATTATAGTCAATTGCTACTTTGAGAACATCATCTAAAACCCTTTACACGAGATCCTAAGTAATCGAAGTAGAATGTTCCATAGTGGGCGAAGAATTAACTTCAATGAGCCAGGGGTTAAAATTTTCGTCTATCATGAAATCATACCCGAAGAGCTCCATTGAGTTTTTCCTTCCCACGATTTGGTCGTTGCAGCTTTTCACACTTTAAATAACAATCTTCTTCAGAAGGGGCTGGATTTTTTCATAGAAAATATCACAACCACAAAGTTCCTATAATTGTATTTTAATTTTAATTTTTTTGGGAAATAAAAAAATAATTTTTTAATTTGCCTTCAAATAAACAGCTAGTTTTTCTTAAGTCCACATATTTTCCTTTATATCGCCATTGGTTTGCCTTTTATTAATGCAATTATTCGTTAAATGGGAGTTTTTATTGCCCAAATCACTTATATCGTAGTCTTTAGAACAAAATCTCACATAGCACTCTTCGTAAAACCATACCTTCGGAGGGTTCCAATCCTAGACGACAACCCATTGTCTCAAATCAAATTTCTTCTTTAAAATTAGCAATGGATTTTCTATGTATTTTTGCGCGACATATTAAATTTTTTCGCTGCTTAAAACCAAATCCATTATTTTTTCAAAAGAGGTGTATAATTTGATTCCTCTGGCTCTTGACAAGTCTTTTTTAATTAATTAAAAAATTTTTAATTTTGAAATTTTTACAATCAAAATAGGTCTTACAATTAGGCTTAACTATCCATATGTTTTTATCCCCACTCATATCATACTATGGATCGCACTATTTGAGATTTTAGAGTGTATTATCAATCATTTTTTATAAATCATTTCTTCTAACCTCGTTTTCTCTTTTCTGTTCTTCTGAAATTTCATTTTCTTTTTCTGATTTATTGCTGTCTTCCACATCAGCTTTTTCTTCTTCTTATTGTTCATTTTTATTGCTACTTTCTTCTTCTATGTTTTTTTCTTCTTAATTTTGTTCGATTTATTTTTTGACTTAGTTTTTTTTTTGCGATCCATTTTTACCCGCTCCATTTTTTCCTGCCTTTTTCGATGGCTTTTCTTTCTTTTTTTCTGTTCCTTCTGAAGCAGCAGCTAAATTGATGTTATTATTATTTGTTTATTTTTCATCCATGAAAACCTCCCATTCTAAAGGAGATACCACTGGGTATATGTCATTTAACTAACCGAAAAGATATTTTAATTATAAGTATAATACCGCATTATAAATTGCTTTTTTATATATTACTATCAAAGAAAACGTTTTGTTAAAGTTTTAAGTTCTACGCTTTGTTATCTAACAAGCTAGCTTGATTTTAAACTGCACTTCATCGCTTATAAATTGTATATCTTTTAAGTTTTTTTAGTACTGCTTTAATATTTATTCGATCTTATAAAATATAATTTTTAATTATAAAGGGTATATAAATTTACAATAAAAATAACAATTCGAGTTTGCTTTACTTTAGAAAATTTAAAATTTTCGACAAAGTCTTCGAAACCCTACAAATCCCCCAAATCGAAACATCTCGGATAATAGGCATCAATATCTGTATCATCTCCGTATATAATCTTAAAATAAAAGCAAAAATAATCAATTTAATAATTAAAGTTGTTACACTTACTGTTCTCAGACTTCTAGATAGTCCATATTTTGAAGTAATGCATTGGTTTTAATCAAAATGACTGACCACTTAATTATCAGTAAGCTAGTCGAAATTGATATCCTAAATTTTGCAAGTCCATTTAAAATCAAAACAAGGACTAAAATAGTCCGGATTTTCAACCCACCCTCTTTCATCCAGCATTTCTTTTAAATCTCTGTACCCTCCTTTCACTATATACACTTTTGTATTCTTACTAACCTAATAAATTTAATTGTCTGTAAAATTTTTGCAAATATTTATCTGTAAAGGTACTTACTCCATTTTTTTTTTCCAAACGTTTAAATCTGTGATTTGTAGAGCATTTTTCGTATTGTATAATCTATTTTCCTAATTATTTTCTTCATCTGAAGACTCTTACTAATCACTTTCCGATGACTCATTATTTTGTTATTGTTGTTTTTGCTTTTCTTTTTGCAATTTTTTTTGGTATTTCAATTCCCTTCTTTCTTCCAGTTTTTTCCTCAAATCTATATTCAGAGCCTTCAGCTAATTTGAACTTAAAAAATTGAATCGCTCTCTGTATTTGTATTTCCCCTTCGTAGCAGCAAATTTCTTAATTTTAGCGACTAATTGCTAAAATTACTTCTCAGAAATAGCTTGCTCTGACTACACGGGCAATGACTTTCTCCCCCTTCTTAACCGACGATGATTTGCGCTGAAAATGTTTTGATTTGAGTTTTGTTGTTTCCCAGCAACTCCATATACGGCTCTTTTTTCAAAATCGACTGCAGAATCGAAATCGGCTAATATCTAAAAAAATTATTTAATTTCCTACTTTCTTCTTCTGTAAAGGAATTCATCAAATTTTGTAAGGATTGATGGTGGCCACCATCTTTTTCCAGTTATTGCTCAAATTTTATGCATTATTTTATCATTTTTTGAAACGTTATTTCCCCATTCATGAATAATGCCAGCATTTTCCCCAATTTGTTTTGGTCTTCCTTTCCATTTTTATTGGGATTTGATTACTGCTGGTTAATGTTTTTGTAGGTGTTCAAAATGGCTTGATTCTTTTACTGTTTCAGTTAATCTTTCAAATTTTTTTGTCTTCATTATTGCCAATTTACTTCAATATTTCTTCAAGGTTTTCATTTTCTTATTCTGATTTCCTCTGCTAGCTGTTTTCATTTTACTTACTATTATTATTCTAAATTTTTTTATATGGAAAACTGTACTACAACTGAACTCGATATTTGGCCCTCGGAGATGAGTTTTTTCCTGAAAATAATTGCTACTACAATTACTAGGAATTATTAATTTGAGCAGCAAAGTTTGCTTAGTTTTGATAAAATTACTAAGATTACTGTTATTGCTAATACTAATTGATTTGTTGTTATTATTGTTGAATTAAATTGGCTATATGAGCTGGTGCCTAAGATTATTGAAGATTTCCTTAAGGAAGGATTATATTTGCATTCATAAATTTTTGCTAAATTTTATAATTGCTATTTAAAACATCTTTTCTATTTTAATTTTTTACTTGATTTTTGGTAATTGCAGTTGCGTTCGATCAAGAAAAAACTCACTATTGATATTATTTCTAATCCAAATAAAAAATAAAAATAGCAATTTAGAAATTGTTTAATTTTTAAATTAAATTATTATATTACGAACTGTGCAGATTTTTGGCCTTTTTTACATCTATAAGACAGTTTAAGGAACGTAATTCAAATCTTATTGGTTTAAAACAGTTTCTTATTTCAATAAGTTAGATTAGAAACTTCCCTGTGTTTAGTTGAAAAGCAGTTATTTTTCGTTTTAATTCTAAATTTCTTAATTTTGCATTTTATTTGCGCTGTAAATTTCTTAAAGTTAATTTCCCTTCACATTATTTATATTATTGCCCATATACGAATACTTTTCGTAATTGTTATTATTATAATTTCCATTTTCTGCATTTAAAACTATTTTTTTTGGGAAATTTTACTAACTGAACTCACTTTGTAGAGCATTTATATTATTGTTGTCATTTATATCAAGTTACTAAAGTTCATAATCTATCTTCTTATCTTCGTAAATTACTTTATTCATAATGTCTTCCTATCCCTGACTATTATCATACCTATCCTATATATTTAAATTGTTGAATCATAAAAATTTAATTACTTAAATTTTGTCTTACAATCGAGTTTCTTCTGGCCAATCCTTTCTGCAATTTATATTTTGGCTAGTGGAGGAATGGCTATTTCTAAAGGTATTATTGCTTTTGCACCAATATGGAATTTCGATCGCCAATATTAGCTTATTTTCCTGTTATATTCATTAAAAAAACAGCTTCACAATCTAGTCTAAATCTTTATTTACTGGGCTTTTGTACTTTCTAATCTAACTTTAATTTAATATTTTGGTTAATTTTTAAATTGTTAGTAATTGTTATTATTAATTCAGATGCAACTTCATTGGAATAATTTAATAAATTAATAATAATTTTATTATAAACATAAGAATTTTATGAATAGTTATAATAATACTAAGTAACAAGGCAAGGTAATTAAATTAAAATCGACTTTAAATAATAAAAAAATTGTTATTTTCATTTTAAAAAGTAATTTGATTTTTATGAATGAATACAAAAAATAAGGTAATACAAACAAAATTATTTTTTTGATTCTCAATAGAGTTATTTCTTAAAATTTTATGATATAATAATATTTCATTTGTGTATATTTAGCTTACAGATTCTAAAAGATAATTATTTGATTCTCCAACTTTTATAGCTTTAATATTCTTAAATAGCAACACTCTAATTTAAAATAATTCAATTTCAAATACTTAATATTTGTTAAAATTAATAAAAAAATACAATAAACACAAGCAAAAACTATAAAAAAAATGGCAGATCTACAAAACCATTACAATTAAGAATACAAATTAAGCTAAAATAAATTGGGACTGCTCTCTAGATAGCAATCTCGGAGATAAAACTCTATAAACTCTTAATTTGATGACTTCATATCAATGGAATACTCATCAACTAAGTCTTAGTAATCACCCTTCAAATTCAGAAATGGCTCTTCCAGTACTCCATAAAATAAATTATAAAATATTAATACTAATACACTAAATATTGTAAATTAAGATTAAAACCAGTCAGCTCTCAGATAGTAATTTTTGGAAGAAATAAGTGGTATAAAAATCACGGAAACTTAGAAAACTCGGAAAGGACAATCTTATTCATCAAATTCATCACCAGATATATTTTCCAAAAAAATTCTTCTAATAAAGAAGTTCAATATTCTTATGTACAAAGTAATATTAAACTAACAAATTTATTTCTTCATTTTATAGTTATTATTATAATAATTTGCATTACCAATAGGCTTTACGGGCAATGATTTTTATTAAGAATAAAATGGAAATGAAAAGGAGAATTAAGACTCAATGGTACCCATTTAAATATTTATATTTTTATATTACTAATTAAATATTTGATAGAGTTAAAGTGAATAGAAATTTCAAAAAAACATCGATAATTCACAAGATCTTTCTTCATAAAAATAACCTAACAGTAGCTTAGTTATGATGATAAGAGATAACTAAAATCTAATTGTTTAAAAATATGACCTAGCTTTAAAGCAGTAAATGCAACAATACTATTAATAAAAATTGGAATTGGGGAAAAAATTGCAAATGTAATTTTATTTTTTTATTTAAAATTTTTATATTTTCAAATTAATTTTTAAAATATATATTTTCGAAAATGATTTCTAGGAAAAAGAGCTTTTCTGAAATATCCAAAGAAAATAATATTCAAACTAAATCTTAGGAAGCATTTAAAGAGTAAGAATAAAAATTCAAAGATTTTCAAACTAAGGAAAATAAGTAATGTAATTTTGAATTGAGAAAACTGCAAATAGAAAAAACAATGGAAAATCACACTGCACTTCATAACTATAGAAATCAAAATTAAGATAAATTAGAAAAATTAAAAACGCAAACATAGACATAGGATAATGCCAAGTTTAGATAAATTTAATTGCAAAATAAAGTTTTATAAATGTAATAGGAAAAATCCTATAGAGATTTACAAAACAAAACAGAAAAAAATCTATAAAATTTTAAAGATATTACAAAAGCAAAATTATCATAAGATTACGGTGTATTCAATGAAAACCTAAAATTGAAAGAATAAAATGAATAAGATCATTTAAAAAAATTATAGGAATATTAGGAATCACTTATTTAAGTAATATAGAAATTATTACTATATTCAAATCTTTTAATTATTTTATTTTAATAATAATTAGAGCGAAATGATAGAAAAAACATAAACTAATAAGATAAAAAATCTTGAATCCTAAATATAACAGTTGAATGAAATAGAGTTAAAAATAAATAGTATAGAATAGGTATGATTTAATCAAATTTAAGTGTAATTGGTATAATAGAATTTTTTTTTTTTAGGAAAAATAAAACAAAATTATTTCTCCAGATTGGAAAACAGAAAACACAAGCAATTTTAAGCTGGTAAAACCGGAAAATTCGAATCATAGACAAAATTACTCAAACGAAAAAAATACAAGTGGTAATTTCTCAATACAGCAATTGCTCAAAGTAAAATTTAAATTGAATTTAAAAGTATACAAAATACAATTATAAACTAAAGATATAGGAACAAAAAGATTTCTCGAAAACTTATTTTCACAGCCAGCTTCTACAAGATTACGAACAAAAGCGATACCCTACTGATATAACAGAATAAGTTAAAGAGTTTAGAGTAGATGAACCAAATAAATAAGGAAATGACTAAAAATATACTATTTAGTTGCTCAAAAGTACTTAAGAATAGCCATTTGAGAAATTGGAGAAAGAATAGGAATAATTTCTCAAGGCAGTGCCCAGTCAGTAAAGTACTTTTTGCAAAACAAACTTGAAAAACAACAGGAGCACCAGTTATTCTAATTTGGGAAGTGCGGTTGCAAACATAAATAAAAATGAAAATGCTAGCTTTTTTAAAGACATTTCGAATTTGCAGCCTAGTAAAAACCCTTCTACCAACAAAAAAGAAGACGTTTTCAATATGACTTGGAAATCCACCTATACGATGCCCTTCAATACCACCACATCGATTACAGGGATTTCAAATAACAAATAACACAAAAATAACACTGATGAAAGTTTTGAAGGATTTCAACACTACAGTTTCGAGAGTCCCGACGTCAGAAAAAAGCGAAAATCAATGGAAAAAGTGCAAATTTTCAGAGACTGGAAACTCGTTTCGGAAATAGAATACGAAAAACTCAATTTGATAGAAGAAAAAATTAAAAATTGTCCTCCTTCAGATCTATATACTTAATTAAATTTGATAAGGGAAAAGAGGAAAATCTTGGATCATTTGCAAACAGAGCATAATAAAAATGTCAATCAAGAATAACATATCATTTAAAAACTGAAACAAGGGAAGTGTGATGATTTATATGAATAGTTCTAATAAATAAAAGTATCATAGCCGTAAAGTCAGCAAAGCCAATAAGGTCTGAAAGTTTAGCCTGTTAGAGTTAATCATACTTTATTTGACAATAACAAAAATAAATTATAAGGATAGTCCAATGAAATTAAGCTTTTTTAAAAAATACACCTATGAAAGGGACGAACTGTAATAATAGTAATTTTAACACTAATTAGCGTCCCACGAGATCTATAAGTTGCCAATAAATTGGATTGAATGTAAGAAGCTATTAAAAGCCAATCATTTCATAAAATATGATTAAAATGCCATTGGGAAATTATGAATCCACCAATTCTCATCAACTTTTACCTTCAAAAAAATTATCTCCTTAAAGAATAATTAGAACTTAAACATAATTTAATAGTACTTAGCCATCTTTAGTACAACATATTCCTACTTTTACAATTAATAATTAAACGATGGGGAGGTCTATTTCCTGTAAAGGAATAGTTACTAGCTTTAATTAGCACAATAACAATAATAATTTTAATTTCACTTAGCCTTCCTTTAATCATTTTATTCCTTAAAATAACATTAATAATCCTAATTAGATGTAAGTTACTTTCAAACCATAAATATAAAGTAATATCGGCTATCCCAGACAATTTTGTTGTTGAACTAATATTTTTATAAATGTATTTTATATATAAAACATGTATAAATTAATTGATAATATTATAATAAATATATAATAAAAATTTTTTTAATATCATTCATTGTCATTAATAATAATAAATTAATTGTATTTAATTATAGAAGAAATAAAATTTTAAAATAATTAATTTCAAATTATAATACATGTTATTATTACTTAATACGTCATTGTTTTAAATAATATTTATATTCTTAAATAAAAAAAGATATATTATTGATAGCTTTATTGTATTTTCCCAATTTTAATTTCTTCTTATTATATTTTAAATGTCCATTTTAGTTAATAATAGTTTATTTTTTGTTTGTCTCAATATAATAGGGCTATGATAATATATATATTAGGTAAAAAATCTTAATTAGAATCAATTGTTATAAGCAGACATTTAGTAATGTATCATAATTAAAAATTTGTTCTAATAATAAATAGAGTTAAATTACTTTAGAAAAAAAAATATTAGAGAAAAAGTGTTAAATTAGAATTTTATTATTATCTAAACAAATTAATAAATAAATAAAATATTTAATTTTTTGGGATAATTATATAAATTATTTTAATATTAGAAATTTTATGATTTATCAATTTAAATATGACCCATAAATTTTGATACGTAATAATATAAACTGAGATTAGAAAAAGACACATAGCAATACAATAATTATATATATTAATCTTTAATTTAAAGATATCATCACTTTATATATATAATCATTATAATTCAAATAAATACCAATTACTCTGTTTAAAATATAATAAACTAAGTTTATAAAATGTATAAAAAATAAATCTAATATGGTTGTAACTTAAAGTTTTATTATGAAAGAATATTTAGTTAATATAAATAATATATATATAATTTTAAAAAGTTATTATATTTGAAAAATATAAATCACTCACTAATGTCAATCATACTTTAAGATTTTTATAGATCTAAAAATTTAATAAAAATTTACCTAATTATTTAATTACTTTAAATAAAAGAAAAAACAATTTATTACCATTAGATTCGCTTATAATAATATTCATTGATTTTATATTTTTAGACTTTTATTATTATTTTAATGAGATAGGCAGTTTTTTAAAACCAGAACATTTGTCTTTAACCAAATATGAAAATAGGAAAAATAAAGCAGGAATAATTATTATAACCAAGCAGCCACATAGATATATAATTAACTAAATATTCATTTTATTTATATCAACCGTTTGGCAAATCCTAGTCTTTTCATTGGATTTAGTACTTTTAGGACATTTTTCCCAACATTTTCCGAGATAATAGTAACATTTAATGCATATATTATTATTGGTATACTTACTAATATATCCTTGTTTGCATTCACACTTTCCTGTAAATTGATTCAAAATTTTATCTTTACTACCATCACATAATAAACAAATTAGAGAACTTTTACTTTAATAAAATTTATTATGAATATGATTTAATCAAATTTATATATTATGAAAAAAAATATAATACCATTTAAGACATCCTGCAGAACAAGGTTAGCAATCAACACTTTGTCCGTTATTATCATGGAATCCTTCATTACACTCACAGTGCGGAGATACAACAGATCTATTTTTTCCTTAAGCACATTCTATACAATTATCAGGTGATTGCTTGCATTTGGCACATTTTTTCTAACAATTTGCTAAAATGTATTGCGATCCCAAACTTAATTCAAATTTGCCCTTCTCGATTTAACAGTTTGGAGGAATACCTTCTGAATCGAAGCATTATGTACATTTTTGATAAGATTCACATTTTTTGCAACCCAAATTGCATTTTAAACATAAATTATAATTTGGATCATTATAAAATCCATCCTTTATAAAAATATTAACATTTATAAAATATAAGATAGTAAATATGAATATTACTTCGCACGGACAATCCGGTCGTGAGTTTATTCTGTTCAGGGTCAGTTTACATGAAGTGCAATGGTTCGCTTAGTTACTACAAGTCATACAGTTAGCACTACATTATAAACATACTCCATTTGATTCATAATATCCATTCTGGCAATTACAACTTGGCAACACTCTAAATTTACCATTACATTCTTTACATTAATCCAGGGAAAAACACTTCAAGCATTTAGAAGAACATTATTTGCATTCTTCTACACCATCATCATAATAGCCATGCTAGCACTAGCATCCATTATTTTCATCTCTTGTTATAGAAGAGCAACCTTGGCATTGTGCTGCATTATCTGTACACTTCTAGCATTTATGACTGCATTCTGTAATAGTAAAATGTTTCAAAAATATATTATTTAGTACATAATGTTATTTTATTTATTTTAAAATTACTGGTGCATTATGCTTCTACTGAATTTTATACAAATCCATCTTTGCACAAACAATTTTTTAAGGATCTCTATCACTGTTTTAACATTCAGTACAATTATCCGAGCTTTTTTCACAATCTAAGCACTTGTTATCACATTCTATATTATGTAAACAATAATAAATAGAAACTTAGTTTGATTAATATTATTTTATATATACTTTGGCATTAAGCTTGTCCTTAAACAGAATACCATCCTTTTTTGCACTTACAACTATTGTTTATATCTCTATTGTTATCGCTGCACAATTTACATTCAGATTAACTGCTATTATGACATTCTTTACATTAAATATCGCACTCTTGATAATTAATAAGTTTATTAACTCTTTTTTCAATAATTAATATTTAAGAAAATTTAATATTACTTAAACATTATGGACTATTATTAATTTCTATGAATCCTAACTTGCATTTGCATTAGTCTAAAATATCTCTGTTTACTTCATCACTGCATTTGGTACATTCACTTGCATTATTATTACACTCAGAACATTAATGATCACATTCTATTTTAAGCAATAATTAATAAATGAATTATAGTTTGATTGTTATTATTATATTTTTACTTTGGCATAAAACCTATCCTTAAACAGAAAACCATCCTTTTTTACATTTGCAACTATTGTTTATATCTCTATTGTCATCACTACACTATTTGCACTCAGATTAACTGTTATTATGACATTCTTTACATTAGATTTCACATTCTTGGAAAATAATTTATTATATTACTTTCGTTGAATAATAATTACAAATCAAAGAATTATCTAATAGTTTAATTTTGTTTTATTTTGTTTTTTTCAGTTTTTTTTATATATTTTGATTAGTGCTTTTATTATTTTTTGAACACTATACTTAATCTTTAAATCAACTTAATAATTTTTTCACAAAAAAAATAATTAATTTGTAAATATACACATTATACATATGTTTTTAAATCTGTTTTTTTAAAACCAAAATTGTTTTTTTTAATTCTATAATCATAATTAGTGTATAAAATATACAAAATAAATACCATATAATTAATTCATGTACTATAGATACATAATTAATTCTTAAAAAACCTAGCATAAAAATTTTGATTTGTAATTTTTTTTGAAGAAAGTAATATTATCAGTCATGATTAAACATAAATTAAAATAAATTTATTATTACTTTAGCATTGTTGACTATTATTAATTTCTATGAATCCTAACTTGCATTTGCATTAGTCTAAAATATCTCTGTTTACTTCATCACTGCATTTGGTACATTCACTTGCATTATTATTACACTCAGAACATTAATGACCACATTCTATTTTAAGCAATAATTAATAAATGAATTATAGTTTGATTGTTATTATTATATTTTTACTTTGGCATTAAGCTTAACCTTAAACAGAAAACCACCCTTTTTTACATTTGCAACTATTGTTTATATCTCTATTGTCATCACTGCACTATTTGCACTCAGATTAACTGTTATTATGACATTCTTTACATTAGAAATCACATTCTTAATAAGTAATATATTTTATTATGTTATCAATCATAAATTATTATAAAAAATAGTGGAAATTTATTATTACTTTAGCATTGTTGACTATTATTAATTTCGATGAATCCTAACTTGCATTTACATTAGTCTGAAATATCTCTATTTACTTCATCACTGCATTTAATACATTCACTTGCACTATTACTACATTCAGAACATTAATGATCACATTCTATTTTATGCAAGAATTAATAAATGAATTATAGTTTGATTGTTATTATTATATTTTTACTTTGGCATAAAACCTATCCTTAAACAGAAAACCATCCTTTTTTACACTTGCAACTATTGTTTATATCTCTATTGTCATCACTGCACTATTTGCACTCAGATTAACTGTTATTATGACATTCTTTACATTGGATTTCACATTCTTGGTAAATAATTTATTATATTATCAGTCATGGTTAAACATAAATTAAAATAAATTTATTATTACTTGAGCATTGTTGACTATTATTAATTTCGATGAATCCTAACTTGCATTTGCATGAGTTTAAAATATCTCTATTTACTTCATCACTACATTTAATACATTCACTTGCATTATTACTACACTCAGAGCATTAAAGATCACATTCTATTAATTTTATTTATAATTTAATTAAATTTATACTTCAATTATATTAATTTTCTTATAAGTATAATACTTTAACACTATTATTCTCCTGGTTTTGAATGCCATCCTAGTTTACATTTACACATATTACTTAATTCTCTATTTACATCACTACATGACATACATTCACTGGTCTTATTATTTTAGCATTCTTTACATTAAATATCGCACTCTAATATTAAAAAAGCAAATTAATAATAATTTTATTTTTTTATTTATTAGTAAATTACTTTAACATAGTGGTTATGAATTAATTTCAATCCATCCAATTTTACACTTACAATTATTATTAATATCTCTATTGATAGTATCTTGGCATTCCATACATTGATCAGCTTGATTTGCGCATTAAAAGCATTTATCATCACACTCTAATTAAATTAGAATTATTAATTTTTATTTAATATTAACATGATTAAAAACAATTTACTTTCGCATTTAGCTTATCCTTAAATATTAAACCATCCAATTCTACAATTGCAATTATCATTTATAACACGATTTAAATCACTACAACTTTCACATTAAGTCGTATCATTCTTGCATTCTGAACATTTTAAGTCACACTCTAATAATTTAAATAGGCATATTAAATACAGTTTATATAAACAAATTATTATACTTTAACATTATTATTAGTTGTTAAGTTGAATCCAGCCCTTTTTACATTAGCATTAATTATTTATTTCTCGATTTTCATCACTGCAACTCAAGCAATCATTTATATTATTATTTTAGCATTGTTTACAAGAAATATTGCATTCTTTATATAATAAATAATAAATAAAATTTCCATATATAATATTATTACTTTAACATATTGGCTCTTGGTCAACTTAAATCCAGCCTTACTTACAATTACACTAATTATTCTTATCTCTATTGTTAATATCTGAACATTCTATACAATTATCAGGAGAATTTTAACAAGATTTGCATTTAATATCACATTCTTTATACAAATATTTATTAATTATTTACAAAAAATGGTATCATATTTATATTTAAATTAATAATACTTAGACATTCTTTTTCACCGACTTTAGAATACCATCCACTCTTACATTGGCAGTTATTATTAATTTCACGGTTGTTATCACTACATTCTTTACAATCACTAATACTATTATTTTAACATTCTTTACACTAAACATCACATTCTAATATTCATAAAAAATTATAAAATCACAGTGAATAAATATTGTATTTGGTGTTTACATTGACACTAACTATTTTAGTTAATCTATATCCAACCTAATTTGCATTTACAATCATTATTCAATTCTCTGTTATCATCACTACATAATTAGCAAATGCTAACACTATTATTATGACAAACTTTGCAAGAAATATCACACTCTAATTAATGGTAATAGTAAATAATTTAGTATTATCTTAATTTTATATTATATTTTATTTTATTTTATTTACTCTAACATAGTGCTTACTAATCAATTTAAATCCAACCTTCTTTGCAATTGCATTAATTATTGCTATCTCTATTTGCCAAATCTGAACATTATGAACATTAGTCTGGAGCATTTTAGCAAGAACTGCATTTACTTTCACACTCTTTTTATTTAAAAATATTATTAATCATATTAAAATATTTAAATAGTTAATAAATAATTAGTTTTATATATAAATACTTAAACATTCTTTTTGTCCAGGAAGTGAATACCATCCAGTCTTGCATTCACAATTATTATTTTAATCTCGATTATTATCACTACATGTAAAGCAATTCGTTATATCATTATTTTAGCATTCACTGCACTTGTAATCACATTCTATAGCAATAATTTTATATCAAATATTTAAATAAAAATTTTTGTTTTAAAATATATTACATTAACATTTTGATTCTTAATTGATTTAAATCCACCCACTTTTACATTTACAACCATTAGTTATGTCTCTATTATCATCACTACAGTTTTTACAGTCACTGATACTACCATTTTAGCATTCTTTGCAAGATATATCACATTCTATTGAATTAAAATAATAGTAATATTATAATGTTTATGTTAATATTTACTTTAGCATATGGGGTCATTATTAACTTAAACCCATCCTGGTATACACAAGCACCCATTATCAGGATCTCTATTTTTAAAATCACTACAAACAGTACACTTACTAGGTACTTCTATGCATTCTTCACATTGTATTTCACATTCTAAACAATTAAAATTTATATTTAATTTTATATAAATGTACTTATAATGAATTTTTAATAAATTAAATTACTCTCACACTATGCCTTTATATTCTAAAATGCATATCCATGACCGCAATCACAAGATTCATTCATACTTCTCTCTGATCCAGGGGCACAAGAAGTGCAATTATTAACTTGATTTTCACAGGTTTTACATTTAGGGGAGCATTCTAATTAAAAAATATTCTTAAAACATATTAATTATAATTATATTTAATCTTTTTACTTTCACAAATAGGCTCATTGACTTTTTCTAAGTATCCATGATTACAATTACAATCTTTTAATATATCTCTTTAATCATGACTGCAGGTTTAACATTAATTAGCATTGTCTTAGCAAGCATTACATTTATAATTGCATTCTTCACCAAATAATTTAAATATAACTTCTTAATTAAATTAAATATTTATATTATTACCAATGCAATCAGTGGTAGGATTTTAATAAAAGTAATGATTAGGGCATTCACAATTTATTCCATTATCAGTTTTCCATAGCCTCATTTCTGGTGTTGAACCGGAGCAAATTGGGCAGCTATCTTTGTCTTTTCCATAACATCCAATGCAATCTTTTTTACTGCATTAAGTTTTTTATTCTACAAAGTATTCAGTATAATGCAATTATCTCCCATTAGTCTCATCACCTGTAAAATAAGAGACACCTAAAATGGTAGTGTCATTATCACTAGATATAGCAACTGCTGGGTGATAAGATATTTTTTCTGTGGAAAGTTAATTCTAACTAATCATAGTACAAGTACTAACTTCAATAAGTAAAATATATCCAATAGATCCTTCGACTACTTTAATCTTGTCGTATAAATCTTCGGAACTAACCTATTTTTATATAATATGGTCAAAATGAAAAATTATATAAAATAATAGATATTACTAAATAGGCGATATCTTAGTATATACTAAAGGGTCCCCATCTTAATTTTTTGTCCCTATTTATTTTTTGCATATTAATTATTCGTCTTCGGAATAGTTAGCAAAATACATTTCTCCTTTAACAAACCAAGTAATAGCAAATCCTCCAGTTGTTGTAGCTTATACATTTGGCTTAATTTATATATTTATAATATAGAAAATTATAATCAAAAATATATTAAATTAAATTACAGCATAATAAAAATTTAGTTTCTCATCAGCTTCAGATCCTTAGAGTAATTTATTATTAATAGTGAGAGATCCTAAAAAAATATCTTAATTTAGTTTTTATATAGTAGTTTTAATTATTTATCGAATATATTATCACCATCTCCTTTTATAACTTAATAGTAAACTCCAAATTTTGAACTTCCACCACCCAACCATCCGGGAGCTTCTCCTGCATTGATCCAAACTAATATAAGTTTTTGCTTGCTATTTAGCATTGCCAAATCTGGACTAAGTTAATTTCCATCTTTAAATGTATTTATAGTCTTAATTGATCCAAGTTATTTAGAGGTTGGATTATATGTTCTAAACATAATATCTCCATTCTAATTTGTAACATATGAATAGAACGACAAACCTATTAAATCATTATTAAGTTAAACACATTTTCCAAACCATTAATTTTAACCAAGATCAGGAATAGAAAAATCAAGGCCTTCATCAATTTATCCTATAAATTTTAATTAATAATTTTTAGAAAGAATTACATTTTAAATAGTTTATATATATATTTACCATTTGAATCCATCATTTGTAGATATTATATTACACTATCAGTTTTAGTTGACATTGTAACAAGAATTTAATCCTATCCATATTTGCATCCGTGTATAGTTCGCAACTCACCTTTATTTGTAATTTTTATTGTTTATCCTTATATAATTCCTTTTAATTAATTTAATAATTTAAATATTAGAAGTATTTTTTGTTTAGAAACTAAAGACATACCATTTTTTGTGAAAAACATATACGGTAAATAATCAATACCCAAATATAATTAGGCAAATTTATTTTCTCCCATATTTATAATATGATTATTAAATAGACCATATGATACCACTAGTTCCATTCCATTAGTTTTAAGTGTTTTGTTATCTATAAGTTTATCGACAGGATGTCCTGAAGTGTGCGCAAATTTAAATTAAATTAGTAGCATTATAGCAAATAATAAGAAATACTTTTCTATCTTCTAATTAGAATTTTTATCTATATATAATTAAATATTTTTTTATTTAAAATAATTACCTTCATATTTGTTTAGATAAAATGATAATGTTATATTCAAAATAGGTAGAATAAACTTAGTTTGCTTTTTTAAATTTTTTTGTTTTTTAAGTTATGGTTAATTTAATTTAATTTTTTTTTTTGGGTTTTTAAAAATTTGTTGGTATATTAATAATATTTGTTTGCCCTATTTATTGAATCATCTAGTCCTTAATTTAGATAGCTTAGAATCTAATGCAAAAAATTTAATCATAAAACCTTATTCATATATATTTATTCATAAATAATTATTAATAAATATCATAAATTTCAAATTTTATAAAATTTAATTGACAATTATAAACATTTTAAAGTAATGGATTATAAAATGTTTAAAACATTAATGATATAAAAATTAACATCTGAGAGAATTATAGTAAAAATAGGTTTCAATAGTTTTATGAAATATACAAATATTTTGATTGTTTTCTAAATATTTTATATTTAATATTAGAAAATATTTTTGACCATAATTTCTATAATAATTTTAATTTTATAATAAATACACAAATTGATTTATTATTTATTTGCCGCTCTTTATAAAACAAATATTATTTCCCATGTATTAATTTTTTAATTAAATATATCTTATTTGATGTTAAAAATAATAAGTATATAAATTAATGTAATTTATTTTGAAAAACCTCATAATTATTATATGCATTCTATAATACACTCTAATGAAAAACATAATATTTTTACTACTAATATTATCAAAATTATTAGAAATATATCTGATAGTAAATTATGAAAGATAATATTTTATTTTAGTTTTATTGGCATTTAGATTAATAATTTAAGTTTAATTTTATTTTTCTATGGTTTAAAAGTCAAAAATTTATAATTTAATTTTAAAGGAAATTTAATTTAAAATGTAATATTTATATTAAATATAGTAAAAATTACGATTAGTAAAATATAATATTGTATACCTTTGTATTTTTTATTAATAAGAATACAAATATATATTTTCTAGATTACGTATTACTTTATTAGAATAATAATTATTTATTCCATAAAATCTTTTTATATTAAAATAAATTTTAAATATTAATTCTTAAAAATACTCAAATTCATATGAAATATTTTATTATTTTAATATATTTTTCATTATGTATCATATAAGAGATGATTTATTTTGTTTAAGTTGGTTATATGAACAAATTTATTCACATGTTTTAGAATTATTTTTAAATAAAAATAAATTCTAATAAAATACATGTTTTATTTATTGTAAAACGAAGAAAAAACTCTATTTATTATTAAAAGAAAATTTTTATAGGATTTAAATTTTTAATCAATATTATTTACACAAACTAATAATAGGATAAATTAGAAAATATAATTTGATAATTTTTTAATTATTAATATTTATTTTGTAAAAATAAATTAAGTGTATTTCAAATACCTTAGAATAAGAGTCTAATAAGTAATTTTTCCTTTTAAATTTTCTTATTTAGAATCTAAAATATTTTTTATAATTTACTCTCTACTCAATAAATATATCCATTTATCTTTTTATAATTTGTACTTAGTTACATTTCTAAATATATTATACTTAGTATCATTAATTTTAATAAATAAATACTTAATAGTTATTCTATTTATTTCTTTTAAGTTTATAATAATATTAAGATTTAAAATATTGTTATTTTTATTGAAAAAGGTTAATTAATTAAAATCTTTAATCATTTCTCCATCAAATTATCCTATTTCAACTCATCTAAGTTTAATTATTTTAATTATTTAAGTGTATTTATTGAATTAGAAAATATATAATTAACTATTACTTATTTATTAACTACCATCTATATTTAAAGATTTTAAAGCAATAGATTCCGAAAAAACTTAATTATTCATAGAGTTAGGTAATTACAGATATGATTATTTGTTTTTTTTAAGAATATTAGTAAAAAAAACAAATAAAAAAGGCAAAGATAACAATAATGTAAAGCAGCAAATATATATTATTATTTATATATTCATTAGTTTCACTTAAATAAATTCACAAACCTATGCTTTCTCATTGGGTTTAGTACTTTTAGGACATTTTTCCCAACATTTTCCGAGATAATAGTAACATTTAACGCATATATTATTATCAGTATATTTACTAATATATCCTTGTTTACATTCACACTATCCTGTAAATTAATTCAAAATTTTATCTTTACTACTATCACATAATAAACAATGCTGAGAACTTTTACTTTAATAAAATTTATTATCTATATCATTTAATCTATGAAAAAAAAATATAATACCATTTAAGACATCCTGCAGAACAAGGTTAGCAATCAACACTTTGTCCGTTATTATCATGGAATCCTTCACTACACTCACAATGCGGAGATACAACAGATCTATTTTTTCCTTAAGCACATTCTATACAATTATCAGGTGATTGCTTGCATTTGGAGCATTTTTTCTAACAATTTGCTAAAATATATTGCGATCCCAAACTTAATTCAAATTTACCCTTCTAGATTTAACAGTTTGGAGGAATACCTTCTGAGTCGAAGCATTATGTACATTTTTGATAAGATTCACATTTTTTGCAACCCAAATCGCATTTTAGACATAAATTATCATTTGGATCATTATAAAAACCATCCTTTATAAAAATATTAACATTTATAAAATATAAGAAAGTAAGTATGAATATTACCTCGCACGGACAATCTGGTTATTAGTTTATTCTATTCAGGGTCAGTCTACATGAAGTGCAATGGTTCGCTTAGTTACTACAAGTCATACAGTTAGCACTACATTATAAACACACTCCATTTGATTCATAATATCCATTCTAGCAATTACAACTTGGCAATACTCTAAATTTACCATTACATTCTTTACATTAATCCAGGGAAAAACATTTCAAGCATTTAGAAGAACATTATTTGCATTCTTCTACACCATCGTCATAATAGCCATGCTAGCACTAGCATCCATTATTTTCATCTCTTGTTATGGAAGAGCAACCTTGGCATTGTGCTGCCTTATCTGTACATTTCTAGCATTTATGACTGCATTCTGTAATAGTAAAATGTTTCAAAATATATTATTTAGTATATAATTTCATTTTATTTATTTTAAATTTACTGGTGCATTATGCTTCTACTAAATTTTATACAAATCCATCTTTGCACAAACAATTTTTTTAAGGATCTCTATCACTGTTTTAACATTCAGTACAATTATCCGAGCTGTTTTAACAATCTAAGCACTTGCTATCACATTCTATATTATGTAAACAATAATAAATAGAAACTTAGTTTGATCAATATTATTTTATTTATACTTTGGCATTAAGCTTGTCCTTAAATAGAATACCATCCTTTTTTGCACTTACAACTATTGTTTATATCTCTATTGTCATCGCTACATAATTTACATTATGATTAATTGTTATCATGACAATCTTTACATTAAATATCACACTCTTGATAATTAATAAGTTTATTAACTCTTTTTTCAATAAAAGATATTTAAGAAAATTTAATATTACTTAAACATTATGGACTATTATTAATTTCTATGAATCCTAACTTGCATTTACATTAGTCTAAAATATCTCTGTTTACCTCATCACTGCATTTAGTACATTCACTTGCATTATTATTACACTCAGAACATTAATGATCACACTCTATTATTTTATTTTAATAAATATATTCTTTGATTTTAAAATTTTATTATTACTTAGACAAAATTACTATCCTTGTTTTGAATACCATCCTGGTTTACATTTGCACTAATTATTAATATCTCTATTTTCATCACTACAGGATAAACAATCACTGGTACTACTATTTTAACATTCTTTACATTAAATGTCACACATATGTCTTTAGCATTTTGGTTATTAATCAATTTAAATCCAGCCTTATTTGCACATACATTTATTATTTAATTCTCTATTTTCTAGATCTGAACATTGTATACATTAATCAGAGCTATTTTTACAAGAGTGACATTAAATATCGCATTCTATTTATAAAATTAAAAAATTAATAATTTTAAAATAAATAAATAAAAGTATTGTAATTTAAAGTACATAGACATTGTTTTTGTCCTGTTAACGAATACCACCCAGGTTCGCATTCACAGTTATTATTGATATCTCTATGAACATCACTACATTTTATACATTTATTTATATCATTTTGTTCGCATGATTTACACTTATAGTTACATTCTAATAATATAAACTAATATATCCTTTATCATAAGGGAAACAAATTTATATCTAATTACCTATACAATCATTCGTTGACTACTAAAAAATATAATTTTCAGGACATTCACAATTGATTCCATTGTCAGTTTTCCATAATCTCATTTCTGGTGTTGAACCAGAGCATATAGGGCATTTATCTTTATCACTTCCGTAACATCCAAAGCATTCTTTTTTAGCACACTATGTTTTCTGTTCTATATAATATTCAGTATAGTGTAGATTTCTCCCATTTGTTTTGTCACCAGTAAAATAAGAGACTCCTAAAATTTTATTGTCATTATCACTAGATATAGCCACTGAGGGATGATAAGATATTGTTTATGTCGATAGTTAATTTTCACTTATCATAGTACAATTACTTACTCTTATAAGTAAAATATATCCGATAGAACCTTCATCTAATTTAATTTTATCATATAAGTCTTCAGAAGCAACCTATGATTTATATACAATGTAATTTAATTTAATTTTGTTTTTATTTAATTTAAAAATATAAATGTATTACTAAATAAGCTATATCTTAGTCAATACTAAAGGGTCCCCATCTTAATTTTTTCGTTCCTATTCTGTTTCTGCATATTTATTATTCATCTTCAGAATAGTTTGCAAAATACATTTCTCCACTTTAAAACCAAGTGATAGCAAAGCCACCATTTTCTGTTGGTTATACAACGGGCTAAAAAATTATATTTGTATTTAATATATTAGGAAAATATATATTAATGATTATTATCTACAGCATTGTAAAATCTGTGTTACATCTCAACTTCTGATCCCTCTACCAATTAATTATTAACGACAAACGATCCTATAAATGTATTTTTGTTATTAGTTTCATATAATTTATGTAGATATTACCATCGCCGTTTATAATTTAGTAATAAACTCCAAATTTTTAAATAATATTTCCATGTATTGATTTTTCTCCAGTATTTATCCATGTTAATACTACTTTTACCTATTTTTTAACATAGTTATATCCGGACTTAATTGATTATGCTCTGTAATTGTATTTATAAATTTTATATCTCCTAGTTCTTTAGTTCCCGGATTATATGTTCTAAACATTATATCACCATTTTAAAAACTTGTATATGAGTAATAAGTTAATCCAATTAAGTTATTATTAAGTTCAACACACTTTCCAAGCCATTAGTTTTAAGTATGACCGGGCTGAGAAAACTCAAGTCCTTATCCCACCTTTCCTATTATATATTTAAATTTAATTTTGGTTTTTTATACAGTTTTTAAATACCTGTTAAGTCCATCATTTATAAATATTGTATTACAAATTATGTTCTTGTTGACATTGTGACCAGTATTTAATCTGAACCGAATCTGCAGCCATTTATAGAATTAAATTCTCCAGTATTTGCAATTTAGTGAATGTTTCCTTACATAATTCCTTATTATTTTAAAGTAAAGTAATTACTATTAGAAAAAAATTAATAATTCTAATAATATAAAACCTACCATTTTTTGTAAAAAACATATAAGGTAGTTTATCATTTTTCAAGTATAATTATGCATATAAGTTATTATCCATATTAACAATATGATTGTTATACAGACCCTGACCTTATTCTATTTCCATTCCATCATCTTTTAGTTATATATTATCGATAAGTTTGTCAACGGGGTGACCTGAATTGTGTATTTTCTCAATTAACATTAGTAGCATTAATGTATTTAATAGGATTTTTATACTAATTTTCTATTTAGAATTTTAATTAAAAGTTTACTACAGAAGGTTTTAATATACAATATTTTATTACTTTCATTTGCAGCTAAATATAAAATGGTTGAATTATATAAATTATACAGATATGTCTAAATATTATTGAGTGAATGAATTTCTATATCTATTTCCCTTTTTTCTTTTAGTTTTTTATTATTTTTAAAATAATTAATTAGTTTAATGCTGTTTTATTGTGATATTTTTAATATTATTTTTATTTGGTCCTAAAGTATTACCTTAATTTAAGTTATTTAGAATTTAATAAATTAAATATTATATTTATATATATTTGGCCATAAAATAGATATTTGATTGACCTAAATCAAAAGTATAATTGAAAGCATCTTTTATTATGATATAAATTGCTAAAAGAATATGAGTCATATATAGAAATATGATATTTTTACATATTGTTATAATAATTCAATTTTATTAGAATTAGTATGATATAAAAAAAATTGCTTAGCTAAACAATTGTTAAGACTTGGACTCAATATATCTTAGAATAAAATGTTAATTTAAAATTTATTAATGGTAATAATCTAGCGGTACGAGAAATTCATAATTAATAATCGAAATATAAAATGTTTATATTAATATTTATAGAGGCAGTATAATAAATGTAAATTCAAAATACTTAATCATATTTCTTTTTATTTATCTAAATATATCTTATTTTTAGTAAATCATAAATAATAAAACGATTTTATTAATTAATAGCAATTTTTTAAAGTTTTTTTATATTTAAATTTATAATTTATTTCTTTTTTAATTACTATAAAAAAAATATAAGAAGAAAAATTCACTTATTTGTGAGAAATTAAATAATTTTATATCAAAATTCCTAAATAAATTTTTAAACTTTTAATTGATTATATTAAATAACTCCAATTACAGATAAATAACATTAAATTTTGAAACAAAACAAATAATAATTATGATTAATGTAATTAAATTACTCTTTGATATTTTATGTCATAAATAGTTTTTTTTATAAAATTAATAGCATTAAAAAAAAATATAAATATATTATTGATAATTTGTATTTGATATTATTTCAAATCTCAAAGTCTGTTTTATTTCTCATTTAATGTGAATCATTAATATACTATGATTTTTCTAACATTATAATTATATTAATAATCAATTAAATAATTAAGATTATATTTATATATTACCTGAATCAGAATTAATATTAGTTTTTATCTTATTAATATTTTAATATGTGCAAACTTATTTCTAAATTTTCTGAGAATAATACCTAAAACTTATGCTTAATAATATAATAATTCCAATTAAAACAATCCCTAGCACATAAAAAATAAATATATTATTGGTTGAAAACATATTAATTGGATCACACTAATTTAAATATAAATTTAATTTTGTATTTCTTGGACAATCTGCTAAACATATTCCTAAGTAATACACACATTTTATACATTATAATGAGTTAGAATTAGAAACTTTGAACCCTTTCATACACTCACATTGACCTGTAAATTTGTTTAAAACTCTATTGTACTTATTACTGCATTTCGTACAATAATAGTTAGATAAACTATAAAAAAATACAAAATTTAAATAGTTAATTTAGTTATGAATCTTACCATTCTTCACAATAAGAAGGACAGTTAAAGCAATCTTTAGTGGTCCCATTATAATCATGATACCCAGGAAAGCAACTACAATCTGGGGGATTTTAATTTCTGTTCTTTCCTGTAATGCAAGAAACACAATTAATTGCTTTTCCTGTGCATTTAGAACATTTTACACTGCATGTTTAAATTGTATAGTATGAATTTCCTATCAGGAAAAATGAATTAATCAGTATATTACAATGAGGAGGAGATAATTCTTCATTAATGCAAGATTTGCAAGTGGTTTAATTTAAGCATTGTCTACATCCTTATATTTGGCATTATTCACATTTTTATGTATCAGTGCTTTCATAATAACCAGGCTTTTTTAAAAAAAAGAAAGTAATTATTGGAATGCCTTTAAATAATATATATTTTTTTAATTTTACTAAGCATTCACAATGGGGTTTTATTTGTGATCTATTTAAATCATGCTAGCATAATATACAATTTTTGGGATCATATTTACATAGTTAGCATCTAGAATTACATTTTTCACAGATTCCATTTCTTTCAAAAAATCCTCTAGCACATTCACATGAGGGAATTACTCGATGGATTCCCTGGCATGATTTACAAATATGTAAATCGATGCAATTTTAGCATGGAAATTAGCATTTTAAACAATCTTTTATTCCTGAATCGTAATATCCATCAATGCATTAGCAAGATGCAGCTATATCCCTCAAATGAGAACTACAACTAGCACAAGTGTATATATCTTTAGTACAATCTTCACATTTAATATTGCATTCTAAGTATAATTATAGAATATATTTATAAAATAAAGAAAGAACAATAAATATATTTATAATTTATTACTATAGCAAGCTGAATGGCCAGGTAAATCTAAAAATCCCTTCTTACAATTACAAGTAATTTAATCTCTGTTAATGTCACTGCAAATAGTACATTTGTCAACAGATCCTGCACATGCTGAACATTTAGTATTACATTCTAAGAAATCAGTAAAATTTAGAGAAGAAATATAAAAATTTTTATTTGTAATTTAAATTTAAATTTTACTTTCACATTTTTAAACAGTTGGAATCTCTAAATATCCCTCCTTACAAAGACAGGAATTATGAATTTCTCGATTAGAATCACTACAAGAAATACATTAATCGGGAAAGTCTTTACATTCAGAGCACTTACTATCACATTCTAAAGTAAATTCAATATTATAAGTTTAATTATTTTGTTTATAATTTTACTATAGCATTATAAAGATCCTGTAATAGAAAACCATCCCTTTCTACATTTACAATCATTAGCCAGTTCTCTTTCAGGGTGACTGCATACTTTACAATTGTTAATGTCATTATTTTAGCAACTACTACATTATATTCCACACTCTTATTATAAGCAAATATATATATATATTATATTGATTATATTAAAAAAAGTATTTTACTTTTGCAACTTGCCATATTGTTTATTTAAATCCAACCATGTTTGCAAATACAACTATTATTTAAATCTCTATTTATAGGGTCACTGCATTTAGTACAATTATATATATTGATATCACATAACTCACATTGTATTTTACATTCTATTAAAAATAAAATTACTTAGCATAAAAAATTATATAATTTATATCATACTTTAACATATAGGCTGATTATTAACTTGAACCCATCCAGAGTTGCATTTACAGTTATTTAACAAACTTCTATTGGTTGTGTCACTGCATTTTGTACATTTAGATATGGAAGTATTACATTCTTCACATTATACAGCACATTCTATTAATATTATAAAATTTCATTAATATTTCTATTTTATTACTATATCTTACTTTCACATTTAGCTATGGTATCCAAGGCATAATAACCTTTTTTGCAATTACAATTTGATAAAGTATCCCGATTGGAATTAAGAGGGCATTCTATACAGGAATTTTTGTTGTTTTGCAAGATTTGCACTTAGAATCGCATTCTTTAGGATTTAAAATTATATATTTAATATCTATACATAATAAATTATATTACATTCACATTATGAAACTCCAGGTAATTCTAAATATCCTTCTTTGCATTTGCATTAGTTTCCGATATCTCTTTCTGGTACTATACAATTTAAACATTGATTGGCGACATCTTTGCAACTGAGGCACTAATATTCACATTCTTTTAAAAAAAAATATGTAAAACAATTAAAAATATTACAAAAAAGTATATATAGTATGGTTCTTATGTTATTAAAAAGTACATTAGCAATCAAGAGATATAGGTTCTAAAAAATATGAATTTGGACATGCACAAGATATTCCATTTAATTTTTTCCACTCTCGAGATTTTGGGGAAGAACCAGAACATAGGGGACAATTATTAATTTAATTCCCATAACAACCAAAGCAGTTTTTAGAGCTGCAATCTGTTAATTAGTCGAGAAAATATTCTGTATAGCTCACTTACCTATTGCTGTTATTTTCTGTTATATATGCTATACCCAATATTCTGTTTACGCTGTCTTAAGTTATGGCTATTGAAGGATAATAAAAACATAACTTGTCAGTTAATTCATACTCTTCTATAAATGTGCAAGTACTTACTTATACTTTTAGTATTTTACTTTTATGACCGTTTAGAATATTTCTATTGGAGGGATTAGTAAAATCGTAAGAAACCTATTTACATATATTAATTATACAATAAATTAATATAAAAGAAATAATTATCTCTACTATATATGCATAATCTTCGTAAATTGTAAATGGACCCCATGTATTATTTGATTAAATAATTTTACTACAGATTTATTATTCATTTTCTTAGAAATTAGCAAAAAATAGCTCTCCTTTATTATTAAACCATGTGATAGCAAATCCTCCAGAATTAGTAGCTTATATTTTTGACTTATAGTTTGAAAATATAATAATATTTGGTAATGAACATAAGAAAATAATAATTTTACATTATACAAGTAATGACCTCTAAATGTAGGATCATCAGAATCTGCAACTAATTTATTAGGTTCTGAACTTATTTCTCCTTGTATAAAGACAATATTAGTTAGATTATAATTTTTACACAAATTTGGAATTAAATATACCTGTGGCAGTCACACTTTAAAAATAAATACCGAAATTACCAGAATTTCCAGTGTTGGTCCATGTAACTATTACCTTTTATCCTCCTTAAAGTAAAGCTATTGAGGGACTTTATTAATATCCTCCCGTTTTAGTATGTATTGTTGTTGTTGGACCTAAGGCTTGTGTAGAAATTTGGTATGTTCTATATATTATATCTGAATTATAAAGCGAAAAATATGAGTGAAATGCTATTCCTACTAAATCACTATTTATCTATACACATTCTCCAAACCATTAATCATTATTTATGTCTGGTAAAGAAAATTTAACTTAGTTGAATCCTGATGTTCTTCCTTTAAAAATTAAAAAAAATAAATATATCTTATAATTAAAAAATTAAATTAAATTAAATTTTCACCTGATCTATCCATCATCTGCAACAAATTTTCAGAATATGTACCCTATATTATAGACATCATAACTAAAACTTTGGTAGAGTCGATTATGCAACCAGAAACAGTTTTAGCTGAGCCTACGAAACTTGGATCTGTTACTTTGTGTGTAGTTCCATCCAATATCTTTCCTAAATTAGGTTGAGTATTATTCTTCCGAAATATAAATTAATCTTATTTGAAATTACCATTTTTGGTAAAATACATGTATGGAAAACCATCATCTCTTATATAAAAATGAGCAAATTCTCCATTTGTCATACCAAAAATTACATTACTTTTTAGCCCAGAACCTACTTCAACTTGAGAAACATTTTAATTTAATTCTATTCCTGATTAAAGCTTGTCGACAGGGTGAATAGTTGTTGTGGTAAATTTTATAATTAGTATAAAAATAAATAAAAAGTAAAATTATATCATTTTTATTAATTTCTTATTTTAATTTTTTTCTGATTTTATTATTGTTTTATCTCTATTTATAAGTAGTATAATTTAGAATTATTATTAAAACTCCTTGATATAAAAAAAAAACTAAAATTCTATAATTTTAAAATTGTTGTATTAGTAATGATTAATTAACAATAATAATTCACATTAATTTAGAAACAGTAGCCTTATTAGAATTTAATTTTTTTTTTACTAAATCAAATTATTAGAGCTGTTTATTGTTTTTTTTTTATGATTAATAAATAATGAATAAAAAATATTAATAATTTGATTGAAATTTTTTATATTTTTACGAATTGGTATTTAAGAAAATTATTATTTTATTATTTTATTATAAGTATTTATAAATAAATTGAATTATTTGAATTCTTTAAATAATAAATTATCTTTCAATTATAATTAAGAAATAGGTTCGATTTTTGATAAAATTTATATAATTAAATATTATTTACTTAGAATTGCTAAAAATATTAAAGATAGATTTTTATCATACTAAAATATTTTAAATAAACAAAGATTTATACATTTCTATGCCAAATTGCAATCTTATAAAATTATTATAAAAATTGTTATTCCTTTAATATATAAAATTAAAAATGAATCAAAATTTAATGCATATAATTATAACTAATAATAATTTTAAATGCATTTTTTATTTATTATTTATATCATGAATATTGATATGCTATAATAAATTCTATTTAAATTATTTATAACAAATGAATAAAAAGAAATACTCCTATAACTTTACAATATTTTTATTAAAATAGCTATTTATTAAATATTTAATTCCAATCTTTTCATTGAAGTAGAAGTTTGATATTTTATATAAATTATTTTCCTGAATTTAAATTAAAGAATTATAATAAGATATAGCATAAATTTGTTGAACTAGATCTATCCATATTCTGCAAAATTTTAAAAAAATACGTATTTATAAATAAATATCATAAGTAAAACGCAACAAATATAAGGTTTTTATATATTTTGTATTTAAATTTAAATTAAAAATATAATAGTTTATGTTTTCTAATAAATTTAAATATTTTAGAATTTATTTGATTATTTTTTTTAATTGAAATATTTATAAAATAGCTGTTTTTATGTTATATATAAATTTAATTTAAAATTTTAATATAACATTTAAATTAGTGATATCAAGATAAATAGATTAATTATAAATTTAGAATTTATATTAAATTTTTATAATAATAATAACTAATGAATCACTTATTAATTATAATTTTACAAAATTTTAAAAATCAAATAAAAAAAATGTTTTACCTATTAAATAAGATAAATTTAGATACATATAATAATTAATATATGATTTATATTTAAAAAAAAATAGTTTAAATATATAAATAGGATTATATTCCAAATACTAATAATTAAATAATAAAATATTTTTATTTTAATTTCATTTAAATATTGAATATAATTATCATAATTTATTTTATATCAAAGTTTTTCCAAATTTTTATCTTCTAAAGTAAATCTTTATTAATCATTTTCTATTGAATCATCAAAACTTTTAATTTCATGTTAACATTTTTCATTTCTTGCGAATTTATTAAATTTAGCACAATTTTACTAATTTCTATTGACAGTAAGTTTAAAAATAAAGCAAATAGCAACAAAGGTAGCAAAAAGTAAAATACTAAAAATATATATCATAACAATATTTGAATTAATATTAATATTTTTATCTTCGCAAATATTTTTAGAAGGCCTATAGATAGTACTATTAGGGCAGGATTCTAAACATTATCCTTAATAATAAACACATGGAATACATAGTGATGGATTTTATTTAGATTATTTGAATCCTTTAATACAATCACACTTGTTTTGATATTCATTAAATATTCTATTCATTTCCGAAGAGCATGCAGTACATTTAGAATAAGATATACTAGAAATATTAAAATATTTTTATTTTTATTATAATTATATTCATATCATATTTTTCAGTTAAAATTACCAAGTAACACATTATGGAGGACATGGCTCGCAATCTTTCGACTTAGAATCATTGTCATGATATCCTTCTTTACATTCACATTTGGGAATTTATTAATTTCTAAATTTGCCATTAACACACTAAGTGCAATTATCTGAATATTTTGAACATTTCTGGCATTTCATGTCACAATACCCCAAAATAACATTTCCCTCAATAACTAAAGAGTATGAATTTACAGGACCACTGCAATTAGGTGGAGTATACTTTTCATTATCACATTAATCACAAACAAATTAATTAAAGCAAATTTTACAGTTTTCAATCATACACTTTTAACATGATCCACTTTTTTAGTCCCCATAATATCCATCCTTGAAATTTATGAATATATTTATATTACTATATATATTTATAAATTTTTTACTGAACATTGGCAACTAGGGGTTACATCTAATCTATTTTAATCTTTTTTACATACTGTACACCTATCAGCCTTTAACTTGCATGATTGACATTTTGGGTTACATGGTTGACATTAACCATTTATTTCATAGTATCCCTCTTCACACTGGCATGTAGGAATAACTCTGTTTTATCCTTTGCAGCTAATACATGTATTAGAATTTACACATAAATCACATGGACCTTAACATTTTTCACAATCTTTAACTCCTGTTTCATAATATTTGGGTTTGCATTTGCAAAAATTTGATGGATCTCTTGTTGAAGAACTGCATCCTTGACAGTTATTAATATCATTTGTGCAAGCTAAACATTTTATACTACACTCTAACATTGTATAAAAGATTTATAATTAATCAGAAATATAAATTTCTAATTACTTTCACAATTAACAGATCCTACATTTTCAAAATACCCTATTTTGCAATTGCATTAACTTCCTTCTCTTTATGGATGGCTACATACAGTGCATGAAGTCGAAGAACCACTACATTCAGAACATTTATTGTCACACTCTAATATTAATATGTTTAAATTTTATTTTATATAAATAATATATTTAATATTATACTTAAGCACTGCTTTTATGTGGATGTAGAATACCATCCTGCCTAGCATTTACATTAATTAATCAATTCTCTTTTAGGATCGCTACACGATTTACAATTATTTATATCGTTGCTTTGGCATTCTGCACACTATATTCCACATTCTATATTAATAATTATAATAGTTAAAGAATTATTAATATTAGTATATAAAGTTTTTACTTTAACATATGGCCTAATTGTTAACTTGTAGCCAACCTGGATTACATTAACAGCCTTTCGTCAAATCTCTATTTGTTTGATCGCTACATTTAGTGCAGCTATGTATATTTCCATTACATTCCTCACATTATAATGCACATTCTAGTTAAAATAAAAAATATAATATTAATTATATACTTTAGTATTTTTAGTTAGCTTTTTACGATCACAAATAGCTTAAGTATCTGGGGCATAGAATCCTTTATTACAAGCACAATTTTTAGAAACATCTCTATTCGAACTATCAGGACAACTATCACACGTATCAATCGTAGTTTATGCTTTGCACGTCTTACACTTAGATTAACATTCTATTTATAATTCTAATTATTATCATATTTCTTTAAGTTAATATTTTAATTACTTTCGCATTTAGCAGTTCCTATTATTTCTAAATAACCAGGATTACAAAAGCATGAATTACTAAAATCTCTCTATGGATCACTACAATCCTTACACTGAGTCGCATTAATATCGCATCTGTTACACTTATAATCGCAAACTAATAAGAAGTATAATTATATTAATTTTATTTTTCATGCTAATAATTTATAACTTATATTTATGATACTTAAGCAATCTGTGGATGAAGTCTGAAAGAAATAATGATCTGGACAACCACAAGATACCCCGTTATTTGTCTTCCATTCTCTAGATGCGGGAGTAGATCCTGAACACAAAGGACACTTTCCTACCTGGTCACCATAACATCCCAAACAATCTCTTGAATTACAATTTTATAATTGTTCCAAAAAGTACTCTGTATAGCTTACTTATCTAGCACCTCCATTTTCTGTTATATAAGCCACTCCTAGTACTGTGTTTATTGTATCCTTACTAATGGATAACGATGGATGGTAAAATATTTTATTCTTAGTAGTTAGATCATATTCGTTTTCCAGCATGCATGTACTTACTTTTATTTCCATTATCTTTCCCCATGACCCATTTAATATATTATTCGTAGGATCTAAATATTCTTAAGAGACCTAAGAATATATAAATAGAATTATTACATGATGAATATATTACTATATAATTATGAAGAAAAAGTAAATTACCAAATAAGCTTTATCATTTAATATGGTGAAGGGTCCCCATCTACGACTCTATTTTATTTTTTAAGCACAAATCAAAGTTTCATTTTCATTATAATTAGAAAAGTATAAGTCTCCATTTTTATCGAACCAAGAAATAGCAAATCCACCATCTTCTGTTGGTTTTATATTCGGCTTTTTTTATATTGATATTAAAATTCATTTAATAGCTAATTTATTTCAACAATTTATTTTTATTACTGCAAAATAAAAGTTCGCTTCAGATAGTGAATTTTTTGATAACGTTATCAATTTATTTGGCTAATTAGTTTTTGTTCCTAACATACAATAATTATTTTAGAATATAAATCTATAGTTAGAGAATTAATTATACCATCAATTTTCATGCTTTGAAAGTATACTCCAAAATCACCAGACCCTCCAGAATTAATCCAAGTTATCACAAATTTATTACGATTTTTTAGTATGGCTATTGATGGACTTAATTAGTTTGAAGCTGTAAATGTGTTTATATCGAGTATAGCTCCTAGTTGCTAAGTTGATGGTTTATATGTCCTAAATTAAATATCTCCATTATCTTTTTATACATAGGCATAATAAGATAATCCAATTAAATCTGTTTCTATCTAGATACACTAGCCAAACCATTGATTATTTTTTAAATTTGGTTTCGAAAAAAGTTGAGTATTTAAATTGTTGACCCTCCCTTATATTAAATTATGGAATTGTTAATTAAATATAATTTAATTAGAATTAGCAAGATTTATAATTACCTTATTTATTCATTAGCTGTAAGAACTATTCAACATTATCGGTAGTTTTTATAGACATGATGACAAGGATTTTATTAGAATCTACTACACATCCTGATACTGTTTTAATTTAACCTGAAAATCCCGGACTTGTTACTCTATGATTTGTCCCACTTAATGCTTTACCTAAATAATCAATATTAGAATTTATTAAAATTAATATTTATATAAAAGTAAACTAAGGGAATCTTAACCATTTTTTGTAAAAAAGATATATGGGTGCATATCATCAGCCGTGTATATGTGTGCAAATTCTCCGTTTGGCATTCCAATAATTTCATTACTAAATAATCCATTTCCAGTATCTAATTGCATAACATTTTATTTCAATTCAATATCTTTTTATAATTTATCGATAGGATTAACAGTACAATTTGCCATAGTTAATAAGCAAATGCATAATGTAAGAAATTTTAATATCATTATTTTCATACTATTATTAAAAATTATTTATTATTTAATAATCTAAATTACATTTTTTTTTTTACATTTAAATATATTGAGTAACTTTGTATTTAAACAATTTAGATTGAACTAGATTTTAAACTATAATTCTGTTTTTAAGAAATATTTAATATTAAATATTTATTAAATTGCAAAGTAATGCACTAATCTATAAATTGATATGAAAAATTTCCATAATTTTTATTTTTAATTAAAAGACATTACTTAATTTTTATCATAGAATTTATTTTTCACTTGAAAATAAATAATTTTAATACTTATTAGAATTATTTAAGCAACTATAAAATATTAAAATTTATAACTAAGGAAACTTAAATTTATTATTAAATATTTAAGAGTTTAATGTACTAAAAATTAAACTATTTTAATTAATTTTTTTTAAAAAAGTTCTCATTGTTTATTATTTATGATTATTTTTGATTTTTAATTAGAAATAATTATTTTAATATTGTATGAATAAATTTTATTGGTATTAAATGACTGAATCTAATGCTAAAATAACTTATTTATCTTTCAGAATTATTTATATATATATATCAGTTGTAATTAATTTATAAAAGTAAAATCACAGGTATAGCTCTCTCTCTAATTAATATGTTATAATGTTATAATACCATTTAATTTAATTATGTGAAATATAAATTAAAACTAATATTTAATATTTATAAGCTATTTAATAATCAAATGAATTCTAACTCTTTTTTTTTTAAATACAAGATTTTACATGATAAATTAGAAAACCATTAATAGAAAAATATCTATAGAATTATCATACATAATAATATCTGGAAATTTATTTTAGAATTATTGAAAGTAATTTCTCTATAATAATTAATATATTTTTATTTTTTTTAATATTATAAATATATTTTAATAACATTATATTTTATAATTAAAAAATCATTTTATTATAAATTAATTATATCATATTTTTATGTATATTTATATAAATTCTTTAAGATTGGTATTTTTACGCACCTTTATTTATTTTCTGCAGTATAAATTATAAGATAAAGTTTATTTAGTTTTAAACTATTTTCTTTATTTTATTTATCATCTTATAATTTTAAGGTAAATAATTTTATATTAAATATTTTAATAACTATTCAGGAAAATAATAATAATCCATTTAATGTTCTAACAATAAAATCAATATTATAATTTGATAAAATAATATGATATTTTAAAGTTTATATAATTAATTCTTCAAATTTCAAGTGCACTTATAATATAATAAATATGCATTATTAATATGAGATATGATATATCTCCAGCATACCAAATTCAATATCTAAAATTTATTTAACTTTAGTTTTTTTTTTTTAAATTGATTCTAATAAATATATCTCATAAAAGTTTTTTTACTGAAATATATATTTTATTAAATATAATTGGAAATATTACAACCTATCCTACCAAAATAATAAAGATTTTTATAAAATAACCGGAAATAAAATTTAAAGTAATCTTACAATACTAAACATAAATTAGAATTATGGTTGAAATTACTTCCAAATAAAGGATTTCAATCATTTTCTAATATAAAATTTAATTTAAGTATAAGGAAAATCATTATTATAAAAAATCCAATGCTTATTATTAAAAATTTAATTTGATAGGATATAACTAATGATAAAGTTAATAGAAATAAAAATTATATTTAACATACAAGAAACTACAGGGTTATACTATAAAATTGAAAATAATAATTAATAATTGTATCAATTAGAATAACTAATAAGTTCCCCTATTACCTGGTTTCCCTTCTTTTAAGCATCTTTTGAGTGTAGTATAGCAACCTATCATTGAACTCCTTCCCTTATGTTTGTCTTTATTGTGAGATATAAAGAGCTTATCAAATAATTTATACTCCGTCCAAGATTTTTTAGGTTCAAAGTGGGTTAACATAATTTTCAGAGTTTTATCTAAATTTATGACATTTACAAAAGGATTGTTGAAAATAAAAATGTAATTGAAGTTTTTTGGGATTTTTATAACAATTCTTCTAGAGTTGTCGTCAATTTCTATTAGATCATCATTCCATTCTTAATTAAATTGCTAGTTAATTTTTAAATTAACCTTAGTTGAACATTTTAATGAAAAAAGGTGAGTATTTCAGGGTATTGTTTCTAGAATACTATTTTTTAAGTTCTCAGGCAAATTAAGGAACTTTTTATTGGAATTCCTCTATATGCATTGGAATTGTATCTGTCTAGTAATAGGTTGTGTATCTTCATTATAATCACCATATTATCTGAGTAGAGTTAATAAAAAAAATTTATTATAAGATGCCTGAGCAATGGTAATCATTTCTTTCGTATATATTAAACAAAAAGGGGCCTAGTGATGAGTCTTAGTGAACTCTGAATTTAAAATAGATTTTTTTTTTTGTGAGCAACAAAGAAAAGGCTATCTTTTAATAATTTTAAGAAATGAACTTCGTTCTGATGGAAAATCCTTTTTCTTAATAAGATTTCGAATAGTTTTTCTCTCTCTATGGTATTGTAGGCAGATTTAAGATCATTGTATATTATTATTGTTATTTTATCTATCTTTTTATATTATTTTTCTTCTTAAATTAAAGTTTTTATATTAAATGAATTCCACAACCAGGAACAAAACCTGTTTAGTTCTTATCTAAATTCCTAATAATAAAATTATGTAGTTTACTATAAAAGTGCATTTCTAGCTATTTAAAAGATGGGCTTAACACAAATATAGGTCGGAATTAATCTTGCTCGGGATATTTGGCCAGATTTTAATCAAGGGATCAATCTAGCATGGAAAATCTACTCCCCCCATCATTTTATTGGTTTGGACATTTCCTTATTTATTTAGATAAGAAGATTTTTAAGTCTGGTTTATCAATTTGTCTGAAAATCCATCACAGGCAACTGACAACTGCTTTTTTTTTATTTATTCTTTTTTAAAGTTATTATTTTTATTATATACTTAATGGCTATAAGTCTGGAAACATTCTATCTGTAAATTCCTACCAGAATGAAATAGTATCTTGAATATCAGCTAAGTAGATAAGACATCCAGAAATAACCTTTTCTGGATTAGTAATTATTTTATTAGAATGATTTAAGTAACAATTCATGATACCTCCTTCCCTTTTATTAGGATTAAGTATGATAGGATTCTTTATTTTATTGAATGCTACTTTAAATTTAACTGTTTTCATTGTGGTATATATCTACTTTGTTATATCTGTAAGAGAGAATATATATATTTCCTTTTAAAAGTTTAATTCTGGGTCTTTATACAGGTTTAATAGAAGTTTTTAAAATATTTTTAAGTGTAAATATTCTTAAAAGTTTTGACTATTATCTTTGGCTGTAGAGCATAACTTAAAGGATTTTTTAGGATTAGATATTATGTGTACTTATTATTTTCGTCTTTATTCAAAATGTATAAATCCTTAGATTTGGTATTAGTGAGAGGTACCTTCCAAAAATTGTATTTAATTTCAAAAGGGAGATATTAGATTGATTATATTAAAATCCGTAGTGTGAGTTTGTCCCACTTTAAAAAGTTTATTAAATTCCATTGGTTATATTGCAGAAATATCTTATAGGGGGAGTAGGGGAATTGAAATCTCCGGAAATAAGCAAGATTGTATTTTGTCCAATTTAGGAAAATATTAACTCCACTGTTCAATTTTGGTTTTCTTTTACTGTCCAAACTTCTGTATGTTAATGATATATACATTCAAAACTAATACTTCTAAAAGAGGGTGTATAATTTATATTAGTATACATTCACATATTTCTTATAGATCTTTTATTATATCTGGTTGGATTATATAAGTTAAGCTTGTACTTCTTCCGATATAAATTCCTTCTCCCAGGAATATATTATCATTATTATTTTTAAAATCTCTATATAAATAGTGTAGTTATAACTGGGAGTGTTCTAGAATGAATGTTCAATTATTTCTTAGAATATAATGATATGGGGTTGTTGTAGTTATGATTTGAAGGAAGAAATATTTTATTAGATTATTTATAGTGATGTGTATTTTTAGGAGTCAATCTTCGTAGATTATGAAGGTAACCTAGCTTATTCAATAAGTTTATTTATTTTAAAATTAAATATTATTTTTCTAATAAAAAAATAAAATTGTATTGTTAGTTAAATTTTTATTATAAAATAAAAATAAATAAAACATCAGTTAAAAACAAATTATTAAAAAAAAATGTTTTACTATTTAATAAAAGAACTATTTTTTTATCAATACATTATGCTGTTAATTTATGAAATTTATTTTTAATGATTAGGGAAAGTTGAGTACCACTGTATCAAAAAAATAGATTGTAAAACAAATATTTATATATATATATTACTAAAATAATGATGTTTTATTTTAAATATTATTAATTTGCTAAAAAAATAAAATAATTTAAAGACTAATCAAAATATAAAGAAAAAACTACAAATATAAAACAAAATACAATTTTTTGAAAAATTACTTTAATATATTTTTTTATTTGAAGAAAATTATATATGAAATATATTTTTATTCTTATATATATTTATAGTACTTTTTTTTATAAATATTTGAATGAAAACTAATCTTAATCTATAAAGTAAAAGAAGGCTATTATTAATTTAATTTATTTCAGTTTTAATTTGTTAATTCATGTAATATTACATAATATTTAAACTTATAGACCACACAGTTATATTAGTAATAAACATTAATTAATTAGTATTATCTTCCAAAATAAAATTAAATTAATTCAATAATTTTATTTTATTTATTTGTACTATTTCAAATCTTATTAAAGGATTTATTAGATTAAATTAAATACTTAGATACTAATAGTTATTATGAATTTTAATTATATATAAAAATAAAATACAATTTAAATATTTTTATGCTCAAATTAGAATCAGAATTAAAACCATATGTAATTGTGATTATATATTTTTTAATTCTTAATAAAGAAAAAGGAATTATAATTTTATGTAAAATATATATAATATATTAGTATCAAATTACAATTAATAAAAATAATAGTTATATAATAATAGTTTTATGATAAAAAATATTTATGAAAAATAATACAATTTAATAAAAAAAATAATACTATAATATATTTATTAATGAATATAAATATAAAATCTATAAATAGTATGTATGGAACTTTAATATATGAAACTGATCAAAGAATTTCTATATTTTTTCTTCTATATTATTATTTTAGTTTTCATATTCTATACAATGATCTTACCTAAAATTATTAATATTTAAATTTTAATTTGACATTTTATTTTATCTAAATCCATTTTTTTATTTTTTGTGAACATTATGCTTAAATATCAAGCAAATAACCATAAAGGTAGCAAAAAGCAAAATACTAAAAATATATATCATAACAATATTTGAATTAATATTAATATTTTTATCTTCGCAAATATTTTTAGAAGGTCTATGAATAGTACTTTTAGGGCAGGATTCTAAACATTATCCTTAATAATAAACACATGGAATACATAGTGATGGATTTTATTTAGATTATTTGAATCCTTTAATACAATCACACTTATTTTGATATTCATTAAATATTCTATTCATTTCCAAAGAGCATGCAGTACATTTAGAATAAGATATACTTGAAATAAAATATATTTTTATATTTAATATAATTTTATTCATATCATATTTTTCAGTTAAAATTACCAAGTAACACATTATGGAGGACATGGCTCGCAATCTTTCGACTTAGAATCATTGTCATGATATCCTTCTTTACATTCACATTTGGGAATTTATTAATTTCTAAATTTGCCACTAACACACTAAGTGCAATTATCTGAATATTTTGAACATTTCTGGCATTTCATGTCACAATACCCTAAAATAGCTTTTCCCTCGATAACTAGAGAGTAGGAATTAACAGGACCACTGCAATTAGGTGGAGTATACTTTTCATTATCACATTAATCGCAAACTAGTTCATTAGAGCAAATTTTACAATTATCAATTATACACTTTTTACATGATCCACTTTTTTAGTCCCCATAATATCCATCCTTAAAATTGAAATATATTATATTACTATATATATTTATAAATTTTTTACTGAACATTGGCAACTAGGGAATACATCTAATCTATTTTAATCTTTTTTACATACTGTACACTTATCAGCCTGTAACTAGCAAGATTGACATTTTGGGTTACATGGTTGACATTAGCCATTTATTTCATAGTATCCCTCTTCACACTGGCATGTAGGAATAACTCTGTTTTATCCTTTGCAGCTAATACATGTATTAGAATTTACACATAAATCACATGGACCTTAACATTTTTCACAATCTTTAACTCCTGTTTCATAATATTTGGGTTTGCATTTGCAAAAATTTGATGGATCTCTTGTTGAAGAACTGCATCCTTGACAGTTATTAATATCATTTGTGCAAGCTAAACATTTTATACTACACTCTAACATTGTATAAAAGATTTATAATTAATCAGAAATATAAATTTCTAATTACTTTCACAATTAACAGATCCTACATTTTCAAAATACCCTATTTTGCAATTGCATTAACTTCCTTCTCTTTATGGATGGCTACATACAGTGCATGAAGTCGAAGAACCACTACATTCAGAACATTTATTGTCACACTCTAATATTAATATGTTTAAATTTTATTTTATATAAATAATATATTTAATATTATACTTAAGCATTGCTTTTATGCAGGTGGAGAGTACCATCCTGCTTAGCATTTGCATTAATTAATCAATTCTCTTTTAGGATCGCTACACGATTTACAATTATTTATATCGTTGCTTTGGCATTCTGCACACTATATTCCACATTCTATATTAGAAATCAAAATATTAAAAGATTTATTATATTAGTATATAAAGTTTTTACTTTAACATATGGACTAATTATTAACTTATAGCCAACCTGGATTACATTAACACCCTTTCGTCAAATCTCTATTTGTTAGATCACTACATTTAGTACAGGTATTTATATTTCCATTACATTCCTCACATTATAATGCACATTCTAGTTAAAATAAAAAATATAATATTAATTATATACTTTAGTATTTTTAGTTAGCTTTTTACGATCACAAACAGCTTAAGTATCTGGGGCATAGAATCCTTTATTACAAGCACAATTTTTAGAAACATCTCTATTCGAACTATCAGGACAACTATCACACGTATCAATCGTAGTTTATGCTTTGCACGTCTTACATTTAGATTAACATTCTATTTATAATTCTATTTATTATCTTATTTCTTTAAGTTAATATTTTAATTACTTTCGCATTTAGCAGTTCCTGTTATTTCTAAATAACCAGGATTACAAAAGCAAGAATTACTAAAATCTCTCTATGGATCACTACAATCCTTACACTGGGTCGCATTAACATCGCATCTGTTACACTTATAATCGCAAACTGATAAGAAGTATTGTTATATTAATTTTATTTTCATGCTAATAATTTATAACTTATATTTATGGTACTTAAGCAATCGGTGGATGAAGTCTGAAAGAAATAATGATCTGGACATGCACAAGATACTCCGTTATTTGTCTTCCATTCTCTAGATATGGGAGTAGATCCTGAACACAATGGACACTTGCCTACCTGGTCCCCATAACATCCCAAACAGTCTCTTGAATTACAATTTTATAATTGTTCCAAAAAGTACTCTGTATAGCTTACTTATCTAGCACCTCTATTTTCTGTTATATAAGCCACTCCTAGAACTGTGTTTATTGCATCCTTACTAATGGATAACGATGGATGGTAAAATATTTTATTCTTAGTTGTTAGATCATATTCGTTTTCCAACATGCATGTACTTATTTTTATTTCCATTATCTTTCCCCATGACCCATTTAATATATTATTCGTAGGATCTAAATATTCTTAAGAGACCTAAGAATATATAAATAGAATTATTACATGATGAATATTATGTAGTATAACTATGAAGAAAATTAAATTACCAAATACGCTTTATCATTTAATATGGTGAAGGGCCCCCATCTACGACTCTATTTTATTTTTTAAGCACAAACCAAAGTTTCATTTTCATTATAATTTGAAAAGTATAAGTCTCCATTTTTATCGAACCAAGAAATAGCAAATCCACCATCTTCTGTCGGTTTTATATTAGGCTTATTTTATATTTAAATTAAATTTTCATTATTTATTTATTTATTTATTTATTTATTTATTTATTTATTTATTTATTTATTTATTTATTTATTTATTTATTTATTTATTTATTTATTTATTTATATTACTGCAAAATAAAAGTTAGCTGCAGGAAGAGTATTTTATGATAAAGTTATCAACTTATTTGGTTAACTAGTTTTTGTTCCTAATTTACGATATTTATTTTAGAAATTAAATATATAATTAGAATAATTAGAGAATTAATTATACCATCAATTTTCATGCTTTGAAAGTATACTCCAAAATCACCAGATCCTCCAGAATTAATCCAAGTTATCACAAATTTATTACGATTTTTTAGTATGGCTATTGATGGACTTAATTAATTTGAAGTTGTAAATGTGTTTATATCGAGTATAGCTCCTAGTTGCTAAGTTGATGGCTTATATGTCCTAAATTAAATATCTCCATTATCTTCTTATACATAGGCATAATAAGATAAGCCAATTAAATCTGTTTCTATCTAGATACACTAGCCAAACCATTGATTACGTCCTAAATTTGGTTTAGAAAAAAGTTGAGTATTTAAGTTGTTAATCCTCCCTAAAATATAATTATGGAATTATTTATTAAATATAATTTAATTAGAATTAGCAAGATTTCTAAATACCTTATTTATTCATTAGCTGTAAGAATTATTCAACATTATTGGTAGTTTTTATAGACATGATGACAAGAATTTTATTGGAATCTACTATACATCCTTATACTGTTTTAATTTAACCCTAAAATCCCGGACTTGTTACTCTATGTGTTGTCCCACTTAATATTTTACCTAAATAATAAATTTTAGAATTTTCATTAATATTTATATAAAAGTAAATTATGTGAAGCTTAACCATTTTTTGTAAAAAAGATATAAGGATGCTAATCGTCAGCTGTGTATATGTGCGCAAATTCTCCGTTTGGCATTCCTATAATTTCATTACTAAATAATCCATTTCCAGTTTCTAATTGCATAACATTTTATTTCAATTCTATGTCTTTTTCTATTTTGTCAACAGAATGTACAGTACAATTTGTTATAATCAATATGCAAATGTATACATAATAAAATGATAGTATCTTTTTGTTCATACTTTATATATTTATTATACTTTGCATTAATTTAAAAACTTTGTAATTCACAATTGGAGCTGTACTAAATTATAACTATTAATTAAGTTTTTTAATGTAAAAAATTTTAATAAATTATGAAAATATGCAGACTTATATTAATTAATATGGGAAATTTCTTTATAAATTATATTATTGACAAAAAAAGCATTAGTTAATTTTTATCATAGAAATAATTTTTCACTTAAAAATAGATAATTTAATATTAGAATCCTTATAAACAATTATGAAGCATAAAAATTTATATTATAGATAATTTTGGTATATTTTTATTAAAATTTAAGACTGTCTATAATAACAACTATTAAAAAAAATAAACTAATTTAAATAATATAAATTTAGTATATTATATAAATGTTTATTTTTCATTTTTAATTAAAACAATAATTTTAATATTGAATATGAATTTATTTTATTGGAATTTAATGTCTAGGCTTAATATAAGAATAATTTAAAGTTCTCTTAATAATTAAACCTTAAATATTATGTCAGTTTTATTTAATTTACAAAGTATAATCTAATGTTACACTTTCTTAAACTCCTTTATTTTTGAACTAAAGTATCATAATTTAATTCAATTTGGTTTAATATAAATTTATATTAGTATTTTAGTATTAAATAATTTTCTAGTGTCAAAAAAAAAAATCTTTTTATTGACATAAAGTTCTATTCTAAATTAATTATTTATTAAATTTTTTACTTATATTTATTTAAATTCGTAATTTTTTAATTTCGTGCACTTTAAGTTTTTCTATTTCTATAATTGTTATTTTAATTTTTTTTTTAAATTTACAATTATAAAGTAAAAAATATAAATAAGGATTAATTGACATTATTAAATATATTTTATTGTCAGCAGATATTTAATCTACCTTTCTATATACATGCATATATAAAAATATTACTAAATTTTTAATATTCTTTATATTTAGATCTTACAATTAATTATGTTTATTGCCATTTTTAATATATATATGTATAGTATTTTTAATATTCTAACAATGTAATCAATATATTTAAAGAAAATATTATATTAATTTTATATATATAATTATTTCTTTAATTTAAAACGTATTTTTCATACAGATATAATTAATAAAAATTTTCTTAGGTATAAAAGTATTTTTTATTCAGTATTTTTAGATATATAAAAGAATTATCATATTTGAACAATTAAGAGTATGCTATAAAAAATCTAATGTTATAAAATATATAGTATATCAACCTTTTTTTTTTTTATTTATAAGCTATATAAAATTGTTAGAATTATAAATATTAGTTTTTAGATATTTCATATTTCCTATATATTAAATATAAGATCTATTATGTTTTAATTTTAAATTTCTAGTATTGTTTTTTTTTTTTTATGATTCATTCTATTAATTTTTATATCATAATAGTTATTTTTTCTAAAGTTGTCACTTATTAAATATAATTGGAAATAAAACACATATATAATTTATAATTAATATATATGCTTGATATTTCATAGTTTAATTTTAATTAATATATAATTATTATAAAATAAAAATAATATATTTATTAAATTATTTATATATATATAATTTATGTATTATTCACTAATAATTTTATATTTTAATACCTAATATTTATTTTTGAGTAATAATATTAATATTAGAATGAAATATGTATTACTTATAATATTAATTAATGCCAATTTTAAATATTAGCTTCTTAATATATATTAGCCTCTAAAAATAAAAATCTGAAGTTAATATAAAACAAGACATAATAATATGACTATAAATTTTTTATATGAGTTTACAATAATATAAATTTGCTTATTTAAATAATAATATATTATTTTACTTTCAATATTAAATTACATTGTTAGGTTAAATTTTAATTAGATAATATATAAATAATCTACTAAATAAATATAATTATATAGTAAACTCATATAAAAAATTTATGAATTATTCACTAATAATTTTATATTTTTAATACCGAATATTTATTTTTGAGTGATAATATTAATATTAATTTGCTAATAATTGAAATATTAATTATTTATAATATAAATTAATGTAAATTTTAAATATTAGCTTCTTAATATATATATTAGCTCCTAAAAATAAAAATTTGGAGCTAATATAAAGCAAGACAAAATAACATTATTATACATTTTATATATGAGTTTACAATATATAGTATATTTTTACTACATATTTTTATCATTAGAATTAATTATTAACATAAAATACTAATAATAAAGATTATTTTTATCTGGCATAACTTTTATAAAATTTAGTAATTTTTTATTTATAATAAGAATATTATTATTATACAAATATCGGAAGTAAAACTAATATTAATTTATTAAGATAAAGATGTTTATTAATAATTTAATAATATTTGGTATTATCAAACCTTTTCTTTAATATCTACATTTTAATTATTAATAACTTAGAAATTTAATAATAATGTTTCGAAATTTTATTATATAAAATACATGTGTTTTTAGAGAATATTCATAATTTTGAGAACTAACAATTATATTTTAAAAATAATAAAAATTAAAATAAATCATCATGCTATTAAAGTTTAAGTGTTTATTCCAGCATAGCATAAAAAATTTTGGAATACTGGAAGAGGTTAATTAAATAATATCATAAAAATGTTAATAAATTATTATTTATCTGTTATAACTTTGGTAAATTTATATATTGTTTTATATAGTTAGATTTAATAATTTATAAAAATTTTGGAAGTAAAGCTTACCTTAATTTATAAAATAAATAACCAGGTTTATAATGAATTTATTTTTATTTAGTATTAATCATAAAAAACATCCTTTAAAAACTATATTTTAATTTTTAATAACCTAGGAATTATTCTGAGAAATAAAGATTTAATATTATATTTTATTAAATAAATATAAATTACAGAATATTTATAATAAATTAAAATTAAAAATAATTTAAAACAAAAAAATATACTATATATTTTCTATGTTCAAGAAATACATAATAGAGAATAATTATTTAATTTATATTTTAATTCTATAAGTTTTATATCGTATAATTTATTTTTATATTAAAAAAGTCCTATAAATTTATTAATAATATAAAAAAAATAAATTTATATATAAAATGAATTTAATTTTAATATATAAAACTTATCAAAGAATTTCTAAATTTTTTTCTTTTATAATATTTTTTTCGTATTCTTATTCTATTGAATGATCTTACCTAAATTTATTAATATTTAAATTTTAATGAGACATTTTATCTTATATAAATTCATATTAGTATTTTTTGTGAACATTTTATCTAAAAATGAAGCAAATAACCATAAAGATAGCAAAAAGCAAAATACTAAAAACATATATCAATGCAAGATTAGAATTAATATTAAAATTTTTATGTTCGCAAATGTTTTCAGAAGATTTATGAATAGTACTTTTAGGACAGGATTCCAAGCACTGTCCTAGATAATAAACGCAAGGAATACATAGTGATGAATTTTATTTTGATTATTTAAATCCTTTGGCGCATTCACATTTATTTTCAAATTAATTTAATATTCTATTCATTTAAGGTGAACATGAAGTACATTTTGTAGGAGATATACTTATAAAAAATATAAAAAAAATAAAATACATTTATTAGTTGATAATTATTAATATTCTATATTTATAAAAATATTTAAAATTACCAAGTTACACACTACGGAGGACAAGGCCTGCAATCTATCGTTTTAGAATCATTATCATGATATCCTTCTTTACATTCACATTTGGGAATTTATTAACTTCTAAATATGCCACTAGCACACTAAGTACAATTATCTGGTTATTTAGAACATTTCTAGCATTTCATGTCACAATACCCTAAAACAACATTTCCATCAATAACTAAAGAGTAGGAATTAACAGGACCACTGCAATTAGGTGGAGTATACTTTTCATTATCACATTAATCACAAACAAATTAATTAGAGCAAATTTTACAATTATCAATCATACACTTTTTACAGAATCCATTTTGTTAGTCCTCATAATATCCTTCCTATTAATTATTATGGATTCAAATTATTATAATTATTTATAATAAAAATATAATATATATAACATATTATATGTTATTTTACTAAACATTGGCAACTAGGGGTTTCATTTAGTCTATTTTCTTCTTTCTTACATACTGTACACTTATCAGCCTGTATCTAGCAAGATTGGCATTTTGAGTTACAGGGTTAACATATGCCATTAGTTTCATAGTATCCTTATTAGCACTAGCATGAAGGAATAACTCTATTTTATCCTAAGCAGCTAATACATGTATTTGAATTTATACATAAATCACATACACCTTAACATTATTAGCAATCTTTAGCTCCTGTTTCATAATATTTAGGTTTACACTTACAAAAATTGGATGGATCTCTTGTTGAAGAACTGCATCCTTGACAGTTATTAATATCATTTGTACAAGCTAAACATTAAATGCTGCACTCTATATATAGAAATAAAATATTTGTATTTACAGTTTATTGAGTTAATCATCATTATAAATTTCTTATTACTTTAACAATTAGCAGATCCTACAATTTCTAAATACCCTGGTCTGCAATTACATTAACTTCCTTCTCTTTAAGGATGGCTACAAACGGTGCATTAAGTAGAAGAATCACTACATTTAGAACATTTATAATTACATTCTATAAAGTAGTAAATATAATGTTAACTATATTTTCATATTTATAAATATTTTCAAATTTTATATATTTATTTACCTAAACATTACTTTTATACAGGTGGAGAGTACCATCCTGTTTGGCACTTGCATTAATTAATCATTTCTCTTTTAGGATCGCTACATGATTTACAATTATTTATATCGTTGCTTTGGCATTCTGCACACTATATTCCACATTCTATATTAGAAATTATAATAGTTAAAGAATTATTAATATTAGTATATAAAATTTTTACTTTAACATATGGCCTAATTGTTAACTTGTAGCCAACCTGGATTACACTAGCAGCCTTTCGCCAAATCTCTATTAGCTAGATCACTACATTTAGTACAGGTATTTATATTTCCTTCACATTCTTCACATTATACTGCGCATTCTAGTTAAAATAAAAAATAAAATATTTATTTTATACTTTAGTATTTTTTAGTTAGCTTTTTACGATCACAAACAGCTTAAGTATCTGGGGCATAAAATCCTTTACTGCAAGCACAATTTTTAGAAATATCTCTATTCGAACTATCAGGACAACTATCACACGTAGCTATATTAGTTTACGCTTTGCACGTCTTACACTTAGATTAACATTCTATTTATAATTTTATTTAATATCAAAATACTATTAGTTTATATAATAATTACTTTCGCATTTGGCAGTTCCGGATATTTCTAAATAACCAGGATTACAAAAGCAAGAATTACTAAAATCTCTCTATGGATCACTACAATCCTTACACTGGGTCGCATTAATATCGCATCTGTTACACTTATAATCGCAAACTGGTAAGAAGTATTGTTATATTAATTTTATTTTTCATGCTAATAATTTATAACTTATATTTATGGTACTTAAGCAATCAGTGGATGAAGTCTGGAAAAAATAATGATCTGGACAACCACAAGATACTCCGTTATTTGTCTTCCATTCTCTAGATGCGGGAGTAGATCCTGAACACAAAGGACACTTTCCCACCTAGTCCCCATAGCATCCCAAACAATCTCTTGAATTACAATTTTATAATTGTTCCAAATAGTACTCTGTATAGCTTACTTATCTAGCACCTCCATTTTCTGTTATATAGGCTACTCCTAGAACTGCATTTATTGCATCTTTACTAATGGATAACGATGGATGGTAAAATATTTTATTCTTAGTAGTTAGATCATATTCGTTTTCCAGCATGCATGTACTTACTTTTATTTCCATTATCTTTCCCTATGACCCATTTAATATATTATTCGTAGGATCTAAATATTCTTGAGACACCTTAGAATATTTAAATAAATATGAATTAGAATTATTATATGATGAATATTTTGATATATAGTTATGAAGAAAAAGTAAATTACTAAATACGCTTTATCATTTAATATGGTGAAAGGTCCCCATCTACGACTCTATTTTATTTTTTAAGCACAAATCAATGTTTCATTTTCATTATATTTTGAAAAGTATAAGTCTCCATTTTTATTGAACCAAGAAATAGCAAATCCACCATCTTCTGTTGGTTTTATATTAGGCTTATTTAATATTTAAATTAATTTTCATTATTTATTTATTCTATTTTGTATTATATTATTTCATCAATTTGTATATATTACTGCAAAATAAAAGTTAGCCGCAGGAAGAGAATTTTATGATAAAGCAATCAACTTATTTGGTTAACTAGTTTTTGTTCCTAATTTACATTATTTATTTTAGAAATTAAATCTATAATTAGAATAATTAGAGAATTAATTATACCATCAATTTTCATGCTTTGAAAGTATACTCCAAAATCACCAGATCCTCCAGAATTAATCCAAGTTATCACAAATTTATTACGATTTTTTAGTATAGCTATTGATGGACTTAATTGATTCGATGCTGTAAATGTGTTTATATCGAGTATAGCTCCTAGTTGCTAAGTTGATGGTTTGTATGTCCTAAACTAAATATCTCCATTATTTTGTTAAACATAGGCATAATAAGATAAGCCAATTAAATCTGTTTCTATCTAGATACACTAGCCAAACCATTGATTATTTCCAAAATTTGGTTTCGAAAAAAGTTGAGTGTTTTAGTTATTGACCCTCCCTTTTATAAAATTATGGAATTTTTAATTAAATATAATTTAATTAGAATTAGCAAGATTTCTAATTACCTTATTTATTCATTAGCTGTAAGAACTATTCAACATTATTGGTAGTTTTTATAGACATGATGACAAGTATTTTATTGGAATCTACAATACAACCTGAAACAGTTTTTATTTAACCTGAAAATCCAGGATTTGTTACTCTATGTGTTGTTCCACTTAATATTTTACCTAAATAATCAATTTTAGAATTATCATCAATATTTATATAAAAGTAAATTATGTGAAGCTTAACCATTTTTTGTAAAAAAGATGTAAGGATGCAAATCATCAGCTGTGTATATGTGTGCAAATTCTCCGTTTGGCATTCCTATAATTTCATTACTAAATAATCCATTTCCAGTATCTAATTGCATAACATTTTATTTCAATTCTATGTCTTTTTCTAATTTATCTATAGGATGAACACTACAATTTATTATTATAAAGCAATAATATATTTATAAAAAATTATTATCATTCTAACCATACTATTTAAAAAAATATAATTTTAGATTTTATTTATTAATAATTATGTTCATTTAAAATTTTACTTGTTAAAATTATACTAAACTATATATTTTATTTTACTATAGATTTTTTTTAATTATTTTATTTTATGAGATATTTTTAATTATTATATTAACATTCTATATACCATGAACCCATTTCATGGTATTAATATTATATCTAATTATTTATTTTACAATTAAATTCTTCACATTAATAAAATAATAATATTAGATTTACCTTTAGGAAATATGTAAAATAATAATATATATACGTTGTTGGATTTAATATTACTTTACATTAATTTATTAATAAAATTATAATCAATCATATTTATTTTATCATATAAATCAATAAATCTAAGCTTCAAAAACATAAAATATTATTTAGAATTTTTTATTAAACATTAATTCTTCTCAATATTAATATTATATATTTAGGATAGTTCTTCATGAAAATTATATTTTTATAATCTAAAAATTCTCATTTTATATTTATTATAATAATTTTTTTGGCTACCCATATCAAAATATATAAATAAATGTATTCTAATAATTTGAGTATTAAATAATTAATTATGTCAAAGAAATTAGTTATAAAAATAATTTAGAAGTTTTGTAATTTTAATATCAAATTATTCTATCTTTTTATTTATATGCATTTATTTCTAAAATTATTTAATTTAGCATTAGACACTTAAATTAGGATATAGAACTTGAAATAAGTTAATTTTTTTTTGCAATATCATTTACTATGAAAAGATTTTATAATGTAAATTTTATAATTATTAATAAGTCTTTAGATTTTAGTCTTTATTTAATATTAATTTCTAATGTTTTAATATAAATATGGAATTGGAATATTATGTGCTTAATATTTTTTTATGAAACATATATTATATACTTGTTTTTAAGTTATATATATAATTTTAATAATTACAGGTTTTATCTTTGAATATCTATAAAACAGTTTATGATTTATTCTAAAGTGCTTTATTTTTATGTCTTTTTATATCATTCAAAATTTTACAATATCACTTGACATTGTAGATTATTTATGTAAATTATGGTCAAAAATAACCTATTAGTCTTTTTCTTAATAATTGATATCGTTGAACAATTTGGTTTGTTTTACCCTTATTATTATTTAAAGAATTTTATATGATAATTTATAAGAAAACTTCAAGATAATTTAATTACATTAAATATTTTAAGTAAAAATTTCTAAGATGTTATTTTATATTTCAAATATTTATTTAATTAGCTATTAAGTATTTCTAATGCATGAATTTAAATTCAATTATAATATTATTTATTTAATATTAATTCTTACTTTCCAATATAAAGATATAATATATCACTAAGGTATTAGATATAAATTCTAATTTCAATTATAAATTGATGAAATATTTAATATAATAAATTAAGTTAATTATAATATATATTTTTAAACTCTAGGTATGTTTATTTTTTTTAAAACCAAAAATTGAAAAACTTATACTGCAGGTCATACTAGATCCAATATTATCCAATTAACAATTCCCAATGTTTTCCAATACGCTAAACATTATGGGAAGTAAATATTTTTATGATTTATCCCATAAATCGGAGTAAATTTTTAATTCCAACAACTCCAAAGAGTTTTTCTTTATGAATTTCACATTATGCATATGGATTTTCTATATTAATAGGATTTTCTATGGTTTTGATTATTTTAAATACCCTGGATGTATGGACTAAGCATCTTATAAATAATCTATTAACGATTTAATTAAATACTTAAATATAAGATTTATATCTTAAGAGATAACTAAATGAATTTATGGTATATTGATAAATTATTTAAATTAACCACTAATAAATAGATAATTATTATATTATTATAATACAATAATATATAATATAAAATAATATATCTAATATTTTGTTTTTGGCTGTCAATATCTAAAATTTAAAAGATATTTACATATTTATCTAGTATTTAATCAATGCTAAATAAAATACAAAATATAAATTTTATTAATAAATGATATAATGAAAATTTTATAATAAATAAGATTTTAATTATTTATATTTGAGTTTTACTGAAACTGGGATAATAAACCATTATTATGGAATGCGTACATAAGACCTTATACATACCCCATAATTAGTATGCAAAAAAAAAAAGGAATTTAAATATAAGGAAACGGAAATTCAAACCATAAAATTAAAGATAGGCAAATTAAAAGAACTTTTTAAAGGAAAATTATGAAGTTGCAAAATAATGGTGTTTATAGTTAGTTGTATGGTTCATGTTATGTTATAATATAAATCCAATATATCAGCAAAAACAACAATTTAATAATTAATACATTTAAAAATATATTACATCTAAAATGTTTTTATTATCATATCTTGTTTAAATATTATGGTGAGGATACATTTATAAATTTATCTCTATTTGCTTCTTGTTCTTGATTCTCCTAATTATATTATAAAATTGTTTTAAGTGCTTCGATATATCTTCTATTTCATGCATATTATTTAATTATTCTTGTTCTCCATAATTTAGCATTTCTTTCAATAAATTTTTTAAATTATCAATTCTGTTCTATTCTTCTTTTTTTTATGTTTTGCAGTATTATCATATATTTAGATAATTTCTGGATCTAATTACAATGATTACTAGATATTTATATTTGTTTCTAATTATTTTTCTGGTAATTTTAAAAATTTTAATGAATGTATTTGCATTTATTACCAAATCTGCAGTTTTTCTTTTGATTATACTTACATATTATTTCTTCTTTTTTCGGCTATTAAATTGTATTTTTAGTATATCTACATTTTTTATTATTTCTATGTTTTGTTTATTTGTCTAAGATATTTTTTTCTATCATTGCATCAAATAAATGTGAAATTTCATAAGTTTTCGAGTTTATTGTCTCTTTAGTTGCTATTGCATAAATTCATCATGAAGATTATGAGTAGTAATTAATTAATCATTTATATTTTATTGTTTTTAAAACTGATGGTGTATAGGCAGGCATTTATGTTGGAAATGTTTTGATAAAATATTATTATTTGATATTTATATATGTTCTTTAATAAAAAAGATGTTTATTTGGTTTTGCCATTTTTTTCCCTTCTTTTGGTTTTTATTTATATAAGAGTCATCTTTAAAAATTATATTATAATTGTATACACTTCCTTAATAAATTTATATTTTTATATTTAATAATGTCATAGATTTAATATATATTTAAAAAAAATATGTATTAAAGCTCTGTTTAAATATAAATAATATAAATTAATGGAATGCATATATTAGTCCCTACTTTATCTACTTAAATCCTATTACCAATACATAATCTAAAAGTATTAGAAATTAATTCCGTACTCTTTGGAGATAATCATAATAGAAATTCTAAATATTTCCGTAAACCACTTCACTGATATCCTTTTTGCAATTTTCGAATAATAAATGGACTTTTTAATATTTAAAAACGAAAAATAAGCTTGAAATTAACTATAGATTCACATACATTTTCTAAAATTTGGATTTAATGGACAACAAAGAACTAGTTAATATTAAACTAATTCTATATAACTCCCATTCTCTTTTACATTACTTAAAATAAGTTTGTTCTTGTTGCAATAAATAACTCCACTTTAACAAAATTATTTAGCACACAAATTTTAAAAAGAGAAATTCATATTCAAAATAACTAATATTGCAAATTATATTTATCCAAAGAAATAAACAAAATAAATGAATATTAGAATGATCATATATAATCTTTAATAAAAATTTGATTTCTAAATATTCATTATTTAAATATATTTGTAATATAGCTTAATTTAATATTATATTATAATTTATTATGGTATTCTTTTCATTGATATGGTACATGTTTTGTTATGTAATTTTAATATAAATTAATCTATATTACACTAATTTTCTCAATTTTTATAATAATAATTAATAATATAAAAATTAGACTAAATATTTGATAAAATAAAATGACTCCTACTTTGAAATATGTAGAATAATGGAATACTTAACAATTAAATAAACTAAATAGACTATTTTATATAATATTATTTACATATATATTTAAAATATTATGTTATTAAAGTTAATAGGAAATTATTAAATTCTTAATATATATTTATTATATATTTCTATTAATATATAAATATTTTTATCAAATTTCTATTTTGACTAAAGGACTTTAAGTTCATTTGAAATATTATTTCTTATTTTATCATTTAAGTTTGGTTAATTTTTATATTATTGCTTATGTCAAAACTAAATAGACGTTTCAGTGTAGCTAATAAAAAATAATTAAAAAAATAACAATATAAAGTTATATTTAATAATATTGATATAATTAAATGAACCATTAACAATTTTTAAATTATAAAAACAATGAAATTATTAATAAATTACCTCTCCATCTTAATTATAAGCATGAATTTAATTAATAATTTCGTTTTCTTAATATATGCTAATTTTTCCATTAAAATTCTATCATCAACACATATAAAATAAAAAAAAAGAGTCATCCTAAAATAAATGAGTTTTTCTATAGTTAGGTTTTATGTTCAAAGCAGGTTAAGAAATAATAGCAATTTAATACATTTTAAAAGAAATAAACCTAAATAAAAAGTCATCAAAATAATAAAATTATAGCAAAATAAATTTTTGAAAAATATCATTAATTAAAATTATTACATAATTAACTTATTAAATTGACTTTATTATATGTTAAAAACCTAAAAAATAATAATTTTCCTTCAGTATATGAATTATACATATAAATTAATATTTTTATGAATCTTGATATATGCTATTGTGATTAATATTATGTATTCTGCCAGATATATAGGCTTAATGATTTTTGTGTAGTGTGATGCCACTTATTTAAAATAAACAGATATAATTGAGTACTAGCAATTCGACAAAAAATTATTATCCTTCCTTAGCATAAAAGTGAATTCATATTTTTTAAATCTATTTTTTCTTCTACATAAAATTAAATTTAAAATATTAAATATAACATTTTTTCACTTTATCATTTGATCTTTAAATTTTTTAGAAAACAAACAATATATAGTTCATCACTATACCTCTTTATTCATATTACAAGTTTTACTGTTAACCTATAATTCTTCCTATTTTATTATAATTTTTCTATTGACTATTTAGTTTATTAATATATTCTAATGTAATACCATATAGTGAATATGAACTTTCATATAGTGAAAATATAATTCCATTTAGTTTATTTTTCTTATAAGGAAGTTCATATTCCCTATATAGAATTTCATTAAATATATGCATTTTTATATTTTTCTATATAAGTTTAATTAGGAAGTTATGATAGCAGTAAAGCTAAACCGTTTTTACAAATCTACTATATCCTAAAAAACCGAGAGATAATGCTACTAATCAATAGTATATTAATGAAAGAACTAAATTGAGCCATAATATAGTGGCTTATTATGAAAATTAGACGATAAAACAATAATGCGTTGGAGATAATCTGAATTTGTTAATTTATGTGAGATGAATAAATTACAAAAATGAATTATCATAAAATATTGATATTATTCGACTAATAGATCTGATCTATCCAGAAAAAATATTTTTATAATGTTCCAAATTACTCGATATTATCCGATATTTTAAAATATTATTCAACATATCCCTTAATTACCCTGTATTTTCTGATAAAATTCTGATTTAATAAATATTATATTATAGAGTCTTATAGAATTTTCCATAAGTTAAAAAAAAAAATGGCAGAAATCAATATAAAATTATGAAAATTTGAGTTTTAAAAAAGGGGTTCGAAAAAATAGAATTTTATATTAATTATTATATAGGGTATAACGATTTTGTTGTTTTACACTTTCGGAAATTGTATGATTTATGGGAAATCAAATAATCTAATTATATTATATAAATAAAATTACTTTTACATATAATAGTTCCTGTAATTTCAAAATATCCTGATTTACAATTACATTAACTTCCATATCTTTATGGATGTGAACACGCAGTGCATGAAGTGGATGAATCACTGCATTCAGAACATATATGGTCACATTCTAGTATTAATATATTTAAATTTTAATAAGCATAAAAAAATATATAGAGAATGTATTATAACATTATTAAAAATACATTATAAATACAAAACTATGTTTTTTAAAATATATTATATATCTATAGTATACACTTTAATATAATGATAAGTATTATTTAAATTTTATTTTTAATTATTATTATTAATTTTAAAAAAACTTAAACTAATAATAAAGTGTTGAAAAAAATAATATGGCAAAAATCAAATATACAAAAAAAACTAAATAAAACTACGTATAATTTTTTGTTAATTTTCTGATTTGTATTTTTATCTGACGATAGTTAATAACATACTTAAGCATTGACTTTGTGTGGGCGGAGAATACCATCCTGCTTCACATTTACATTAATTAATCATTTTCCTTTTAGGATCGCTACACGATTTACAATTATTAATATCGTTGCTTTGGCATTCTGAACACTATACTCCACATTCTATGAATATTAAAATGTTTAACTAAATTACTATTGGTTAATACAGCTTTTACTTTAACATATGGCCTAATTATTAACTTGTAGCCAACCTGGATTACATTAACAGCCTTTCGTCAAAAATCTATTTATTTGATCACTACATTTAGTACAGATATTTATATTTCCATCACATTCCTCACATTATACTGCGCATTCTAGTTAAAACAAAAAATAAAATATTAATTTTATACTTAAGTAATTTTTAGTTGGCTTTTTATATTAATTTTATTTTCCATACAAAATATTTATAACTTATATTTATGGTACTTAAGCAATCGGTGGATGAAGTCTGAAAGAAATAATGATCTGGACAACCACAAGATACTCCATTATTTGTCTTCCATTCTCTAGATATGGGGGTAGATCCTGAACACAAAGGACACTTTCCTACCTGGTCACCATAACATCCCAAACAATCTCTTGAATTACAATTTTATAATTGTTCCAAATAGTACTCTGTATAGCTTACTTATCTAGCACCTCCATTTTCTGTTATATAAGCCACTCCTAGAACTGTGTTTATTGCATCCTTACTAATGGATAATGATGGATGGTAAAATATTTTATTCTTAATTGTTAGATCATATTCGTTTTCCAACATGCATGTACTTACTTTTATTTCCATTATCTTTCCCCATGACCCATTTAATATATTATTCGTTGGATCTAAATATTCTTAAGAGACCTAAGAACATAAAAACCAATATGAATTAGAATTATTGCATGATGAATATTTTGTGATATAATTATGAAGAAAATGAAATTACCAAATACGCTGTGTCATTTAATATGGTGAAGGGCCCCCATCTACGACTCTATTTTATTTTTTAAGCACAAATCAAAGTTTCATTTTCATTATAATTAGAAAAGTATAGGTCTCCATTTTTATCGAACCATGAAATAGCAAATCCACCATCCTCTGTTGGTTTTATATTAGGCTTTTTTATATTGAAATTATAATTCCTATAATTTTCAATTGTATTACAACAATTTATTTATATTACTGCAAAATAAAAGTTAGCTGCAGGAAGAGAATTCTATGATAAAGCAATCAACTTATTTGGTTAACTAGTTTTTGTTCCTAATTTACAATATACATATTAGAAACAATAATTAGAAAGTTTATTATACCATCAATTTTCATGCTTTGAAAGTATACTCCAAAATCACCAGATCCTCCAGAATTAATCCAAGTTATCACAAATTTATTACGATTTTTTAGTATGGCTATTGATGGACTAAATTAATTTGAAGTTGTAAATGTGTTTATATCTAGTATATCTCCTAGTTGCTAAGTTGATGGCTTGTATGTCCTAAATTAGATATCTCCATTATCTTCTTCTATATAGGCATAATAAGATAATCCAATTAAATCTGTTTCTATCTAGATACACTAGCCAAACCATTGATTATTTCCTAAATTTAGTTTCGAAAAAAGTAGAGTGTTTAAATTGTTGATTCTCCCTTATATAAAATTATAGAATTGTTAATTAAAATTAATTGTAATTAGAATAGCAAGATCTCTAATTACCTGATTTATCCATTAGCTATAAATACTATTCAACATTATTGGTAGTTTTTATAGACATGGTGACAAGTATTTTATTGGAATCTACAACACAACCTGATACAGTTTTTATTTAACCTGAAAATCCAGGATTTGTTACTCTATGAGTTGTTTCACTTAATATTTTACCTAAATAATCAATCTTAGAATTATCATCAATATTTATATAAAAGTAAATTATGTGATGCTTAACCATTTTTTGTAAAAAAGATGTAAGGATGCTAATCATCAGCGGTGTATATGTGTGCAAATTCTCCGTTTGGCATTCCGATAATTTCATTACTAAATAATCCATTTCCAGGATCTAATTGCATAACATTTTATTTCAATTCTTTATCTTTTTCTAATTTGTCAATAGGATGTACTGTACAATTTGTCATAATTAAAAAACAAATATATATAGAGAGAAATTCAATTATCATTTATTCCGTTTTTTTTTACAATAAATTTAGTTTTTTAAAATTCTGCCTTTAAATATTGATATATTTAATGTTTTTATTTTATTTTATTTTATTTTATTTTAATAATTTTACTTATTCTATTTGATATAAATTTTACTTAATCATCATATTATTTACATAAATATAGTAAATAAAATAATAATAACTAATGTTCAAAATATTATTCATAAAATATATAAATATATAATAATTTTTCAAATTATTAATAAATAAATCTTATGTATTTTCATAATATATATATATATTTTATAAAATTAATAACTATAAGATATAGTTTTTTATAAAATATTACTTAATAATTTAATAAAAAATAATAATTTATTCTTAAATGAAATATTTTTATAACCAATAAACCAAATGAATAAATTGGTAATTTCCATAAAGACTATTCAATAGCAATTATAATATATTTCTAGCAAGAAGGATTAGTTTTAGATTTATCACAAGCTTAAATTATATACAACACTCAGATATAATAATAGAACTATCAGGAATTTATGAATTTTATAAATAGAAATTTTACTCCATGCTTGTGAAATATTAGTTTAGAATATATATATCTCAAACATACAGAAGTTTGTACAATAAAAAAAGAATAAAATTGAGCTATGCATTTAATATTTTTCCCAATTAAGTCAAAATACAACTTTCCTCATTTCTTAAGAAATTTTAATTTCCCCAGTCTTTTTATAATCTACATATACAATATAACTATAAAAATCTAGTAGGAATATACAGATATAATTTTTTTAAATCTATAACCATAAAGAGTATAATAAACAATACAATTTTAAAAAAGAATTAGTAAGAAAAATTAGTGGCATATGATGTTTTTAAAGACAAATAGATAAACCTGAATTAAAATATTTCCTATCTAATTAACTGATGTAATGATTAATCCATAATAATGATTGGTAAACAGATATTCCATGCTAGACTGATCCCTCTGTATAAAGAGCGAAATATCCCTCAGCGATATTAATTTCTAACTATAGATTTGTTAAGCCCAGCTTTTTAATGACTAGAATGCGCTATTATAGTTAATAAAGGATTATATTATTAGAAATTTACATAAGAACTAAACAAGTTTTGTTTCTCGTTTTCCATATCAATGCGAAGTTGATTTTCTAAAATTGTTAAATGATAGGCTCTAATTTATTGTCAACAAAATAAAAATTAATTTGAAAAATTGTGTTCATTAAGGCTCATCAATAAGCTATTTTTAGCTTAATATATGTATGCAAGAAGTGATTACTTCTGTTAGTTAAATATATATTTTCTTTAATATAATAATTTCATTAAATATGAAATAATTAATAAACTCGTTAGATTTTTCATTTATTATTTCTAATTTACTTATTTTATAAGCAATAAAAATAAAAATATTCAATAAAATAGTGTGGAATTGACTTAAATACGCATATCTATTAAATGAAATCAAAAATATGTAAAATAATTACTTATAATAAATCTAACTTAGAAATAGATGTTAGTAAATATATAATTCTGATTCTTTTTTATTTATTTGATTTTTATGGAAGAAGAAAATAGCCAACTATTATTTTAAATCTAATTAGAATTATTTTATAAACTAAAATATTTTAATATGTTGGATTTATTTAGCATCTATAAAACATATTATAACTTAAATTTACAACCGTAAAGGGAATTTTTTGGTATGGAACATATATATCAGATAATTTTTAAATATATTCAATCATATTTCAATAATATATATCGGTATAGTAAGATTAAACGGGGGGGGGGGGAATACCAATGGTTAAAGAAAAATCCTTAACCATTGATAAAGTTTTTATTATAAAGAAATTCATTTAGAATAAAAACCTTATCAATGGTTAACAAATTTTCACCATTGATAAAGTTTTCAAATTTTCTTTAACCATTGATAAGGAATTTTAATTTTTTAAAAAATTTATATATATATTTTTTTAAAAATACATATATTTAGGTTATAATGATCTCTAATTATTAGGATATCATATCTAAATAAATCATGCAGTTGGATGGGGATTTGGTATATAAACAACTAATCATATAGAAAGCTATTATTGGTCCTATGTGAAAAATATATGCTCATTTAATCGAGGCTTAAATTGCAATAATTTGGAATAAGTATATTTAAATATAAATATATATAAATTATTATAAACTATGATTTTAATTTAAATATAGGTGTAATAAGAATTAAATAGAGGAAATTGGATTATATAATGTAAAAGAAACACAAGAAATTTAGTTGAGGAATTGATTAATATAATAAATAATTATAAAAATAATAATTAAGATTTTATTATAATAGACTGAATATATATATTAATTATATATAAAATATATACATAAAAATGTTTAAATAATTCGAAAACTTTATCAATGGTTGTGATTGAATTATTATATACTGATATTTATATATTAATTATAAATAAAATACATAAATTTTTTAAAAAATTAAAATTTCTTATCAATGGTTAAAAAAAATATGAAAACCTTATAAATGGTTAAGGAAATTTTGTTAACCATTGATAAGGTTTTTTTTCTTAATGAATTTCTTTATTATGAAAACCTTATCAATGGTTAATAATTTTACACCATTGGTATTCCCCCCCGATTAAACTATAATCATGAATTTCTTATTTAAGCAATTAATTACTTAATTAGACAATATAGCTTTTATTTTTAAATAGAATTATTAAGTGTTAAATAACAAAGTAATTATTATATATAGATTATTAAAATATAAATTATCACATATTTTATACTATTTAAATTGTAAAATGATAAATATTATTAATATGGCTTATAAAGGTACTTTTATGGTTCTTAATTTCTGATTGAAATTTTTTATTTAGTATATATCTATATTTATTTAAACAAACTGGAAAAATTAATATTAACATTCTAATTAATCCTTATAATATTATTTTTTATAAATAAAGTATTTAAAAAAGTAATAGTAGTATTATAAATATAGTTTGAAATTTTTAATTAACAAATAATTCTTTGATTGAATACAGTCTTTGTATTAAATTTTAAGTTTTTTTGCAAAAATCTAATGGAGAAAATGCAAAGTCAATAATTATATATTTAAAAAATAAATGCATTTTTATAAAATTATAGCTAATTTATTTTAGTTTCTAAAAATCATTACATTTTTTAATGAATAATTTCTCCTTTTTTATTTTTTAGTGATAGTAATTAAAAGTATTAATTATTCTATTTATTAAGTATAATCTGCTTAATATACAAAATGAATGATAGATAATTAATAAAAAATAAAATATTAAAAATCAAAAAATAAAAAATGAAAATATTTATGTTCATTTTATGCATTCTATTTATAATGCAAATGGTTAGAGCGAATCCTTTTTGGAAGTGCGAGACGCACTGCGAAAGAAAGATAAGCAGGTTTGGAGGAAAAAAATGCTACACAAGTAAATTTATTAATAATAATTTAAAGAAATATAGCATTAATTATAAATAAACCATATTAGATTGTTATTGTTAACCGGGGTTTTAAAGAAGTTCTAATGACCCCTGTGTATGCAACTAAGGATATGTATCTATAGGTTCTTAAGCTGATTGTGTGAAATGCTCTCATAAATGCTCATTATGTATTCATACCACAGAAAACTGTTAAAGTATTATTATTGATAGAATTATAATATTAGAATAATTAATTTTGGTAATATTTTTTTTTATAAAATAAGCTTGTGGAATGAATAGACAAGGACCTCCTACATGCAATTGCATCGATTCTTATTATGAAAATAATTAAGTTTGCGTAAGATGTCTGGAAAAATGTTAAAGATGCCAAAATGGCTCATAATGCACCGAATGTAAAAATGGGGTGGGAAGATTATTAAGCACATGCGGTTGTTTAGATGGATATTATGAGCCTTTAAATTCTAACTTTAAAGATTGCTATGTGTGTGATAAAAAATGTTCAACGTGCTAAAACTTTAGTAATAGTTGTATAGGTAAAGTTAATTTTTTTTCTTTAAATATTTGTTTTGTTTAGATAAAAGGATTTTTTTTATTATTAATAATTATTATGTTGAAATAGTGTGTAGCTAGCCTGGAATTAGAATAAATCCTCCTCTGTGCTAGTGTATGCTAGGATATTATGAAAACAATGGGTATTGTTCAAAATGTCGTGAAAAATGTCAAGGTTGCCTTAACGAAACTGTTTGCTTATCTTGTAAATTTGGAATTGGAAGATCTTTAAATACTAAAGATTGTTAATGCCTTCCAGGATTTTTTGAAATATTCTAAGAAAATAAAATAGATTGCACTCATTGCTCTCCTTTTTGTGAAACTTGCAAAGATTCTCCAACAAATTGTTTGAGTAATTACTGAGATTATTATTTTAATTTGAAAATTGTACAAAATAAATAATTAAATAATTAAATAGCCTGCAAAGGAAATCTTGAAAATAAAAACAAGAATAATTGTGAATGTTTGGATGGCTTTTATGAATATAAAAATAACTGCTTAAAATGTGACTAGCAATGTGCTACTTGCCAAGAAACTTCCAATAATTGTAAAAAGTGTCAAGAGGGAGTCAACAGATAAATGATAGTTCCTTATTGTGGCTGCAAAGAAGGATTTCTTACGGTAAATAATGAGTTATTTTGTGATAACTGTTATTATAAGTGTAAGAGTTGCGTAGACAAAGTTACTAAATGCTAAAGTACATAAAATTAAATAATTTTTGATATTCATCTAATTTATTTTTAATTTTTTAACTTATATAATAATTTTAGCCTGTATGCCTCTTAGAATTAATGAACCTGATTGTGAATGTATTAAAGGGTATACTGAAATAGGTTAGGAATGTGAAAAGTGTTATTTTAGATGCATAGAATGTGATAAGGAAAAAAATAACTGCACAATTTGTGCTGAGGGAGTAGGCAGAACGAGATAAGCACCGTCTTGCCTATGTCAGGAAGGCTACTATGAATTAGAAAATCAACTTGACTGCGAAAAATGCTAGTACCCTTGCTCATCCTGTGTAGGATCTCCAACCAATTGCTTAAGTAAAAATGGAATCAAATTTATATAATATAATAAAGAATATTAAAAATTATATTAAAATAGCATGTGGATATGGAATAAATAGACATATTCCTCCCAAATGTAACTGCAAATTAGGATTTAGGGATATTGACTAACTTTGTTTGAGTAATATTATTATTCATTCATAAACTGGTTTTTTTCTGATTTTAAAAATTTACAAAAATTTAGTTTTTATATTAATTTTAGTAAAAAAAAAAAATTATAAATCAGAAAATTTTCCATGAGTTTAATTTAATTTTATTTAGTTTTTAAAATAGATTATAAACTTTATTATCATAACATCATAACATATCTTAAATTATAAAATTTATAAAGAGGAATGCCATCATTCTTGCAAAACGTGTGATAAGAAATTGCTATAGAGCTGTATAGAATGTAGTCCTAATTATTAGTATTATGTTTAAATTCCTTCAGGATTTAAAAAATGCTATGCTTTCTGTCCTGATGGATATATTCCGCAAGAAAAAGACTCCTAAAATGGTAGTATTATTGAATGCACTTGTGGATCTGATGGAAATTGCCCTCCTCTTGAAGAAGAAGAAAAATATAATCAGAATGTTTATGGTATTGGATATACAATTTATGAAAAAAAGCTGCATCAATGTGAATAGTTAGGTAAATTAGAAAATTAAATTTAAATATTATAATAATATTTATATTAAAGGTTGCACCAATTGTTGGGGTTTACATCCTTCTTTATGTTCAAAGTAAATCAACTTGATATAACAAATCTTAATTTTCTAATTTGAAAATGAAAAATATTTATTATTTTATTCATATAGGTGTAAGGTTGGATATTATTTAGATTCATAACAAGTGTGCATAAAGTGTCATTAATCTTGCTTCTCTTGCAATGGTCCTAAAAATAAAGACTGCACAGTATGCAATCCTAAAAATTGGTATAGCTTTGATTCTGGAAGTGCTTCAAATTGCTATCATAACCAAAATCTAGATAATACAGAAAAAAATGGTTAGTCTAATAATAATAGTAAACTTCTTTCTAGAAAAATGAATAGCTAGTATCAATTTACAGTCAATAATATCTAATGGAAAGACTTTCCTATGGGATCTGTTTGTATTAGTAATGAGCACATAATCTGCCCTACAAAGCAGAATGAAATTGAAACTATAATTTCCAATGGTTATGGAGTAACTATACTTTCTATAGTGCTAGGTATGGAACAAATCAAATAAACTCCTGATTAGCTCACGAAGTTAATAATGGAATAAAAAGACAGCTTTTATTCAAGAATTTCACATTTTGAAGTAAAAATTTTATGAATGATATTTATTGTTAATTATCATTTCTTTATTATATATTAAAAAGGACTTTAAGTATTTTTATAAATACTCTATTGAAATACCATAAAGTATCTACATCTAAAATAAAACGCTTTATTATAATCATTACAATAATCTGGTTAATAGTATATCATCTGAATGTTCAATAGAATTTTTAAATAATTTTGATGAAGCTATAACATAGTTTTAAATCACTACAGAAAATATCTATATAGAAGTAACCACCATAGACGAAAATTGTTAAAAATAAATTGGACTTTATTTAAACCAAGAATCAGATGTTTTCTATAAATACTATAATGTAAAATCGGGGGATGAAAGAAAATTTCAAATTTCATAATGTAAAGATAACTATTAGTACACCATTTTTTTTATCACTCATAATTATAAATTTATTTTTTAATTAATTAAAGAATCGTAATTCACAACAAAAAATATCACCTCAGAGGTATTAATTGGATACAGAATGATATAAGTGATTATGGATCCAATTTAATACGTGACCGTAAAAGATATTATAGAATAAAATCAAAGTAAATTAAATGGAAATAAAGTTTAATACTGTACAACAAGCATGATAAATAAACTAAATGACTAAATTATATAAGAATTATAAAATGATCCCGATATTTAATTGGTAGATATATCTTATCTACAAAAGAACATTCAAAATGTACTAATATAGTTTGCTCCCTCTAATTCTAATAAACTAGTAAAAGGATTTGATAGTAGATTAAACAGTGCTTTCTAAGAGTTTGGATAAGAATATCCTAACACAAAAATAGTAAAATAATATTAATTTATAAAAATATAAGTAATATTTTAAACATTGTATATTATTTATTTTGAAACTAGATTATTAATTCTGACCTTAGAACATTTATATAAGAGTTAATATTGTATTAATGGCATTAAATGGGGATATGTCATATTCTCTAATCCTTTAAACCAGAATATTCCAATTATTTGCATGGATATTCGGTAGATCTATCTGTTTAAGTCTAATATGGAAGTCTAAATTCACATGAGATGATTTAAAAATTAAAAATTATCCTTGAAAAGCATGATATATTCTGGGATGAAAACAATTAGTTCAATTATAGAATCTAACAAAAAGATTTTGATCAACAGTAATCAATAGAATAGGCTGCAAAAAAATAGATATTAATATTCTAAAAATTATGGAATTGCAATTTTAAAGAATAATAAATCATTGAAGATGGTTTATTTGGCCCTTAGGTTCAAAACGCTATATTTAAAACATCTATCGAAGGATTTAGCATTCTTAAATGTTGACATCTATAAAAATATTAAATATAAATATTATATATATAATAAAGCGCATATTTACTATTATAAAATATACATACATACAACTTTAATTCTTTTTATATTTTCGCATATCTATAATTTCATTAAATATTAAATAAAAAATATAGCTTTTTTTAATTTTCATATATTTTTCTATATATAAATAAAATTTTTATTTTAAATATCAATAAGTTAATAGAAATTATGACCTATCATTAATATAAAAGTTATTCCTCAGAAATCATCATATTATTTTATTATAAAATTATTTTTTTGAGAAATTTGATTAATTAATATCACCATTATTCTCGAAAATCAATATTTATCTAAATTATATATATATAAATAAGATATACATAAAAATAGTATTTAAAGCATAATTATTGCAAATAAATTAAAAACAAAAATATATTTTTATTTCACAGCTAATTGTCATTTAAAATGAAATGATTTTATATAAATAATTAATTGTTTTTTAATTTATATATTAAATTATAAATAGAAATTAAAGAACTAAATTTTATTACAAATAATTTTAATTTTAATTTTATTTTCTAATTTGATATTTTAATGAAATGAATTAACTAAATATTCTATTTAATAAATTTTAGATATATATAACCTAATAATTAACCGATTTTGTTACAAAACTAATAGACCTTATTAGATAATTTAGTTTAAAATTTTATATAATTCATAATTATAAATTATTAAAAATAATAAAAAATATTTAATTAAAAAAAAATATAAAAATATTAGTTACTCTATCTATCTTATTTGTCAGCCTGAAAGAGGTCACAAGTCTAACTATTTTTTGATATATCTCAATGCTTTTCTAAAACTTCTATGGCAGAATTATACCCTAATCTACCCTGCAAAACTCAGTTTTAAGCCAAATGTCAAGGAAATAATTAATTTTTAAATGAAAAAAAATCATGCAAGTATGTTCTGGACTGGAGAAATAATTTAAATAAAAAAGATAATTTAAAAAAACTGATGGATCTGGAAAAGAATAACTTTATAGTCCCGACGATTTTAAAACCAAAGCTGAACAATTATTTCCCATCAATGTAATAAATAATTAATTTAATTCCTGACTTTAGTCTTCTTAATTAAAAGCTTTATTATATTTATTATTATAGACTGACAAAAGTAAAAAAGCTTTCAATGACTGGTTCACTGGTTACAAAAATACTTATACTAAATGGTAAGCTTCGTAATCTGATGCTGCTTTGAATAAAAAGCTCTAAGATGAATTTGATGCATTCTTTTCAATTACAGTTTCCTATATCATTACAAATTATGGAGATTTACCGAATGATCTCATTATTGCTAATATAGAATGTGAAAGTGCCTGTGTTGGTATGGCTACTTAGGAAGTAGATCAAAAGATAACTTCTACCAGAAATAAGTGTTATGGAGAAATCCCAGCTGGAAAGAGCATCTTTGGAACTACTGTAAATCAGGAAAATGGAGCAAAAAACATTGTTATCAAAGGAGCTAACATTACGTAATAAACTAAACCTGAAAACACATCTAAAAGTACATCTACAAGCACTCAATCAAGTTTGATTAATTAATTTGCTCTACTTTTCTTGATATTATTATTAACCATTATAAAGTGATATACTATATACTAGTATTAATATATAATATGATTTTATATAATTATCACACTCTTTTGAATATTTGTGATATAAGACTATTTTTTAGTTATATTATTAGGTGAATATATAGAATCTCGTATAAAATGCTCTGGTAGTGTAAATTTTAAAATAAATTAAAGGTTTAATTATGAATAGAATAATGATAAAATAGAAAACGAAGATGACTCTACAAAAATTATCAATAAAATCCTAATCAACTAGAATTAAATTTTATATTATTAATAATCATTTTCTAAATGTTGTATTTCTTAGGAAGATAATTTTTTGTTTAAGATTTTTTTTTTCTCACAATAAAGATGAATACATGGGAAGTAAATTATTTGATTCCACTTGAAACATACTATTAAAAGTAGAGAAACTCTCTAATACGAAAAAAATATTATTAAATTTTTGAAAGTATATTTTTATTTTATTTTTTTGAAGAAGGTTATATATAATTTACTACTATTATAAGAATACAAATGACAAGGGATAAACTTTACACCGAAATGAAATTTAAATATACTCTAGAACTTATCTATAGTAAACACTTTATTGATCAAGGAAATGTCTTCGTATTAAATAATTAATAATAATAATTAATTTAATAAATTTTCTTAATTACAAAAACAAAAAATATGATCTAGTTTCGCTCTAGTTTATATAAACTTCCATTAAATGGTAATTCTTGTACTAAATATTAAATTATGTCATAATAAATGCAATGATAAATATAATTAATATGTCTTTTAAAGAGATAGTGTAAATAAATATAGTTATGAAATAAATTAATACTAACTTTCAATCTATACTTAAGAACTGAATTACATAAAAGTATTGAGAAACTAATATTTACTATCTAATAAAATCTTATAATACCATTTATTGTAAATTAAATTTTAGACAAAGTAACAGTAATATTATATATATAGTTTAAAGTTTTTCATAAATAAGTAATTTAGAATTAAATACAACCAATCTTTATTATTAAATTTTATGTTTTTTTGCAAAATCTCAATATAGAAAATGTAAAGTTTATAATTATATATTTATAAACTTGTTTCTAATTTTTTAAGGTTTCTAAAACTCCTTTTATTTTTACTAAAAATCATTATATTTTTTAATGAATAATTTCTCTTTTTTATTCTATAGTGATATTAATTAAAAGTATTGTTAATTCTATTTATTTATTAATTATAAACTGCTTAATATACAAAATGAATAATAGGTAATTAAATAAAAAATAAAAAATTTTATTAATCAAAAAATAAAAAATGAAAATATTTATGTTCATTTTATGCATTCTATTTATAATGCAAATGGTTAGAGCGAATCCTTTTTGGAAGTGCGAGACACACACAGGTAAATTTACTAATAATAATTTAAAGAAATATAGCATTAATTATAAATAAACCATATTAGATTGTTAATGTTTAATGGGGTTTTAAAGAAGTTCTGATAACCCCTGTAATTGCCACAAAGGATATTTTTCTATAGGTTCTTAAGCTGATTGCGTGAAATGCTCTCATAAATGCTCATTATGTATTAATACCACAGAAAACTGTTAAAGTATTATTTTTGATAGAGAATAATTAATTTTGGTAATATTTTTTATTTATAAAATAAGCTTGTGAAATGAATAGACAAGGACCTCCTACATGCAATTGCATCGATTCTTATTATGAAAATAATTAAGTTTGTGAAAGATGTCTGGAAAAATGTTAAAAATGCAAAAATGGCACATAATGCACCGAATGTAAAAATGGGGTGGGAAGATTAATAAGCACATGCGGTTGTTAAGATGGATATTATGAGCCTTTAAATTCTAACTTTAAAGATTGTCATGTTTGTGATAAAAAATGTTTAACGTGCTAAAACTTTAGTAATAATTGTATAGGTAAAGAATAATTTTTTTTTTTAATTATTTGTTTTGTATAAATAATAGGATTTTTTTTTTATTAATAATAATTATTATGTTGAAATAGTGTGTAGCTAGCCTGGATATAGTCCTCCTCTGTGCTAGTGTATGCTAGGATATTATGAAAACAATGGGTATTGTTTAAAATGTCATGAAAAATGTCAAGGTTGCCTGAACGAAACTGTTTGCTTATCTTGTAAAGTTGGAATTGGAAGACCTTTTAATACTATAGATTGTTAATGCCTTCCAGGATTTTTTGAAATATACTAAGAAAATAAATTAGATTGCACTCGTTGCTCTCCTTTTTGTGAAACTTGCAAAGATTCTCCAACAAATTGCTTGTGTAATTGTTAAGATTATTATTTAATTTTATATAAATTAGTAAATTGTACAAAATAAATAATTAAATAATTAAATAGCCTGCAAAGGAAATCTTAAAAATAGAGACAAGAAAAATTGCGAATGTTTGGAAGGTTTTAATGAATATAACGATAGCTGCCTAAAATGTGACTAGATATGTGAAACTTATCAAGAGATTAATTAATTTGCTTTAATTTTATTTATATTATTAATATCTGTTATATTGTGATTAAATATATACTAGTATTAATATAAAATGTGATTTAATATAAAAATATAATTATAATATGTTTTTTTATATTTTTTATATTATATTATTACTTGTAATAGATTAGATTAGATGTACCGGTTTAATGAAGCTTCAAGTACACATTTAGGTGTACTTAAAATCTTATTAATTTTGTGCTAATATCTGAATTAGCTTAATGTTATTTAATGCAATCTTGTTCAGAATCGCATATTTAATTCCTGCAGGTAAACAAGTTACACCTGAAGGCTGCTTCTGCAAGATCTCTCCTTTTTGGAGATAGCAAGAACTTCATTTTATTTTTCCATCTATAGGTGTTTATACTGTCAGGTTTCCTGATGTCTATAGCCTCCCAGATATTTTATTAGATCCATTGGGGGTAGCAAGGGTCACCTGCCACTACACTACCTGGTCCTACTTCAAATTTTTATTTCTCCAAGAAACCGTACGGTAGGATCCCCCCCTCTATACACCTAAGATATCATATATTGTTATCTTGCTTACTGGAATCAAGAGAGCGAGGAAAAATTTTTTTTTTGTTGACAAAATAAACAATTGTCATCACTAAGTTTCGAACCGTAGTGATTTAATATGAAATTAGGTTTTTTACCACCTCATCCTTAATTATTCCTCTATTACTTGTAATATCATTTTTATTTTTGTAATAAACTCAATTAATTTAAAGATTATATTAAAATGTATATTGCATTTTATATATATATGGCCAATTCATATTATTTATTTATAATATAATTTTTCACAATTTCAAATATTTCTTAATATTAATTTTTAGAAGTTATGCCTTGAAAGTTCATTAAGAAAGTATATTTCTTCTATTTAAATTATATAATAATTCCTGCAAATCAGCAATCATATATTAATTTTTAAATCAATAGGAGTTTTAATGTCTGATTTTCTTTTATTACTTTCAATATTTTTTCATGTATTTTCAAATTAACAATCACATCTGAATCACACTACTAATATGTGTTTTTAAAATATAAAAGTATATGTTTAAATATTATTAAGTTAATTTTATTTTTTATTACCATAGATTTAAATATTAAATTATCATAAATAAATTTAAATATTTAAAATCCAATCTTATAATTATTTAAAAATTATTATTGTATTTTATATAATATCAACAAATAAATTTTTAACAGTTATACATAATAAATCAACATAGAAAATTAATTAAAAATATATTTTATACATATTATTATACAAATATACACATGTTAGAAGTATATTGTTTGGTATAGGTATTATTTATATTAAATAGTTTATAGATTTGATATATTAATCATAAAATTTAACTAATCAATAATTCATTTAAATATATATAACTAATATTAATTATGGATACAATTAGAAAATTAAAAAAATAATAATATTTTATGTTATATTATATTAATTATTATAACTCTCATATTATGGAATTAATTTTTTTAATTATTAATACTAATGAATTCCATTTATTAATTTATATTAAATGTAAAAAAAAGAAAAATAATAAAGTATTTTTAATCTATTTATAAAAAAGTTCAGCTTTTTAATCATAATGATTTATTTAATAATGTAATGATAAATATATAGATAAAATACATAAAACATTTAAATAATATTTCATTTGGCATATTATTAATTTATTTTTCTTGATTATTTTTTTGACCATATTAAAGAACATATACACATACAAAATACATTTAAAAATTTAATACAATTTATAAAATTATAATACTAAATATATCAATTTTTTTTAATATATTATTTATAATTCTATTTATTTTCCTTTCTTCTAATCTTCTTTGTTATCTTATTATTTTATTTGAGTGGGAATTTGTAACCTTGTATAATCCCGCTAGTTAGATTATCAAGTTATGTCTCTATATTTATTTCATTATGTATAAGAATTTATTTATAAGTTAGTCTTTTATTATGACATTTACAGAAATATTATTTATAATGATTTAATTTGTTGAAATTATTTTGTATGATTTTTAAGTATTATACTTTTTTCATTATATCCATATCATTTAAAGTCTATCTTTATCTATAAAATCTAACACTGATTTTATTGTCTAATTTATTTTCCTGGTTGATGCAAAACATTTTGTGTTTTCAAATATTCGTTATATTATCTTATTGGTAAACACATAAATTTTTCGTAAGACCCTCTCCATTATCTCATGTAATTATCTTAAATTGATTTAGATTATGTGTAAATAATTGGTGCTATATATGTATAGTAGGGTCTTATATAGATATTCTATATTAGATGTTTATTTTCCCATGATATATTTTTTGAAAAGAAATATAAATGATTATGTAGGTATCCTTATCTTTGTTTAATTGCTTTTCTATACTCCCTTTATAATCTATTCGAATTCCTAGAAATTTATACAATAAAGAATATGGTATGTTATGGCATTAGTCCATGTTTAATTTATCATTGTGATTTTTTATTGTTATTATACATGATTTCTATGCGTTAAAAATTAATTCCTATTTTTAAAAGTTTGATATCATTTGTTTAATAAATTATTGTATATCTTATGCTTTTATCACAACAACCATAACATCTGCATATAGTTTGTACCACAAATATTAAGAAAATAGTTATTTTATTTCAATTAAGATTTCTTCCATATATATGTTGAATAGGAATGGGCTTAATGTTGATCCTTGATGTACCCCATTTTTTAAATGAAACCTTTAATTATTTATCTTAAAATAAATTAAATCATTAATGGTTTATAGGAATTATGTTTCATATGGATTAAGGATATGCTTGTTTCTGATTATATCAAATAGTTTCTTTCTGTTGATTGTGTCATAAGCTGATTTTAAATCAATAAATATGAGATTCATATGATCATTTTTTTTTATATTCCTATATTTTTATTTTAATAGTTTTATATTTATATGTGTTCTACATCCTGGAACAAAACCTGTTTAATTTTTATCCATATTTACTATAGTATATTCATTTAATTTGTGTAAAAATCGTAATTCTAGCCATTTGTATGCTGGGCTGAGTACTATAATAGGCTAAATTATTCTTTTTTAGGGATATATGGATATACTTTATTAAGAGGAATTAGTATATCTTAAAAAGTATTGTTTCCTATTAATTTTATAGCTTCTTAGTTCCACCAATTGTTTAATAGATCTTATATTTATGTTTAGTTTATCTATTTGCCAGAAAATTCTTCGAAAGTTACTGCTTTTTTTTACTCATTCTATTTTATATTTATGATACTTTTATTAGTTTAGAGGTTCTAAGTTAGGAATTTTTAATATTCCTATATCTTGTTTTATGATTAAATTGCCTTAAAGTGCTTAAAGAGTTTATATACATTTTGTCATTACTTTATCATTTTCTGCTATTAGCTTATCTTTATCATCTAACATGCATTTCATAATGTCTCCATCTCTTTTTGATGGGTTTAATATTGTTAATCTATTTATTTAATTATATGCTATCCCTGACTTTTGCGTTCAAATAAGATTGTCAATTTATGAAATTATATAATCAAATGATTATTTCGTTTAAGATTTTTATTATAAACTAATTCTGTGTTTGTTTTTAATTATAAACTAATTTGGGTTCTAATTCTTGATCTATATAAATTCTTCTAAATTTGTAGCTCTTTCTTAACTGTCTTTATATAAAAGGTATGAATTTTTAGGATTAGGATAATATATCTGATTTTATATGTTTTTTTTTCTTGATTAATTTTTTTAAGTTAAAATTAATTATCATAATAATTCTTAATTATTCAAGTAATTAATTTTAGATGGGCAGAATATAGGGAAAATTCTAAATAATTATTAAACTTTGGTCGAATATATTGCTTTAATTAATAGATTGTTGCAATATATATACTATTAAAATAGTAAATTATTAATATACAAAAAAATAAATAAATTAAAAAATAAAAACATTAAAATAACATATAAAATAAGAATTATAAAATATGAAATTATTAGTTACCCTAGCTATCTTATTTGTCAGCCTTAAAGAGATCATAAGTCTAACTTTTTTTGATATATCTTAATGCTTTTCTAAAACTACCATGGCAGATATATGCCCTAATCCTCCCTGCAAATCTGATTTTTAAGCCAAATACCAAGGAAATAATTAATTTTTAAATGAAAAAAAATCATGCAAGTATGTAGTGGACTGGAGAAATAATGTAAATAAAAAAGATAATTTTAAAAAAACCGATGGATCTGGAAAAGAATAACTTTATAGTACCGACGATTTTAAAACCAAAGCTGAAAAATTATTTCCCATCAATGTAATAGATAATTAATTTAATTCCTGATTTTAGTCTTCTTATTTAAAAGCTTTATTATATTTATTAATATAGACTGACAAAAGTAAAAAAGCTTTCAATGACTGGTTCACTGGTTACAAAATTACTTATACCAACTGGTAAACTTCATAATCTGATGCTGCTTTGATTAAAAAGCTCTAAGATGAATTTGATGCATTCTTTTCAATTACAGTTTCCTATATTATTACAAATAATGGAGATTTACCTAATGATCTCATTATTGCTAATATAGAATGTGAAAGTGCCTGTGTCGGTGTGGCTACTTAGGAAGTAGATCAAAAGATAATTTCTGCCAGAATTAAGTGTTATGGAGATAGACCAGCTGGAAAGAGCATCTTTGGAACTACTGTAAATCAGGAAAATGGAGCAAAAAACATTTATATCAAAGGAGCTAACATTACGTATAATAAATTAATGGATTAATTATGAATAGGATGATGATCTAATAGAAAACGAAGATGACTCTAAAAAAATTGCCAACAAAATCCTAATCAACTAAAATTGAATTTTATATTATTAATAATCATTTTGTAAATGTTGTATTTATAGGGAAGATAATTTTTTATTTAAGATTTTTTTTTCTCACAATAAAGATGAATACATGGGAAGTAAATTATTTGATTCCACTTGAAACATACTATTAAAAGAAGAGAAACTATCTAATGCGAAAAAAACATAATTAAATTTTTGAAAGTAAATTTTTATTTTATTTTTTGAAGAAGGTTATATATAATTTACTACTATTATAAGCATACAAATAACTACGGATAAACTTTACACCAAAATTAAATTTAAATATACTGTAGAACTTATCTATAGTAAACACTTTATTGATCAAGGAAATGTCTTAGTATTAAAATAATTAATAATAATAATTAATTTAATAAATTTTCTTAATTACAAAAACAAAAAATATGATCTTATTTCGCTCTAGTTTATATAAACTGCCATAAAATGGTCATTCTTGTACTAAACATTAAATTATGTCATAATAAATATAATAATAAATATAATTAATATGTCTTTTAAAGGGATAGTATAAATAAATATAGATATGAAATAAATTAATACTAAATTTCAATCTGTAATTAAGAACTATACTACATAAAAGTATTGAAAAACTAATATTTACTATTTAAAAAAAGATTATAATAATATTATTTGTAAATTAAATTTTAAACAAAGTAAAAGTAATATTATATATATAGTTTAAAGTTTTTCATAAATAAGTAATTTTGAATTAAATACAATATATCTTTATTATTAAATTTTATGTTTTTTTGCAAAATCTCAATGGAGAAAATGTAAAGTTTATAATTATATATTTATAAACTTGTTTCTAATTTTTTAAGGTTTCTAAACCTCATTTTATTTTTTACTAAAAATCATTATATTTTTTAATGAATAATTTCCCCTTTTTTATTTTTTAGTGATAGTAATTAAAAGTATTAATTATTCTATTTATTAAGTATAAACTGTTAATATACAAAATGAATGATAGATAATTAAATAAAAAATAAAATATTAAAAATAAAAAATAAAAAATGAAAATATTTATGTTCATTTTATGCATTCTATTTATAATGCAAATGGTTAGAGCGAATCCTTTTTGGAAATGCGAGACACACTGCAGAAGAATATGGAAATTTAGAAAATGCTATACAAGTAAATTTAATAATAATAATTTAAAGAAATATAGCATAGCATTAATTATAAATAAATCATATTAGAATGGTATTGTTAACCGGGGTTTTAAAGAAGTTCTAATAACCCCTGTGTATGCAACTAAGGATATGTATCAATAGGTTCTTAAGCTGATTGTGTGAAATGCTCTCATAAATGCTCATTATGTATTCATACTACAGAAAACTGTTAAAGTATTATTATTGATAGAATTATAATATTAAAATAATTAATTTTGGTAATATTTTTTTTTTATAAAATAAGCTTGTGGAATGAATAGACAAGGACCTCCTACATGCAATTGCATCGATACTTATTATGAAAACAATTAAATTTGCGTAAGATGTCTGGAAAAATGTTAAAGATGCCAAAATGGCTAATAATGCACCGTATGTAAAAATGGGGTGGGAAGATTATTAAGCACATGCGGTTGTTAAAACGGATATTATGAGCCTTTAAATTCTAACTTTAAAGATTGCTATGTGTGTGATAAAAAATGTTCAACTTGCTAAAACTTTAGTTATAATTGTATGGGTAAAGATAAATTTTTTATTTTTGAATATTTATTTTGTTTAAATAACAGGATTTTTTTTTATTATTAATTATTATGTTGAAATAGTGTGTAGCTAGTCTGGAATTAGAATAAATCCTCCTCTGTGCTAGTGTATGCTAGGATATTATGAAAACAATGGGTATTGTTTAAAATGTCATGAAAATGTTAAGGTTGTCTGAACGAAACTGTTTGCTTATCTTGTAAAGTTGGAATTGGAAGATCTTTTAATACTAAAAATTGTTAATGCCTTCCAGGATTTTTTGAAATATTCTAAGAAAATAAAATAAATTGCACTCGTTGCTCTCCTTTTTGTGAAACTTGCAAAGATTCTCCAATAAATTGCTTGAGTAATTACTAAGATTATTATTTAAATTTGATAATTTTACAAAATAAATAATTAAATAATTAAATAGCCTGCAAAAGAAATCTTATAAATAGATTATTAAAATAATATGATTTTTTTATTTATTATTGTTTTTTATTTTGAAATAGAGTGTAGCTAGCCTGGAATTAGAATAAATCCTCCTCTATGCTAGTGTATGCAAGGATATTATGAAAACAATGGGTATTGTTTAAAATGTCATGAAAAATGTCAAGGTTGCCTGAACGAAACTGTTTGCTTATCTTGTAAAGTTGGAATTGGAAGATCTTTAAATACTAAAGATTGTTAATGCCTTCCAGGATTTTTTGAAATATTATAAGAAAATAAATTAGATTGCACTCGTTGCTCTCCTTTTTGTGAAACTTGCATAGATTCTCCAACAAATTGCTTGTGTAATTGTTAAGATTATTATTTAATTTTATATAAATTAGTAAATTTTACAAAATAAATATATTTAAATAAATACCTGTAAAGGAAATCTTAAAAATAGATTATTAAAATAATAAGATTTTTTTATTTATTATTGTATTTTATGTTGAAATAGAGTGTAGCTAGCCTGGATATAATCTTCCTCTGTGCTAGTGTATGCAAGGATATTATGAAAACAATGGGTAATGTTTAAAATGTCATGAAAAATGTCAAGGTTGTCTGAACGAAACTGTTTGCTTATTTTGTAAAGTTGGAATTGGAAGATCTTTAAATACTAAAGATTGTTAATGCCTTCCAGGATTTTTTGAAATATTCTAAGAAAATAAATTAGATTGCACTCATTGCTCTCCTTTTTGTGAAACTTGCAAATATTCTCCAACAAATTGCTTGAGTAATTACTAAGATTATTATTTAAATTGACAATTTTACAAAATAAATATATTTAAATAAATACCTGTAAAGGAAATCTTAAAAATAGATTATTAAAATAATAAGATTTTTTTATTTATTATTGTATTTTATGTTGAACTAGAGTGTAGCTAGCCTGGAATTAGAATAAATCCTCCTATGTGCTAGTGTATGCTAGGATATTATGAAAACAATGGGTATTGTTTAAAATGTCATGAAAAATGTCAAGGTTGCCTGAACGAAACTGTTTGCTTATCTTGTAAAGTTGGAATTGGAAGATCTTTAAATACAAAAGATTGTTAATGCCTTCCAGGATTTTTTGAAATATTCTAAGAAAATTAATTAGATTGTACACGTTGCTCTCATTTTTGCGAAACTTGTAGAGATTCTCCAACAAATTGCTTGAGTAATTGTTAAGATTATTATTTAATTCTATATAAATTAGTAAATTTTACAAAATAAATATATTTAAATAAATACCTGTAAAGGAAATCTTAAAAATAGATTATTAAAATAATAAGATTTTTTTATTTATTATTGTATTTTATATTGAAATAGAGTGTAGCTAGCCCGGAATTGGAATAAATCCTCCTCTGTGCTAGTGTATGCTAGGATATTATGAAAACAATGGGTATTGTTTAAAATGTCATGAAAAATGTCAAGGTTGCCTGAACGAAACTGTTTGCTTATCTTGTAAAGAAGGAATTGGAAGATCTTTTAATACTAAAGATTGTTAATGCCTTCCAGGATTTTTTGAAATATTCTAAGAAAATAAATTAGATTGCACTCGTTGCTCTCCTTTTTGTGAAACCTGCAAAGATTCTCCAACAAATTGCTTGTGTAATTGTTAAGATTATTTTAATATTATATAAATTAGTAAATTTTACAAAATAAATATATTTAAATAAATACCTGTAAAGGAAATCTTAAAAATAGAATAAGATTTTTTTATTTATTATTGTATTTTATGTTGAAATAGAGTGTAGCTAGCCTGGATATAATCTTCCTCTGTGCTAGTGTATGCAAGGATATTATGAAAACAATGGGTAATGTTTAAAATGTCATGAAAAATGTCAAGGTTGTCTGAACGAAACTGTTTGCTTATCTTGTAAAGTTGGAATTGGAAGATCTTTAAATACTAAAGATTGTTAATGCCTTCCAGGATTTTTTGAAATATTCTAAGAAAATAAATTAGATTGCACTCATTGCTCTCCTTTTTGTGAAACCTGCAAAGATTCTCCAACAAATTGCTTGTGTAATTGTTGAGATTATTATTTAATTTTATATTAATTAGTAAATTTTACAAAATAAATATATTTAAATAAATAGCCTGTAAAGGAAATCTTAAAAATAGAGACAAGAAAAATTGCGAATGTTTGGAAGGTTTTAATGAATATAACGATAGCTGCCTAAAATGTGACTAGATATGTGAAACTTCTCAAGAAATTAATTAATTTGCTTTAATTTTCTTTATATTATTAATATCTGTTATATTATGATTAAATATATACTGGAGTTTTAATGTCTGATTTTTTTATATTTCTTAAAAATATTTTTTCATATATTTTCAAATTAACAATCACATCTCAATCACACTACTAATATTTGTTTTAAAAATATAAAAGTATATGTTTAAATATTATAAAGTTAGTTTTTTTTTTATTACCAGTGATATAACTATTAAATAAATTTAAATATTTAAAATCCAATCTTTTAAATTATTAAAATATTAGTGTTTTTACTGTAATATCAACAAACACATTTTTAACAGTTATACATAATAAATCAACTTAGAAAATTAATTATAAATATATTTTAAATATATTATTATACATATATACACATGTTAGAAGTATATCGTTTGGTTAAAGTATTATTAATATTAGATAGTTTATAGATTTGATATATTAATCATAAAAATTTAACTAATCAGTAATTCTTTTAAATATACATAATTAATATTATTTATGTATACAATTAGAAAATTTAAAAAAAAAAATAATATTTTATGTTATATTAATTATTTTAACTCTTATATTATGTAATTAATTTTATAATTATTAATACTAATGAATTCCAATTATAAATTTATATTAAATGTAAAAAAAGGAAAAATAATAAAAATAATAAAGTATTTTTAATCTATTTATAAAAATGTTCAGCTTTTTAATCACAATGATTTATTTAATAATGTAACGATTAAAAAATAGATAAAATACATAAAAAATTTAAATAATATTTCATTTAGTATATTATTAATTTATTTTTCTTGATTATTATATTAAAGTTAAAATTAATTATCATAATAATTCTTAATTATTCTAGTAATTAATTTTAGATGGGCAGAATATAGGGATAATTCTAAATAATTATTAAATTTTGGTCGAATATATTGTTTTAATTAATAGACTGTTGCAATTTATATACTATTAAAATAATAAATTAATAATATAAAAAAAAAAAATAAATTAAAAAAAAAAAAATTAAAATAAAATAAAATAAAATAAAAAATATAAAATAAGAATTATAAAATATGAAATTATTAGTTACCCTAGCTATCTTATTTGTCAGCCTGAAAGAGGTCACAAGTCTATCTTTTTTTGATATATCTCAATGCTTTTCTAAAACTACTACGGCAGATGTATGCCCTAATCCTCCCTGCAAATCTGATTTTTAAGCCAAATGCCAAGGAAATAATTAATTTTTAAATGAAAAAAAATCATGCAAGTATGTTCTGGACTGGAGAAATAATTTAAATAAAAAAGATAATTTTAAAAAAACTGATGGATCTGGAAAAGAATAACTTTATAGTCCCGACGATTTTAAAACCAAAGCTGAACAATTATTCCCCATCAATGTAATAAATAATTAATTTAATTCCTGACTTTAGTCTTCTTATTTAAAAGCTTTATTATATTTAATATTATAGACTGACAAAAGTAAAAAAGCTTTCAATGACTGGTTCACTGATTATAAAACTGCTTATACCAACTGGTAAACTTCATAATCTGATGCTGCCTTGATTAAAAAGCTCTAAGATGAATTTGATGCATTCTTTTCAATTACAGTTTCCTATATTATTATAAATTATGGAGATTTACCTAATGATCTCATTATTGCTAATATAGAATGTGAAAGTGCTTGTGTCGGTGTGGCTACTTAAGAAGTAGATCAAAAGATAATTTCTGCCAGAATTAAGTGTTATGGAGATAGACCAGCTGGAAAGAGCATCGATGGAACTTCTGTAAATCAGGAAAGTGGAGCTAAAAACAGTGATATCAAAGGAGCTAACATTACATAATAAACTAAACCAGAAAGCACATCTAAAAATACATCTACAAGTACTCAATCAAGTTTGATTAATTAATTTGCTCTAGTTTTCTTGATATTATTACTATTTATTATATTATGATTAAAGTGATATTTTATAAACATATTATTTTATTTTATTTTAAAATATTTGTAGTATTAAATTATATTTTGTTATAAATTTTTTAAATTTCTCAACATTAGGTATGACTAAATTAATTAAAATTTAAATATTGTACCATTTTATAAGTATAGTACAAATGTAATTTATAATAAATATAATATAACAAACAATATTTTTTATATGAATAAATTTTGAATAGGTTTCTTATTTACTTAATGTAAATATATTTTATAAACAATAATAATTTATATATTTCTTAAAAACAGATTTATCCGTTCCCTAAATTTCCTATTATATATCAAACACTTCTGAATGCTTCTGTATTAAAAAATTTACTATCAATCAGAGTCCACATAAAATTTAAGAACTTGGAGTTTCTAATATTATATTTATTATATCAGCAATCTCAATTTTATTTCTTCATAAAAATATATAACAGTCGATCATCTCCTAACATTAAATTTATATAAATAAGTTTTTATATTATTTAGATAAATAAATTAATAAAATATTTTTGAGATATGTCAATATCTTTAAAAAGAATTATTTCCAAATAACATCTTTACATAAAATTATTAAAATCCTTATTAATAACATCTATGATAATCTATAATAATATTAGAAAATATAAAAAGAAAATAAATTATTTTTATGGTTCTAATAATTCACTTTTATAATATTTTAAATAAATAACTTATTTTAAAATCTAATTTTATAATAGTCTAAAAAAAAATAGCTGTACAAATATACTTGAAACATTCAAATAAATGTAATAATATTTTCTTATATATACCTTTCTAATGCTTTTAATTATAACCTGATATTTCCATAATTATTTTAATATAAATATGTATTTAATAAGTATTAAAATCTTATACATATTTAATTATATTACAGATTATATTAAAAAATTATGACTAAAATTTTTTAGTATAATATATATTTTATTGTAATAAAAGTTTAATTATTTCTGATTATTAAATATTCAGTTAATCATTTTATAAAACTAATATTAATTTGTATAATACAAGTTAGAAATTTTAAAAAAAAGTGATAAGTTATGGTAAAATATTATATATATTAACTCTCACTTTTTGGTATTTAATTTTGTTTATTTATTAATACTAACGAATTCTAATCATAAATTTAAAAATTAATGTAAAAAAGAAGTAATAATAAAAAATGTATAATTATTTTAAAATTTCTGTATTTTTATATTTAAAACACTTGGTATAGTTTTAGACAATAAAGTATGATATAGAATTATTAGATTAATGTAGGTAAATAAAATTTAGTAATTTATTTTTCTTGATTTTTATATATACTTCACAAAACATATAAATATCAAGTAATTAATTTTTAATAGGAAGAATATAGTGATTATTCTAAATAATAAAATTGATTAATTATCATATTAAGGTCGAATATATTGTTTTAATTAATAGACTGTTCCAATTTATATACTATTAAAATAGTAAATTATTAATATTAAAAAAAAATAATAAATTAAAAAAAAAAAAAATTAAAATAAAATAAAATATAAAATAAAAATTCAAAAATATGAAATTATTAGTTACCCTAGCTATCTTATTTGTCAGCCTGAAAGAGGTCACAAGTCTAACTTTTTTTGATATATCTCAATGCTTTTCTAAAACTACTATGGCAGATATATGCCCTAATCCTCCCTGCAAATCTGATTTTTAAGCCAAATGTCAAGGAAATTATTAATTTTTAAATGAAAAAAAATCATGCAAGTATGTAGTGGACTGGAGAAATAATTTAAATAAAAAAGATAATTTTAAAAAAACTGATGGATCTGGAAAAGAATAACTTTATAATCCCGACGATTTTAAAACCAAAGCTGAACAATTATTTCCCATCAATGTAATAAATAATTAATTTAATTCATGACTTTAGTCTTCTTATTTAAAAGCTTTATTATATTTAATATTATAGACTGACAAAAGTAAAAAAGCTTTCAATGACTGGTTCACTGATTATAAAACTGCTTATACCAACTGGTAAACTTCATAATCTGATGCTGCTTTGATTAAAAAGCTCTAAGATGAATTTGATGCATTCTTTTCAATTACAGTTTCCTATATTATTATAAATTATGGAGATTTACCTAATGATCTCATTATTGCTAATATAGAATGTGAAAGTGCCTGTGTCGGTGTGGCTACTTAGGAAGCAGATCAAAAAATAATTTCTGCCAGAATTAAGTGTTATGGAGATAGACCAGCTGGAAAGAGCATTGATGGTACTACTGTAAATCAGGAAAGTGGATCTAAAAACAGTGATATCAAAGGAGCTAAACCTGAAAGCACTCAATCAAGTTTGATTAATTAATTTGCTCTAGTTTTCTTCATTTTATTAATAAGCATTATATTATGATTATATAAATTTAGAACTAAAATTATACATACATATATTAAATAATTATGTTTCACCTATGTTGTACAATTTTATTTTTATTAGTCTTCATATTAAGAATCTGTTTAATTATTATATATCATATTAGTTTTAGTTTTCATTTAAAAATAATATATATATCTAGTTTATAGTTGGATTATTATGACGATGATAATAGGAAAGGTCATTTATTAATAAAATCTTCATTTAATAATCTTTTTTATATTATGATTTATTATGAAATACTATATATTGCAAAAATTTTATTTTTGATAAAATATAATATATTTTATTTCAATATGTCAAAATCTATATATAATATTATTTTATATTTCTATTATATTTGAAATATATATATATTGATTTTCTCAGATGTTCCTAATATTCTAATTATATATAGTACAATATTACAAATTAATGTATGTGTTTGAATTTATATGGGTAATAATTACGCAAGAATTATAATTTTTTTAGATAAGGATATATTAATGATTATTATAAATTAGAATTATATTATATTTTATTGTTATTTTTATTGATTATTATAGTCATAATTTTAACTTCTTAATTATATTAAAATACTGATTAATTCGATTTATAATTTATATTTGTAATTAAATATAACAACTAATTTAAAATTTTAAGTTATATTATTCAATAAAATAGTTCAAAGAAATATTTTTAAAATTTTAAAATATAAAATTTTTATATTTTAAAATTAATAATAGAATAATTCATTAGAATATCAATAGAAATTTTTATTATAATAAGAATTAAAAGCTAAAATTACATAATAATTTTATTATATAGATTAATATATTTTATAAACTAACATATGCTTAATAATAATTTACTGTTTTTAAATTACATTATAGAAATCAGTAAATAAATTAATATGCAATTTCTAAATCCCTATAAAATTAACCATATTTGGAATAATTCTAAAAAATAGAATTTAAGTAAAATTTGAATATCGAACTTTTAATTTATCGACCTTGTATTCATATTAAATGGAAGATGAAAAAATAGTTTTGTAAAATAAAAATAATAATAAATACATAAAAATAAAAAAATAAATAAATAATAAAATATAACAAAAATGAAATAATAAATTGCTGTTATATTAGTCATATTTATGACTTTTAATTAATCTTTAAGTATGACAGGAGCAGATCTTCTAAAATGTTTTTCTTAAATCTCTTATGATAAATTATGTACAGTTTCTCCTTGCAGGACTGAGTTCACATTAAAATGTTAAGGTGATTTAGACTTTATAAATGATAACGAATCATGCTTACAAGCTATGGTTTGGTCAGGTTTATTTACTTCAAGAATAAATTTTAAAAAACTGATTCTTCTGGAAATAAATAGCCATTTTCTCCTGATGAATTTAAAAAAGAAGCTGAAAAGTTATTCCCTATTAATGTACTATAGCTTTATTATATTTTACTTATTATTTGTATTTAATTGAAAATTATTAATTATAATAGAATGATAAAAGTAAGAAAACTTTTAATGATTGGTTAACTGAATATCAAACAGAGTACGCCAAATGGGAAGCCTCCAAGGCAGATGCTACTTTGATTAAAAATCGAGATACCTCTTTCGAAAACTTTTTTAGAATTGCAGCACCACTCATCAAATTATAAGCTGACTTACCTGATCACTATATTGTTGCAAGTATTGAATGTGAAAGTGCCTGTGTTGGTGTTGCAACTTATAGTCTTGACAGAAAAATAATTTCTTAAAGATTATAATGCTATGGAGATAGACCCGCAGGGCCTAGTATTGATGGTACTACTAAACATTAAGAACAAGGAGCTAAAAATAGCTAATTAAAGGGAGTTAATATTACTGATAATTAAATTAAAAGCACATAATTTGGTTCTGTTTAAGAATTCGCTTTTATTTTACTTATTTTATCTGTGTGTTTAATATTGTGATATAAATAATATGTCTATATTACTATAATTTAATATATATTTTATATTAATCTATATTTTGTTGTTATTTATTTAGTTTATAAAATTTATATAACTGATTTTTAAAAGTACTTTTTCTTATTTCTAATTCTCTAACTTTAATATTATATGGAATAAAGTTTATTTTTTATATAATAAAACAATTTTTATGATAAGACTGCAATATATAAATATTGAATTATGGTGCACATAAACAATATTAAGAATATTTTTATATAATGCTATTTTATAAATTTAATTTTATTATAAAACATTCTGAAATAGCTTAAATATATTATTATATAATTAAACTACCTATTTTGAATTACTGAACAATTTTGTTAGAAAATATCGATTATAATTTTATATAGTAAATAAATAAAAAATATTACCCAATTCCAAAAATTAAAAAATAAATAAATTTTAATTATCTATAAATATGTTAGATACCTAAATTCCTGAATACCAGCCATTTTTCTTTGATGAGCTTCCAGCATTATTTCCTGTAAAGCATAAAACAAACAAAAATTAGATTAATAGTAATAAAATAAATAAATATGCATTCAACTCCAACCTACCTCGGTTTCTTAAAGATAGACAATTTTCTCCAGGAGTAGGAAACTATGATTTAAATAATAAGGGAGATGGCAGTAATAGTAATGCAAATATACTTTTTGATCGATAAGATGTTAGTCCAACAATTGTTAAAAATTATTCAACGAAAAGCTTAAAGAATTTAATGATTGATTGTCAAAGTATTTTCCATAATGAAAATAAAAATGCAATTTCTTAATCGAAAACTGGCTACTAATAAGCACGAAAATACAATGACATCGACATTATTAAAAAGCCTAAAACTACCTAAGATAGGCAGTTTTAAAATATGCACTGTTCTCCGAAAAGAATTAAAAAAAACATTATTTTTAGCGAGTCTCCATATATTAGCATTAGTAATAATGAAATCATAGCTGGGAAAAATGTAAGGAGTAGAAGTGATGATGATGAATACAGAAGAAATTAAGTAAAACAATAGAAGCGTAGCTTTAGAATTGACAAATTCCTTTAAAGATAAGAGAAAAATGCCTTTGAGAATGGAAGATAAAAAAGAAACAACTAAACCGATAAAGATTCAATGAAAAATAATTATTGCATTTAGGAAAACGAAATTTTTCCTAGAAAAGTAATTACAAAAAAAGAAAACTAGCTACCTGGTCCGGGCTATTATTACAATCCCAAAAAAAATAAAAACAACGAAGTCGTAAACTATATAATAATTATGTTGAATCATTTATTAGAAACTCATTAAATATATTATTAACTTTCTCTTAAGGGAAATATATTTAAAGCTGTTTTTAATTCTAAATAAGAAAGACTATTCAATGAAGCTGAACATTAAAAAAATTACAAAGTAATTTAGAATCCTCTGTTGAAAATAAACAATCCAAGTAAAATAATATCAGAAATCTATGAGAACATTTAAACAGCACGAGAAGAACAAAGCTATCATGATACTATTTTACGGCAGAAACATTAGCACAAAAAATATAATTAAAGCAAAATTATGCGAGGAGGATCGCCTATGAATGTAATCGTTCAGCCCGGAAAAATTAGATCTCAGGAAGAGCGATATCCATCTCCCGGTGTCGGAGATTATAATATTTAAACTTATTAGCCAAAAGATAAAGGAAATGTGGTGGTTAGTTTTAAAAGTTAAGTAGAAAGAATAAAATAGGGCAAAAAAATAAATAGCAATTTTGAATAAGTAAAAAATTTGGTTTAGTGAGTAGTAAAAAGTTTAATTTATATTAGGTATATATATTTTGAAAATTTTAACATATAAAGTATTTTATAAAATTATACACTATTTAATTTATTCATGATGCTTACTAAATTAGTATTATATTAGATAAGAATTCATTCAATCTTAGTCACTATCACTGCATTCAATTATACCACAATTCTATTATGAATGTTCATATTAATATTAATTATTTAATTCTGAATGAGCCGCATAGTTATCTTATTTTTAATCTAAAATTTTTATTTTAAAATGAATTAATTAATTATATATGTAAGAGAAAGAAATAAATAAAGATACCAAAACTGTGCTAATCTTCCAAATATTCATCCAATTCTTCGGATTTTAATCTCTTTTTTTCTATCCAGAAGAAATTATCTTATTTGAATTTTTTATTGATTTGGTTCATTTTCTCATAGAAATCTTATAAAGCCTCTAAATCTTTAAGATAAAAACCCAAACATAAACAACTATCAATTTTGTCTTGTGAAATGGTTTAAAAATCTTAACAAAAATGCGTTTTGAGTTATTCCGCGTCATTGATGTTGAGCAGATTCGTCATTTGCTAGACTTTGTGCGGATCCAAATATATATACTTTTGGTCTATCCTTCCAGGAAAATAAAGGGCTTTTTAGGGACGGCCTCCTATCACTCCAATCGAGTGTTTGAAAGCCATTAACTCGTCTATGATCGCCAAATACTTTTTTTCTGGCTAATTCAACCCGATTCTGCACCCTATAAAAACAAGAAGAGAAAACTTTTGCTCACTTCCATGGCATTGTTTGCAATAGAATTGACTTATAAAATTTAGATTTTAAGTTAAAAATGCAAATTTATAAAAATTTTTTTTACTTTTCTCTTTGATTTTCCTCATTCTCTTCTTCATTCGGCCCTTCATTTCTACTAGTTTTTTATTCGTCATTTTCATATTTGTGTTGATTAATCAGTACATATTACTGCTATTTTTTTATTCATTTTTACCTACGTTACAATAACTACTATTTTTACATGTCTCACTCTAACGTTCCGGCTTTACCCAACTATTTGTCTCTTCGATAGAATTTCCTTAATTTTATGAGCCATTTTAAAGATTGATTTGTTTATTAAAGCTTGAAGCATTTTCTAATAGAGAGAATTCACTCATAAATTTATCAATTCTTTCATTATTTTCTTCTTCTTATTTCACTTCTTATTACTATTATTCTTATTATTACAATTCTTATTCCTATTATTTACTTTCAATATCTTATTAATTTACTTATATTTGCTAATTTTCCTTGATTGCATCAATATTTTCCTCTTTTTCTGGTTCTGCTTCATTTATATTTTGTTTGTTATCCTTTATGACTTGAAAATCTGAAATTGTTGACTGCCTCAATCGCATTTATTCTTATTCACTATTGCATATACATTCTATAGTTTCTCCACAAATTTAATCCCTCAGTTTTTCCATGACGATCGGTTCATCTGAATTCGTATTATATATTTTTAAATTATCAGTTCCTTTAACTTTTTCAATGCAATCATTGTGAATTTGCTGCATAACCAAGCAAATTCTCTAAGGATTGAACCATTATCCCGGCTATTATGATCTGTCGTACATCTTTTTGGCCTATTCTGCAATTTTCTAAATAGAATAGGGAGACCTGATTTCTGGATCTTAAGATACTCCTTGGTCGTCATCTGCAAAGGCAGCTATTATTATTTTATATTTAGACAATTCCTATAATTTTTCCAATTCCAGATGCTTTTGCAATCCTTCTGCGAAAATCATTTACCCTGCCCTTATCATACATCCCCAGCCGGTATCTGAGATGAAATCTTCATGAGTTACAGTATTTATGAGTTTGGGAAATCTGAAATAACATCAAAAATAAAAATGTTTTAAAATAAAGCTGAAATAATTAAAAATTGGAGAGAAAAAAAAAATCAATTAAAAATGGAAATTATAATCATTTTAAAGTTTTACACTTTTCGGTAGGTAAACCATGTGGTTGTTTAAAACATTTTTTAAATTCTGTCTTGCGCCTTTTAGAGTTATTCCTATTAATTTTCCTAGAATTCTGTCTCTATTTTTTCTCCAAGATAATAAATTTGTGCGCCTTTCGTGACTACGGATTCGATCTTTTCTTTCCAAAATACGTTCATATTATAGGTCATATTGAAATAAGAGTCCTGAAGAAGTTCAATGGTAGTTTGATCTCTTGTTTGCATTCTCTTATATCTGGGGTTCTTTATTGCTTTACAGGTTTTAATACAGTTTAAAATATAATTTTTTTTCTTCTTATTATTTGTATATATACTTGCTTGGTTTTTTACTTATGTTTTTGTTATTTATTATTTTTTACTATATCGTAAAATTATAAGAACTCACAAAAATTTTATTTTCCAATGAATACATTAATATGTGTTGTTTATTGTTTATTGTAAACCGTAAATTCTTTTAAGGATCATTGCATAATCTCTTTGTTCCACATATTCATTATTATCATTAATTTCTCATATTAATTTTAGTATCTAATGCTCCTTTTATAACATCTAATTAAAAGCTTCATTTGGAATGTTATTAGCGCAAGCAAATTATTAATAATATTTATACTACTAAAATATTTTTATAAAAAAAGAAATTATTATTATTCCACTGAAAAAATATTATATAAAAAAAATCAAGAAAATAATAAAAATACAATTACTTAAAATATAAAAACACTTTTTATTTATTAACACAAAAAAAAAAAATGAAATAAAAAATAAAGAAATTGGAATAAATTTTCCCTCATTCAAAATGTCCTTCCTATTTGTCTTTTTCTTCTTGAGCTTTCAGTTTATCAGCTAGTCTTTTTTATCTGATAGAATCTTTATATTTTTCAATTTTTTCTTTTAATTCAGGCAGAGGCTTCAACATATCTTCAGTAAGAGGTTATCTATTGAAAGGGTCTGTGGGGTCATTGAGCAAATGTTTAACAATCGAGATTCTTTCCACAATAGTTCCAGAAGGTAAAAGAACGGGATCTTCCATGATATCGCAGCAAAGGGGGTCGACATATTCGTCCGGCACATCCTCGCCTTCCAGAATTTTGTTCCAACCCTCCGTTTCTTCTTGCACGATTTCCAAACTCTTCAAAAAAAGTTGGAAATTCTAAGAAACTTTTTTCAGCAATTGGCCCGTTTTCTTTGCCTCCATATACATCTTTTGGAACGTTTCCAACGTGAAATATCTTTCGTCTTAGACGACGGATTTTTGGAAATCTTGGTACGCTCCGAAGTTGCTGTACAGTTCAAACACGACTTGCATGGCCTTTCTCTTGTCGAACTTCGCCTCCAATTCAAGCTCTACTATATTCATTTTTTCAAACTACTCTTGATCGTTTAGCTGAATGATTACATAGTTGAAGGCGGGGACCAATTTCGTTCTTATCTGTGCAGAATTAATTAAAAAAATTAACATTTTCTTTAATTTAAAAATTACTAAATCATTGTTACTTCCTAAGTTAAAAAGGTTTCTTGACTGAACGAGGAAAACAAAACCATATTTTCGCAGTAGGCGAAGAACGACTGGCTGAAGAATTTCATATTTTATAAATGAGTGGCTATGGTTTTTTAGTCTTCTTAGTGATTTTCCTTGGGATTTTCTTTGATTTTCTTCTGCAGAGTTTTTATTTCCTTTGCCTTGTTTACGATTTCATCGAAACTGTATATAATTTCCCCGATATAAAGATTGGCAAAATGTAAAAACTGTTGCTTGTCTTCTTGGGCGCAAATTTTAAATTGTTTTTGGAAAAAGTCTCCGAAATTTTAAAACAAAAACGAAACTAATTTCAAAAATCCCTCTCTGTAACGATTAATTATTAAAATTTAATAATTGAATTTTTAATTACGAATTTTAATTAATTTTTACCTGTATTCGAACTTTTCGTAAAACTAATTGCTTTATCCGGTTTTTTCTGCAGTAATAAAGGCATTCATAAGACTCTTCATTAGCAAATTGTCTACAATTTGCCCTCTTTGAATTCCGAAAGAGAGATCCGGTCTGTGTCCATGTCTTTAATCTTGCTTTTCCCTTACGAAAAAAGAGAGAACTTTCAGCATTTCGCATCGCTGGTGAGGAGAAAAGCACATTTTTTTCTCTCCCATGATTAGGATTGCGTATTTTAAAATTTTTTAAATTTATTCCTGACTAAAATTAATCAAAAATAATATATTTTAGAGTTTTTATTTTTTTTAATAAAATTTCATTACTTTTCAACAAAAATTTTCCCCTAATCATGATAAATACACTCAAAGTATTGCAGGAGAAAATCTGGCAAAAAGGCATACAAATTTTCATACTGTTTTGTCGTTTATATCTTGATTGTTTCAAGTTAATTGTTGTTGCTGTTGTTGGCTTTATAATTATCGTCAAGCCAGAGGTGTTCCATATCGTTGTAGTGCATGTACAAATAAGTTAAAAAGCACAAAAAACTAAATCTCATTGCATAAACTTCTTTGCTTCGCAACATGGTGTCCATCGCCATAAAATATCCTAAAATGTTTAAATACTCGGCAGACGGTTGTTCCGCATGGCTTCTCGGCTGAATTCTTGACAGTTGCATTAAAATTCTCTTAAAATCTTCCAAAACGAAGGAGTTAATTTGCATTATACCTGTCGTGATTCTAAGTTTTTAAAAAAATAAAAATTATATTTAAAAGCAGAGTTTATCAGATTGTTTTATAAATTTACTTTATTAGTTGAGTTAAAAAGAAACTGGGCGATTAGGTTGATTGCTTTTTTATTTGCAAATTATTCTATTGTTCTTCATTTTTCTCTTTGCTTTCCTCTATTTCTAATTTGCCTTCTTCATCTTAGGTTATGTTCGCTGCTGTTGTGGTTGAGACACTTTGTTGCTAAATAATGGGATCGAAATTGGCGAAAAAGCCAACTCTTTCGGTATAAAGATCGTAGTCGATTTTGGCTATTTTTTTAGAATAAGTCTTTATGTCTTTCGTGATATTATTGCTGAATCTAAGCATCACATTTTCAAAATTTAATAAAAATCCGCCCCTACTACACTAGTTCATGTGTTGGTTTCTGTATGATTTGGCCTTGTTTTCGTTTTTTAAATAATTTAAAAGTTTGAAATAAATTATATGAAACATAGCTGTACCATGTCCTTGTTGAGATTGAGAACTGAATTCATCCATTTTACAATTATTTCAATTGCTTCGACTTAAATTTCCTTCGTTGTGACTCCGTGATTTAAAAACTTGTAAATTCTTTCGTTTTAAATGTTAATTTTTTGCTACATTGAGTTTATTTCTTTCTAAAAAAGTAAAGAAATTCCATATATTTATGAGCTATTTTATTAACTATTTTTTAAATTATTTACTTATAGAATATTAGCTTGCTGCGCCTGTTTTATCTAAAATTTCTATTAAAATACTACAGACTCTTAGGGTAGAGAAGACATGCTTAAGAGAATTCCCAAAACAGAAGTACTTTGAAGTTGAAATCCGTTGACTGAGGAAATGTTGAAAAACAAAGTCGATTTCATGAAGGAGAGATAGCAGGCCTTGTTAAATTAGAAAGATTTTATTTATAATTTTCTAAAGATAAATTTAATAATTACATTATTTTTAAGCAAAATCCTCTCCATCAAATCCAAACAGTTTTCGTAACCCCTGCTGTCTATAAGGTTTGATTGAATCATATTTTCATAGGCTCTTTTGAATACAATAAACACAAGTTTGTCCAGTTCCTCTTCGTTGTTTTCCGAAATGTGTTTGAAGAAATCATGTGTGAAATATTTATCCATTTGCTAGACACATTTGTAGAACGCCGTGTAATTTTCATTTTTCTAAACTTAATTAAGCATAAAGATATTTTCCTGTAATCCAAATTGAATTTCCAACGTTTCCGGATAGAGCACGGAAGTTACTACATAGTTGTACATAATTTCTAATAGAACCTAAAACAATATTGATATCAATAGGCACGCATCAAAATAATAGCCATTTCTTTTACCTTTTATTCTTCAGGATTGCTTCTTCCTTATCTCTGGGTGCATATCAACACATCAAAGAGATAAGTGATTTTATTTGAAACTGTTTCAGATAAAAATAGATTACTGAAATATTCCTGAACATTTTCTTTATTTAAATAGTTCGAGGAATTCCATTGCTGTTTCGGAAATTGATCGAGTTTTAAACACATTTTGTAAAATCTATGAACCGCCAATTCTGGAGTTACTTCTTCCTTCTATACTTACCCACCTTGAATCATCTACAAAAAATAATGAAGGAAAAATAAATTAATCAATTAATCAATTATTTAATTACCTTTAAAACATCTTCTAAATCCATTTAATTGTTGATCTCCGCAGTTTGAGGATTTTACTTGGCCGAGTTACTGTCATATGGTTTCTTAAGTATTCAAAAATAAATAAACAATAAAAGATAAGAAAGGTTTTTTTTATTTACTTAAGGTTATTCTTATTATTATTATACTTCTTCTTCTTGTTGCATTTTTTCTTCTTTTAAAAACTAATTTTTTTTTCTTCTTATATTTTTCTTTACTTTAATTCTTCTTACTATTACTACAATTGTCTATTTTTCTCAGCTTAAATCTTTTCTTACTGTAACTTGCGTTACTCATCTAGGCGTTTCATTTCTTCTTATTTTATTTTTTCCGCTTCTTAAGATTCGTTGCTGTTCATTTACTTCTCTGTTGATTACTATTGCTGCTATGGTTGCTCCTATTAATTTTTTTAAGCCATTTACTATTCCATCATTTCTGCCCTTTTAATTCTGTGTTCCCTTATTCTTCGGGCCTCTTCGTCCGGATCTAATTGAGACTATGCTTGGTAATTATTCTATTGATTATTTTCACCCTCTTTACTTGGTTTGCTGTTTCCCATTTCTTTTATGTTTGAAACTCACTTACTTACTTACTTGCTTTTTTATTTATCTAATTATTTTATTTCCTAATATTACTTTGTTTAGATTTTATTATATTTTCTTTTTCTTCTTCAGAATTATTAATAAATTGATCAACATACGTACGTATATACATTCTATTAATATATATTATTATAAGATGTGTGACTCCAGAACTTCTTTATCCTGAAAGAATATTCTTTTAAGATTTACCTTGTAAACATTATTTACTTTTCTTCATTAAAAAATTCAATTAAAAATAATAATATAAAGTAATTATATTATAAAAAATATTTTATTGAAATATTTAATAATTTTTTCATTTTTTTTATGTAAAAGCTACGATGATAACATTAAATATATGTATAAACCATTTTTAATATCTCTTATTGTTATTGTATATGAAAAAATATTATTTAGGTGGTGAAGATATAAATTTTTGACAAAATTTTAAATGCAAGTTTATAATTTTACTTTTTTTGCTACATTTATTTAATTATTTGTATTTATAATGTTGGTTACCCACTTACTAATTTGCTTATTGATAAAATTTAATCAATGGCTAAGTAAATGGTAAAATTTACTTGTTAAAATAAAATAATAAATTTGTCGTATTAAATTTGCTATTCTGTGAAAATTACTTAATAAAACAACAAAATTTAGTAAAAAAAAGTAAAAAAATTAAATAATTTTTATTTAAAAATACTGAAAGAAAGAAAAATAAATGGAAGACCAAATTTAGCTTATTAAAAAAAAACTAAGCAAGGCTTAGAAAAAAGAAAATGAGAAAAAAATACAAAAATACCAGCAACAATTGAAAGAATTAGAAAGTTAAAACAATTAATCTGAATAATCTGATTAAGATACAGACTAAGAAGAGGACAATTAAAAACTGTCTTTGATTCAAATAACAGAAAACAAATTGGCTAAGGCTCAAAGAAGGGGAAACGAAAAAAAATAAATAAATTCACCTAAAAATTGGAAAAATTGAAAAAATAATAAGCATCATCATAAAATGAAGGAGATAAAATAGAGGAAGAAGAAGTAGAAAAAAAAAGTGCAAAAAAATCCAAAAAAATGTCAATGGACAGTTAAAAGAGTGTTTCTAAAAAGAGGAAAATGTCTCAATAAAGTGAAAAAAAATTAGAAAATCCAGAAGTTTAGGAGGAAGAACATGAAGAAGAAGAAGAAACTCAAAAAAATACAAGTCTAAAAAAATAAAAAGAAATCTTCAGAACATATAGAAGAGTAAGAATAAAATAGTAACAAAGAAAATAGTGATGAAAAAGAAGAACAAGAAGAAGAAGAAGAAGAAGTCGAATTTGAATAATTACTTGAATTGTACCAAGCCAAATTATAAAAGCAGAAGAAAAGAATAAGTAAAAGAAAATAGCCAAGTACACCAAGAAGGTTAGGGAAATGAAATCAAACATTTTGGCAGAAAAAATAGCTTCATTGAAACAGAAATGTGAAAAAGCAGAATCGAAAGGAAAGTAAGAAAAGGTTAAAAAAATAAAAGAAAACATAAAACAGCTCAAAAAGGAAAGAAGAACCTTAGAAACCGAGTTAATTTCCGAAGACCATCAAGAAATAGAAGACATGGTAAACGAACACAAAAAAGAAAGAAAGACCTCTGTTCAAAACAATTATATCAAACAAGAAGACATCGAAAACGCCATCACTATCGTGCTTTTCTATTAGTACATCGAACCCTAATGGTCTCACCGAAGATACAAAGAAGCTCTACAATTTACGCAATAAATTGGGTAGTAGTTGTAATTGGGAGGCAGACTTAGAGTAGCCTATGAAGGGTTCAATGGAACCATCAGTGGGTCCTACCATAATGTGAGACAATTTACTGAAGAATTAAAAAAATGGGAGCCTTAGAGTTTCAGTGACACTTTTTTCAAATTCATTGACGGAAACCCTAAAGTAATAGCTTTTTTTTTTTACTAAATGGTTGTTGTATATACCTTTTTATTTTTTTTAGGGAACCCATTTCCCGAAAATCAAAGTATTTGAAGTCAAAGAATTAGTGAACTATGGACTTCATGGACACCAACCCAGCATCGAGAAGTATGGAGGAGTGCACTTATCCCCGGCTGATTATCACAAAAAAATGGAAGTAAAAAATTAATAATAATCATCATTAAATCAACTTTTTGGTAATTCTAACTTTTGAATTAAAACTATATAGGAAGGAAACAGTGTTATCATTGACGTCAGAAACACCTACGAGTCAATCATAGGGAAATTCGACCCCCCGACCAATCGAAGTGTCTATGGATTGATCCCAAATGGAGAAAATCTACCGAAATTGTAGATTGGCTTAAAAATGAAGAAACCAGAAAGTAACTTAGGGGGAAAAAAGTGCTGATGTACTGTACGGGAGGAGTGCGATGTGAAAGAGCCTCCGCTTATTTGCAACAGGAAATCGGAGATCAAGTTGAAGGAATTTTCCAATTGAAGGGAGGAATCGAACAATATATGTTAGAATTCCCTGAAGGAGGGTACTGGAAAGGGAAAAATTACACATTTGATAAGAGGTATGTATATATATAATAATAATGCTTTATAAAAAGTTTAAAATCACTTCATTTTTATTTTTCTAAGATTTGCCTTTGGAGCCTATGAAAAAGAAAATGATGAATAAATTATGGGAAATTGCGCTGGTTGCAATGTTCCTTGGGATAGATACAGAGGTAAAAGAGATGTTCTTCTTGTTTAGTTCCCTTGTTAGTTTGCAGACAATGTCACGAAAACGAGTTAGATAAAAAAAAACAATTGAGGTAGAAATTAAATTTCACCAATTTTATCAAAAATAATAAAGCAAATGAAATTAACCATTTTTAGATGCACCCTTTGTGTAGAATAAAATAAAATCCCAAGAATCAAAAGAGTACCTGTAATGGCCAACTAAAACTAGCAACCTCAGTAACCGGCACCCAACCCTGACAATGTCACCAGATTATTCGTTGGTAACTTGCCTTTTAATACAAACGAAGAGTCCGTCAGATCTCTATTTAGACCCGCAAAAATCAAAGATATCCAATGGTTGAAGGACAAGAATACTCAGTAATTCTACGGATCTCTTTTCATTGAAACTGAAACTCCTGAATGTGCTGGATATTGTCTTGCTGTCAATGGCAGAAAACTCAAAGGAAGAGTAGTGAGAGTAAATTATGAAGCCAGAAAAGGAAAGTGAATGAATTATAAACATTTTTTATTAAACTAATTATGTTATAAAGTTCTTTTTTTTTGGTTTTTTGAAATCATTATTATTATAATAATTATGTGGAATAATATTTTTTTTAATCTTTTAAAGGAACTTTATTGTATTGAGATATCATATAATTCATTTGTAATTTTTTTTTTTTTTTTTTTTTTAACAAAATAAGTTACGCTGATAATTAAAACTTATAAAAAAAGTAATAATGTTAAATAAATTGTTCCATAAATGTTTAAGAAGTGTTGCAAAAAACAATTGTCTTATGTCATGCCATTATTCTCTAGGGGTGGTTCTTTATAAAAAAACTCATCCCGGCAATTTCTAGCTTCACAAAATACCGTGCTATTTCTATTTTTAGATATTTATTATTTTATTAATAATGTAATATATAATAGTTTAAATGATTATAACTCGTTTACATATAGATAATATATTATCCATTTTATACTTATTACAATTGCATACTTTTCCATTTTTCAAATTTACAAATTAAATTTTCCGTTTGAAATAAATACTATATTAAGCACCTATATTATAATATTTTTAGTGTATAAATTTATTTATAAAGATCAATTCCTTACTAAAACCAATGAAATATATCAATCCCATAGGAATTGATGTAATTCCATAGATATTAATTAAATTCACTAAATATTATAAAACTATTACATTATAAAGTAGAACATCAATTTCTTTTAATCTAAAATATTCATTATATTTAAGAACCTATAATATTTTTTAATAGTTTTTTACAATACATTCTTATCATATTAAGTAACAGAAGGGACACTCATTATTTAATAATATATTATTTATATTTTAATACTATTCTTGTAATAATAAGTTATAAATAAAAAAATCTACCATTTTAATTATTTATTTATTTAGAAAAATATATTCCATTAAGACTAGTTAATAGATATAGTTAAGGTTTTAGTATCCTTAATCTTTACATAGTTATTCAATAAATTAAATTAAATTTGCTATCAACAGATATTATTTTAATCCCCTAATTATAATATTGAATCACACTTATTAAAACTTTTTAATCCCATTTTTTGATATTATAATTAAAAGAAAATGTACTTTATTATCTAATAAAATAAAATATAAATCAAAGTAAAAATTTACTTTTTAAAATGAATAAATACTTTTTATGATATTATCTATAAATGTATCTATATTTAAATATTATTAGTTATTTTGATATCTTAAAACTATTGGATTAAAATAAAAGATAATATTATCTCATTTATATAGTAAAATAATAATACGTAAATTATATTTTATACATATTGGCTTAAATGATTCCGATATTTAATAGTATACTGCATCTTATATTGATAAAATAATAATATATAAAGAGAATTAATCTAAAAAATAATAATAAAAAAAAGAAAAAAAAAGAAAAAAAAAAAAAAAAAAAAAAAAAAAAAAAGAAAAAAAAAGAATTATAAAAAAATAAATAACGAAAAAAAAAAAATACATATGCATTCTGCTAATAAAATCCATTTAAGATATTGGGATCATCCTGGAATAGGATAGATAGTTAGATATCTTTTAGAGTACATGAATATGCCTTATGAAGATACTAGGTATGATTTTAAAAACAATAAAAAACAATGGTTTGAAGTAGATAAACCTTAATTGCTATTAAAGACAAACTTCCCGGCCTACCAATGATAGAAGATGGTGAAGTAATATTATCTGAACTTAGTGTTATAACAACGTATTTAGCTGAAAGGGGGAACAAACCAGAGTTAAATGGAATAGGATTTGACAGATTTAGAGTTGAATAAATGAAATCTCTAATGTGTGACCTCACTTCATGTGCATATTATGCTACATTAGAAGATACAGAAACAAAAACCAAGCGCTTTAAAGAATAAGTTCTTCCTAAGCTTAATTTAGTTGCTTCTTTTCTAAAAAAAACAAAAGATTTTTGCTTTGGATATATTACTATTGCTGACTTTTATGTATATTGTTGTATCAAATTTATTATGGAAAACTATTTAGAGATATTTAATACTCAATTCGGAAAAACTTTTGATCCATTATTGACTGCATTTGAAAATCTTCCAAGAATTTAAAGTTATATCAAATCTGATAAGCATATGAACTATGAAATACCAGTTCCTCCATAAACTGTATGATATAATACTAAAATATAATTAATTATTGTATTAAAACTATAATTTTATTCATTCTCATAAATATAAATATTTTGATATTATATGTAAAGTTTTTCTTTATTTTCCAATACAATATTGTTTATGTTAGATTGTAAGATATTTATTTTGAATTGAATTATATTTCATACCCAATATATTTATTCTTTAATAATTGTTTCTACTAAAATAAAAATAACATCATATACAAATTTCTTAATTAGATATTTTGTAAATATATATACGATGTAAATGAAAATTATTTATCTTCTATTTAGTTCTTATGATAATAGTTAACTTCCAAGTTATGTTTGCTTATTTAAAACTATGTTAACCTTTGCTCCCATAAGAAGAACAAGATTTTTATTTACAGTAAAACTTAAAGGCCAATATTAACATGGTTAAATATATTTAGGAAGAAGACCTGCTCTCTTATATAGCTTATCAACTATTTAAGAACTAAAGTACTATTGTCATTAAAATCTTAATGGCATTTATTCATTTATCTGTATTTATCAAAAAATTAATAAATAATATGAAATATGATAAAATAAAATTTATAAATAATTTAACTTTAAATACTCAACTCAATAACATACTTTTAAATAATTATAATTTTTTAAATATAATATATAATAATAAATAATTTTTTATATATAGTAAAAAAGTATAAATTAATTTTTCATTTATATATATGTGTTATATATATATTAAAAATATTAAAATTAATATTCATTCATTATAAATCTTCAGTACTTGTTCTTCTTGAAGAAATTTCTTCATTTGTAGATTTTTAAAATAAACTATCATACTTATTTTGAAGATTTTTTGAAAAATCTTAATCAACCTAGCTGTCTTACTTTTCTTTTTCGTTATCATTATCATTTTGATTTAGCTAGAAAGAAGGATATAAATCCGATCTTTGTTCTGCATTATTTTCGTTATTGCTAGTATCACTCACTTCAGTATGAATCAAAACATTTATATGTTCAGTTTATTTTCTAAATTATCAGATTCTGTGTGGTTTTATTTACTTTGCGCTTAAGTACTTTTTTCATTCTTTTGATCAGAAAATTGCAGATTTTCTTAATTATCAATTTATTTTTAATCATCCATATGTTCTTTTTCTTAATCATTAAAATCAAAATTCTGTATTTCAGGAAGAGAGATCTAGTCAGATATAACAGAAATTTTATTATCGCTTTCCCTTTCTACTTTGATAGAACTTTTACTTGGTGATTGTTCTTTGAATTCTACATAATTATTATTAAATGATTTTTCCCCCTTTCTTTTATTCTGTGTTTTAAACATACTACTATTACTATTGATCATTTAAGCACCATTATTTTTGGCAGTCTCATCTTATTAACTGTCAAATTAATTTTTATTCTTATAAAGATTTTATTGTTAATGTTGTTGTTATTATTATTAATTTTAAAGTTTCTAGCTTAGTTTAAACTAACTTTAAGTTTTGTAAAAATTAGAACTTGACTAGGAAAACTGCTTTTTTAAATTACCTTTACTATTGTTTTCCATTAAAATAGAAGATTTATCAAAATTCCTTGGAATATACTAATATTATTAAAACAAGTTTTTATAGTATTTCGTCACATTTGCCTATGGCAACTAAGGCAAAGGTTATTGCAAAATTTTAGAGTTTTGCAATCCATGCAACTGAAATTCTGCAGAGGGCATTTTGTTCTTCGTTTTTTCTTATTTGTTTTTCCCATTTTTACTAATTCCTCTTTTATTCATAAGTAAGCTGAAATCTTGCTGGTTTGCAGTTTTAAAGAGAATGTCACTTTCTGAGAATTTTTTAAGAGTTTTATTATTTTCGTTCTAACTAAAAAACAGAGAATCTTCACTTTTCTACATTTTTTTATTTTTTAATTAATGATTTTATTATTATCCCTCATCCCCTTGCTTTTCTTCGTTTTCTTATTAATATTCCAACTTAAAAGCTCTGCAAGAAGAAAAATCTTGCAAATCGGCACTGCTTAATTCCAATTAGAAGTTGTTATCATCTTGCGGTAAAAGGTACTGAGGATCTGGACTTTACTGGCATGACATTTTTTAGAAATCCAAATAGCTGTTGAAATACTGGGGAGTTTCTTCAAGAGGAATTAATCCATTGACATCGTTTTATAAATTTTTATTTATTATTTTCGGCGTGCAATCTCCAGTAACTGATTAATTAAACAGATTTATTATGTTAATTAATGTAAAAAACAATTATTCAAAATATACCTTGCACCTTTATTCTTTCTGAATCAAAGGACATTTCCTTGTCGTAGCTCAAGGCAATCGACTTCTTGAAGTTGTAAGACTTGACTATCTTCATGATTATATCGTGACTTCTTTTCCAGTTTTGAAATACTCTCCAACGTTTCGGTTTTTCGAATTTGAAGAAATTGAGCAATTTGGGGTACTTTTCGATGAGTTGCAACTTCCATTTATTGATGAAATTTTTATTTTGAGCGAGGATTTTTTGTCTGAATATGAGCAGGGCCAGCGTGTAAAAAAACACCTGATCCAGAGCCATTCCCAAAAACTTCGAAGCCATATATACCCATTTTATCGTGCCTTCGTCGCTGTCGATGTCAGGCGAGTTGTAAGTGTACAGGAAACTGAGCGCAATCATATTAAGTAGGACGATCATAGAAATGTAGTCTATAGTCATAAATCGCTTCTTTTTGTAGGGCTTCATGTAGTTCGACAAAATGAGGTACACAAAAATTATCAAAGAAGTGATTGAAAGACGCTGAGATACCGCCTGAGACCCGTCATTGCTCAGCTGCACTGAATTCACTAAAATTATCAGCGTTTTCTTTATCATTTTCACGAATTCCCAGTAGTACGTCTTCTGTTTGTACTCACTGCACAAAAGCCCTATTTTTATCGATTCTGTGTACCACTGACTTCGGCCCTTTTGGAAAAGACTCTTCAGCTTTCGAAACATTATGTAAGGCAAAATTATCGACCACCAAATCAGAAGAGGAATGCAAACGAAAACAGTCCAATAAAAGTAGGATTCCGTTCCGCATTTGTAGTGGTGATCGGCCATCAAATACTGTACCCCTCTAGAACCTATTGTTTTGCAAAACATCGTATCAAATATCACTTTTATGATTCCTGGAGATAAGTATATGGTCAAAAAAACCGTGCCTGTTGTGTAGAATCTGGAATCTTTTTTTAAGGCTTTCATTTTGAAGGCGATTTGCAAAACCAAAAATAGCAAAGCCATGTACACGATGGGAATTATCTAACTCCAAATTAGCCTCATATATACGATTTCTATCGATTGAACCTCTGCGAAGTAGCAGTCGAGATAGTTATAGAATACCTAGTAAAGTATTAAATGAATAACATGTTTTAGAATATCCAATTTTTATATTTGTTTACGTTGATGGGAGAGGAAAATACTTTGGGCAGAAAACTGATGATGTATTCAAAATTTCCTGAAACATTGATCGTTTGACAAAACTTTCTTAGGGCCATGTAATGGAAAAATTGCTTAATGTAGAATGGAGTGAGATCAGCAAAGCAACTGTTACTTATAGTAACTAATTAGAGTTTTCGGAGATAGTGACCTATGGCTTGGTTTGTTCCCATTGTGATCGCATTTTTGAGAGAAAAATAAACAAACCAAATCTTTTTACAATTAAAAAGTTTTTAATGATATATATATTCTTTAAAAATTATATTTTACTTCCAATAAAACAATTAATAAATACAAAAGAATATTGACAATTGTATTAGATTCTTAACACTTAAGACACTATTGATTTAGCAGTGACTTTGAATAGCTGGTACCCCAGTTAGTTCCGTAGGAGTCACATTCCCTGCAAAGGGGGCCGTAATATCCTTCTTCACAATATTATTTGCTATTTTTACCTGATAGATTTAAATTAAAAATAGTTCATCTTAGTTGAAAATTAATTATTTCTAATTACTTTCAGCATTGCACTTATTATTTTTAGCTTCCTTGTCACAGTAAACAAATTAAATATCTTCATGGTTTTCTCTCCAATAACCGGCTTTCATATCAATTGTATTGGCCTAGCACTTTAATGCTCCTTTAAATGTGCAGGCCTTGCAACTAATTATATAGTTAGTTTATTATTAATAATATATTTTTTTTCAAACAAAAAATATTTAATATTACTCTTATCCTTTATCTACCAACTTGTGGACTTTTTCAAAAGAGTAAGATCCTTCTCCACACTATTTGCATTCGAAAAATTTCGTAGGAACGTATTTAATAACCTCCCCTTGCGAGCATTTTCTGAATTCAACAGTTACAGTCTTTTGTATATTCAAGCTCTTGATTTATTTATTTTAAAAGTCAACTTAAATGAAGCTTTCCCCAGAAAGAATAAAATTTCCCATCGATTCGGGAATTCCGTAAACTCTACAAGAGAGGAACAATTTATTTATTTATAATATTAAATATTTATTTATTTATTTTTACTAAAATTTCATGGAAAAGGTGTTATTCGTAACAGTTAATTACTAAGCATTCGTTTGGTAGGATCCTTGTAATAGTAAACTCTAATTCTAAGTATTTTATAATTCCGGAATTCCTTCTATTTTAATTTGATTTAACTCTTCTATTAAATAGTCGGAGTGATTTTAATCAAATAAAGTGGAGTTCCAAAGTACAGGATTGTGGTTTTGGTCGAATATTTTTATACTAATTGTTATAAACTATCCACTTCGTATATTCTATATTAAAAAGCCATCATCCATCAGTTGACCTTCATAATAAAACTCAACACTCTGCACCCAACTTCCCAAATTGTTTCCAAAAATTTCTCCGACATTTTCATTCAAAACAATACTTTGCAGATACTAAAATAAAATAAAATCACATTTTAAAATTAGCAAAAAAAAAATTATTTCCATATAATTAAACAGACAAAAAAAACTATATACTGCTTATTGAGGACTTATTTTATTTTGCAAATCTCTTCTTCTCAACATTTAATCCGAAGGTAGCTCTAAAAGACAGTTCGGAACCACATCTTTGAACCGGATTCCTCCTCCAATTTGAGCTTTATTATTTAAAAAAGAAGTTTGGTTAACGTTGAGCTCTGAATTGAGTAAATAGAGTCCTCCCCCTGAACTTGAAGCTGAATTTTATTGAAATTAACTATTTTTTATTAGGTTTTAATTACTGAGGCAATTTTCCAAATATAAAACTCCTCCGTTTCCTCCCATGTTGTTATTTGCTGTCATATTTGAAACGATTAAAATACCTTCAGTCAATCTTAGGACTGTGCCTTTACATTGGGCACAGCTATTATGGTCAACTGTTATATTTTATATGTTCACATTGTCTTTGGATACTAATATCAGTGAGTTTCCAAAGTTGTTTTGATTATCTTTAAATTCACTGTTTAAAAAAGTTATGCCTCCAAAGTGAATATTAAATAGTCTGTTGGAATATTCATAGTACTTTTAGTTTTTAATTAGCTATATGTTTTTGTTATCGAAAAATTTAATGTTTGAAAATATGCCATATTCTATTCCCTGAGTTTCTATTATGGTGGCTCCCGGAGAGACTGGAGAGTTATTATTATGTAATTTAATATTATTAAAAATTCCTTTAGTCACTTTTTTAAATAAGGTTAATCCATTTTCTTAATTATTCGTTATGGTATTGCTCAGAATGGTTAAATTCTAAACTGATAAATTTTCGACATTTTCAAAATTAAAAATTTAGAGTTGGAAAAAGTGACTCCCTCGATATGCAGATCAGAAATTACGATTTCATTCACAACATCAAAATCAAATAGCTAAAAAAATGTAGTTTTATGAAAACAAAGTTTACTTATTAAATTTATCATTTTGTAAAAATAATTTTTTTACCACAGAGTTAGATATTTTTTTTTCTTTAATGTGAATGCCTTCCAAAATAATTTTTTTTACGTTCTTTCCCTTTATGCTTATCCCGTTTATATCACTACCCAAAGTAATATTTCTAAATCTAATTATTTCTATACTGGCTGATAAGTCTATGGCATAATTTGAAATTGTATTAAAATTTAATGAAACTTCCTTAATATCTAATTAATTTTTTTCAAATCCTTTAAATGTTTCTTTTCCCACTTCAATCTGTTAATTATATAAGGAAAATTGTATTTAAGGTATAAATGGATAAAAATATGCAAATTTACTTCCACTCGTTAAGAGTTCGAATTAAAGTTAGCCAAATATGTCAAGTGTTTTAAATATTTTGTGTTTCCTGGTAAATTAACTAAAACTTCATTTTTTTGGAAAGAATTTATTGATATTGAACTTTAGCAATAGAATAAGGCAAATAAGTTAGGGAAACTTCAGTAGCATTAACAGTTTTCGAGACTTACTCAGTGGTGGCCAAAGTGTGATAGCAGTCTTTATAGTAATTCTTTTAAGTATTTATTGTATTTTCATAGTGGAAATATTTAGAGTTCGAGTTTCCGATAAATACAAACTAAATAACAGATGGGCCAACTACATTCTATGTTAAAAATAAGTTTATTTCGATAATATGAAAATAAATTTAAATTGCTTACAAATTCCCAATATCTTATTCTGGCTTGATTTAATTAGAATTTCAACACCAAATACGTAGACAAAGAGGAAAAATAATAAATTTAAACCTATGTGTAGCTTTACACAAGAATGTAATTTTCATGCAGGAATATAACCGATATTATATTGGTTAAATCTGCATTTCTTATCGTACTTATTAAACTGTAATCGGAAATTTTATAAATATTAACTTAGAATCTGCAAATTTGAGCCAAATACTGCAGACTGTGAGAATACTCAAACTAATTTCCGACATCTGAAAGCAATTTTTTTTGCTAAATTTCTCTCGCAGTGTTATCAATTTTCGGATTGTTGATCACCTTCCAGAACTAAATTTCTTCAGAAAAAGCTATTATTAATTTATTTTCATTTATTAACATAATTCCGCTGACGGGATACTCTTCGAACACCTTTTTCGACAAAATTGGAGTCATAAGGACGGTGTGGTCTGCCAAATTTAAATACGTAAAAATTTTTAAGTATTTGTCATTGGAGATACTGATAACGATATTGTAAATATTATCGACTGCTATTTGGCTTATTTTGTCTTAATGTATAGTCTGTTCGTAAACGCTTTGCAGAGTTGGATCATTGTATTTAAATATTTTTATTTTCATGTCAAAGCTATATATCCCAAACTTGTTCGCACTGTCCATCAGAGCATATGAAATGCTGCTTTGTTATTCTTTCGTAATTTTCACCAAAATATTGTTGTTGATCATGGAAATCACAGAAATATTAGACTGGTCGAAGCATATCATAATATCCAGTGCTTGGTCGCTATAAAAAATCTGAGAACACTAGGTTTCTCGTAATTAGAAAATTATTTGTCCCTGTTTACTTAAAATGTAAACACTTCCGTAATCATATGCAATGAAAACGCTGTTTTTTTAAAAAACTTCAACGTAACTGCTTTACTAAGTGATAAAAGATTTTTGAACGACGCTGTTTTATTTGTCCATTTTCCTATCGATAATAATATTGATTAATAACATTTAGTTTATATAAGTAATTTTTTTAATTTTAGTTACCAATGATTGTATTCGGAATCTATTATATAGTAGCTTTACTTCCTAGTCAATTCCATGATGAAATTTTTAGAATAAATGGGGAGCATTTGAATTTAATCATTATGCTGCAATACTTGAGAATAGGGATTGTAAATGATTTGGCTTTTATCAAATGATATAATTATGTTATCTTCTGATTAAAATATAGCATTTTTGATCTGCTAATTGTGTTTATTTTCATAATTAAAAATGATTCGCCTTTCGAAGAAGTTCCAGATAACAATATTTTAATTCCCAACTTTAATGATGTTTCCATTTTAAAAATCTTTTTTTTTTAAAATAAAAAAAATTTATAAAAATCGAAAAACAATAAAATAGGTAGGTACCTTCTTTAATATCGATGTTTCTGCCTGAAAATTCTGCCGCTGTAGAAGAACTAAGCAAAGTATTTACAAGTATATTTTGTTCGTAATTATATACATAGATTTCAGAATAGTCTCTACTGATAGAATAGCAAACCAAGTAGTCAAACTTATCATTGTGTAAAATTTTTTAAATGATGATGGATTGAGGCTCATACATTCTGTAAATATTTGAAATGTCACTCAGTTTTCGCAGTATAACTCTCGTATTGTCGTAGGTAACCAAGTAATTTTGCTTGACTATTTCCATGTTATTAATAGTTTCAGAATGACTGGAGTCAAGTGTCATCAGGTGGTTTCCAATTAAGTCATAAATTAGCAAAGATGTATTGGAGGATAATATAACTTCATTCCTGTTTTAATTTATTACGATTTTTCTAATTTCGGCATTAAACTTCACCTCCTTTTTCGATGAAGAAGCCATATTATAAAATACAACGTTGTTAGCTTCGTCTGCAGATATCACAACTTAATTGTCAATATCTAAAACGCCGTCAATTATATTTGTGACGTGAGTATAAAGCATTGATTTAGAGGGCGTGGCCTCTAAATTTGCCCATTTGTAAACGTTTTGATCAGAGGAAAACGCAATAAAATAATCTTCATTTTTTAACAATATTTTTTCAATAGAAGTGTTTAAATTATAGCTCGTTTTCGAAGTGAGGTCGTGCAAAAAGGCTGCCGTTTATTTCCCCCTTGTAAAGGTAATAGCCCTTTTCTTTTATTCTAAAATATGGAGAGCAGACACCTTGTCTTGATGACTGTCATATGAATGAATAATGTTTCTGGAGTAGTAGTCAATTTCCACCAATCGATTGGTGATAGCAAATATTTTTTTCAAAGAGTTATTAAAAACCACAGATTACATTTCTTCTGTTTAGGAACTCAGGTCTATTTCAATAACATCATTCAAATAGTACTGATATTTCCCCACACTTCCGTCTTCATATCCTATAAAAACCAATCTCTTTTGCGAATTAACCGTTATCCCACCAGTCACGGAAAACCTTCCTTCCAACTGCTGCGAAATTATGGTCTTTCTGTTTGCCAGATTAAATACCACCAGCTACTACTTTTTTATACTATTTTGCTCCGACTTGTTTTCATCTAATAACCGAGCTACCCCAATAAATAATTGATCCTTCAAAAGCGCAAATTCGAATTTGAATTGAAATTTTTGCATATACAAAAAGGAACACGAAGTTTATCGGTAGTCCCAAACAAGCAAGGTCCCGTCATTGTAAACGGAAATTAGTAAATTCTTTTGTTCATTTATTTGCAAGAAGTCACATTCAAAATTGATTTAGTTTTACGTGTTGGGAACATAGTAATTCTTAACCAAACAAGTTTTGCTTAACTTAACTAAGTTTGAATCGTAAAACTATATGTTTCCGCCACTGTTTAAAGCAACTCCTATTTGGTTGTTTCTAAAATCGTAAATGCTTTGCGAAATAGGGCTTTCTAAGTTGACATTTGAAATGGGATTAATCACCCATTTATCTTCTATCAAATTTCTTCTTTATTAATCATTTTTAATAGAATTTCTTGGATTTTCAGCATTCTCTGAATGCAACTATCTTCTAAGCCTTCTGGTACTTTCACACTATTGAGCAATACTTACTTGGAAGCCAACATCGCATCGAGTGCAAGATGAGGTATCTTAGCATTCTAGGCAATTGGGAATATTGCATGATTTGCATTTTCCATCCACGTTATCTAAATAAAAGGAGGTCAAGCATTTCGCACATTTTTAAATACTGCCTTCCATATAACAAGCGCCACAATTCGCATTGATAGTATTATCGCAAACTAAATTCATAAATTATTTAAAAATTAAAATAAAAATAAAGAAATAATAAATATTTACCAACTTCTATTTCACATGTATTGGCCTACCTAGGGTTAAATATGTAGCCAGTTTCACATTCAAGGCATTTATCCGGTATGTCCTAACAACTCTTACATTACGGTGAGCATTTTAATTCACATATTCCCACCAAATTGAATTCATAATTCACCGCACATACACTACAGTTATCTACAGTACCCACACAAATACTGCATTATTTTTCGCAATCTAAAACACAAGTCTTAGACCCTGGAGGATCGAATTTGAAATTGGGGGAACATGAAGTACATTAGCTTCTTTCTCCGTCTTCGCAATCTGCACATTACTTTTCACACTTTTCTATACAAGTTCCCTGAAAACTGCTGGGGTTCTAAAATATATACCTATTTTGGCACTCTAAGCAGTTTTGGCTTGATCCTTCACATTTTTTGCAACTAATATCACATTACTAGCACTTTTTGTCGGCTGTAAGAAAATAGTCTTCACTGCATACCTAACATTTATCTCCATTTGAACATTTTTTGCAATTGGAAATACATGGTTTACATTCAAAGAAGCTTTTGTAGTAACCTTCGACACAAGATAAACAAAATCTTGAAAAACATTTGGAGCATCCTTCAGGACATCCTATATAAAAATATAATTTATCTATTTCAATTTTGATTTCTAAAAAATATGATTTTATATATGTTACCGACTGTCTTGATTTCATAGCATTTACTTTCGTGATGCTCATACCCATCTATGCAGGATTAGCAATTATCCTTTTAATTTTCGCAGGTTTGGCACCCGGTGTCACATTTTTCACACAAAAATTCACTCTTTTTAAAATGTCTTTCTTTACATTCATAACACTCGTTAGTAGTTAAAAAATCACAGAGAGCGCAGGTGCCATTGCATAAAGTGGTACTTGTTTATCTGCACTGCCAGTCAGTGGGAGAGTAAACTCTGTGTTTGTATAAAACGGGAGTGGTTTCACACTCGGTGCAAAAATTAACATTGTCCTGGCATTTATAACAACCAGTATTGCACCTTTCACACCTTCCTAGCACTTCTTCATCTTTTGGATCTCCTCCATTATGTGCTACTTTTATATACCTAATATCTGAGCAAACGAAACAGGCATCTTTGATGAATAAAATTCCACATTTTAAGCATCCTTCCCCACACTGCTAACATTTGCCCCACACAAGTGGTTTTTCTTAAGTTACCTAAAGCTAATAACCTGGGTTACAAACTTTGCATTAATGGGCTTGAATCTCTCCGTCAGAACATTATTAACAGCCTGGATCGCTTATGCATGTTTCTTAATATTGTAATTAAATTATATTTAAAAATAGGCAGTTAATTTAATTTATTAACAAAGTAAAATTTACCAATTTTGAGGCATTGATTTTTAATAGACTTTACATTCCCTTAAAGACACTCAGAGCACATTGTTTCACATAAGTTTGAAGGAGAAAAATTGCATTTTTTACACCCCTCAATTGTTTTTTGACACTTTGTATTGTTATCTAAATAGTATTCATCATCGCATTCTATACAGTTTGAAGAGTTACAAAGGGAGCAGTGCTCTCCATCTGGACAATTTAATTTCTAACAACTTTGATTTCCTTATAAAACAAACCCGATTTTACAATGTGAACAATTCATTGATGAAGTACACTCTTAGCAGCCTTCTGAACATTTTTAGCACATTGAATTTAAAAAATAGTAACCAAGCTAACATTCTATTCATTATTAATTACATTTAATTTCATCTTATATTTTAAAAAATAATTACATATTTATTAACAAAGTCCTCCAGACTACAAAAGGAATCCCTATTTGCAAGATGTACAGAAATTTGCTTAAATGTTGCAGGTTTTGCATGATGGATCACATGTCTAGCATGTTTGGCTTTGTAAAAATTCTCCCACTTAACAAACTATATATTATTATAGAAAAGATTACTACTAAATTTAAAAATAAATATAATTATAATATTAATACAAGATAGCTAACATTTGTTTTATATTAATTAATATCCGTTTTAACATTCAAAACAATTATCATTAGATTAATAACAAGAAGAGCATCCCATTTGACATTATTGACATTCTCTATTTTAATTTAAATAGTTCCCGATATAACAAGAGGTGCATTAATTTGAACTAGTTCCATCACAAGATTGGCATGAATTGTGACAAACTTAAATTCATAATTATATTAATAATTATTTATTTAAATAGAGTATTTTTATTACGATTCTGATTTTATGGTACTATATCCCACTTATAAATTTTTCCATTATAATCCAAGCTATAGCAATATTGCGATTTATAAACTTTGTGAAAAGCAGAGAGTTCTGACTTTTCAATTAAAAGTTTTTAAGTTTAAATATTCCATACAAAAATTCTATTTTATTTATAGCTAATAGCTAATTTGGGATCTATTGGGTCTAATAAGACTTCTTACATCAGATTTACTTGAGAATTGACATCATTATTTTCAGACTTTAAAATACTTGTCGGACTATCTAATTAGCTTTTTTGCCATATTTTAATATATGACTAATGATTTGTCAGTAATAAATTATTAGATAAAAATATGGAGTATATTTATATTTCTTTATTTCTTTTCACTTATATTATTCTTCCCTTGTCATCTAGCCACCTAACAATTGTATTTTCAGCAGAAATACTAATTAATGTGTCATCATATTCGCTATACTATATTTAAGTGATTTATTGTTGATGATAAACTCCTTCCTATTTATAATTAAATCATCAATTAATTAGATAATTATTTTTTACTGGAAATATTAATTTAGGAATAATATTTTACTTATTCTCGAAAATTTTAATATTTGTTGATAGTAATTTTACTATTTAAATCAAATAAAACTATTTCTTCCCCATAAACCAGCACACGATTTAAATCTTGTTGATAAAATAATCCCTAAATATTATTTTTGTTAGTTTAAAATTAAACTCTAGTGTTTTAAAGTAATAATTCTGCACTGTTATTAGGATCATATTAATATGCAAATACATTTCCATAATAATCATACATCGCAACCAAATTTTAAAAAATTTAAATTCTCTGAATTGAAACAATGTACATTATTTACTCTTATTCATTTCGAAATGAAATTTCATTTATTTAACTTATTTTAATAAATTTAACATAACTATTCGTAAAATAAGCTATTACATAATTTGTATCATCCCAAACAAACTAATTTATTTTATCCTAATATTGATGTAATAATAATAAGTGCATCATAATTAATTTTAGTATGAAAAGTATTAACAAATTAGAATTTTACATTTACTACTGGTAAAAGGTTTAACTATTAATTTTAATAAATTAGAGAAATATAACTATCAATTTTATTAGAATTTTCTATAGTTTCTTTATCGCCTTAAAGTTTTAAAACCATAATATAGAGGCTATTTTGTCTACTAAACGAAAATATTTGAATTACTTTTTCCACTATTTATATTTATAACTACGGCTCAAAATTATTAATATCCCATGTTATAATATGGTTTAAACTATTATAAGCTATAAATTTTTATTATTATTTATTATACTAAATATCTATCAGTTTATTTAGAGATTATTATGGGATATTAATTTTTTTATAAGAAAAATATATTTCTTCTGCATAATTATATTAATAAAATTGACCTTCTAATCCGATTAAAATAACACTAGATAATTCTAATATCATTAAATGAGACTAACCCTATTCCATTTTTCTATTAGAGATTAAATTCAAGCTATTTAAAAAACAAATATATATATATAGTTAATAAATAAAAGCTTGAAAATAATTTAATAAAAGGCCTATATAAGAATTATATTAAATATATTAATGTAATTGAATTTTATCACTGATTAGATTAATAATTTAATACTTAATCTTATGAAGGCTTTTTTCATCTTTTAATGAATTCAATATAAAATAAATTTATAAAATATAACTTATTTTACTTTAAATCCCAAAATTATAATTGCTGTTCAGAATTAATTGATATGATTTATTTTTTTATTTGTCAAACTCCAAAAATTAATTGTTGTTAGTGATTTCTGATAAGTACTTTTGATTGTTTAGAATTAATTATAGTCGAAAAAGAAAATTTCACTAAATTAGCCGTATATAATAAAATTTTATTATTATTGTGGTAAATTCTTCATGCCAAGAATCCTCCCAGGAATATTATTTTATCCATACTCGTTAAATATCGGACATTCCTATAACCTGTCGCACATTCTGCTGTTATTATTTTGAAAATAATTCTAATCGCAATACTATTTACAATCCTAAATGATAAAAATTAGTTATTATTATGTAGGCTAACCTCAGTATATTTTTACAAAAATAAAAAAAATATATATTTAACAATAAAATTGCAAAAATCTTAAACTCAAAAATTAACTTTTTTCAAAATATTTTTACATTTGAATCAGTCAAAAAATAATTGCTCTCACATTATGAGATACATTATCCATTGAAATTTTGCATTCCATTTTTGCATATTCTACATTCATCTCCACTTACTTCGCATAAATTGCAATATTGATCTTATTAACAGTTTTCAATAGAAAGCGAAATATAAAATATCACAAATAAGAATACTCTTTTAAATCGCAAAATTGTCATTTTATGGTAATTTTTTTATTCTTGAAATTATTTTTTTATATTTTCTTACAAGAAAATTTATTAAATAATTTTGGTATTTTATTTTTAATTTATTTATTATTTCTTCTGCAATTTTCTTTTTTAATTTTTCCAAATTATTTATCACTCAGTACTAAATTTATATTATTTACGCATGAAACATAAAAAACTTTAAAATAAATGCAATATATGTCCGCACACGAATAGTATTGCTTTTAATAATAGAAAGATTGTGTTTCTAGAAAAATTATTTATAAATAGTCATTATAAAAAATTTAATATAATATTCATTTTATTTTGTATCTTATTATAAATAATTAAATTAATTAGAATTTAACTATGATATTATTTAAATTAATTAGAATAATTTTTATGTAAATATATATATAAAATGATACAATTTGTTCTTATTTTTGAATATTTACAATTAAAATATATTTATTAAGTATATAAATCAATGTGATATAAAATTTAAAGTTTTGGTTTTATATTTTGTATTAATTAAATTACATTAGTGATAAAAATTGTTATAATTATATTTCCAAATTTATCAAATAATAATAAATTTTATTTATGTTAATATTTTATTTAGAATTACCAATTTAATATATGATATGTGTTTTTTAGTAATAAATAAAAATATTCGACTTTACTTGATAAAATCATTAAATTAATTCTAAGAATTTATTTTAATAATAAAGTTTAACAAAAATATTGTTTATATTTTTATGATATTATTAAACCAAAGATGTTTTATTTAGTTTATTCTAATATGATTTTTATATAAATATATTAAAATCTAAAAAAATAAAAATAAATTGATTTTACTTTAATTTAATTTAATGGTCAATTTCTACTAGTTGTTTACTTTAGAATATATCTATCAAAAATAAATTGGAAATATTATTCAAAAAATATAATATAAATAAATAGACTACATAATATTAAGATTATAGAAATAATATTAATAATTTATAATTTTTTTATTTTATTATAATATCATAATACATAAAAATATTTATATAAATATAGTTTAAAGAATAAAAAATATATTTATATTAAATTATATAAAAATAGAGTTTAATAAAATTAAATCATTAATTAATCTATTCTAAACTATTTCTTCTTGAGCTTAAGGGATCATTGTCTTGATTAGAAACAAACATATCATATTTCTTCCTTTTTTAAGAGTAATTATCAGAATACTCTTAGTAGTTGCTATCTTCTTTAGAATTATAAGATCCATCTCCCATACTATTATTTTTATATTCATATTCATCATTTAATACTTCAATCTCTTTTTCACTTTTATTTTCAGAATGGTCAGTAAAGTTATCTTTTTCAAAATCCTGTATTATTATTCTTGATAAATCCTTATCGTATTTATCTTATTATTAATTATAATTATTATCTATATCCTCAACAATAGTTAGTTCTTCTTAATTGGGACTATATGATTCTATATCAGGAGAAGATAATTACTATTAATTATTAAATTCAATTTCGCTTTTTTATACTTCATTTAATTTTTCTTCTAATTATTAATCATTTTCATTGTTCTAAATTTGAAGTTCTTGTTATTCTTATTATTTTAATTCCGAAGTATTTTATCTAATAATTTTTGGTTATTATTCCTCTTTTTTATCAAATTCTTGACTATCTATCTAGGATGTTTAATTTGATTCTATATTCTGTTATAATTATTCATATTCTTATTTTATAACTTCTTTATTTAAAGTGTTATTATCAATTTATTATTATTCTTCTTCTTCTATAACTTTTACCTTATTCTATAGAATAACCTCCTAATTTTATTATTCTTTTTCTTTAACAGCCTAGGGTTGAGTTTGTCTATTTTTTTACCATACTTGTTTTTTTCATACTATTTCACATATAAAATTGTATACGATTAACTTTGCCATCTGTTTTTTCTTTCAACTGTTGCATTTCTCTCTTAGTCGTTTCATTAATCATTTGCTATTTTTCTTCTTGTTTCTTCTAAATATTTATTTATTATCTTTTGTATTTGGTAGGACTTTTACATTCCGCCTTATTTTATTAAATTTAGTCTATTTGTTATTTTTTATTTTATGGTGTTTGTTCATTTTCCCTTGTTTCTTCTATTATTTATCTTGGTCTACTGGAGTCATAGCAACTAATTATTAAATCATCATCATCTTAAAGATTAAATAAAGGCCTATTAGTTTCAGGAAGATATCCTATAATTATGGAATCTTAATTATCAGATAATTATAATAGTTTTTTTATTGATGGTATTTTCGACATTGAAGCTTCTGTTTCTTCTTCTTATTGGCTTTTCTTTCTTTTTTATGGTGACTCAATTTCTAAATTATTTCTCATTCTTCTGTTCATTCTGTATTGCAAATATGATTTCTCAAATGACTATTATTTGTATAATTATTGATTAGAGCTGAAGCTTTCTTCTAAATTAAATGATGGTATTTTTGCGGGTGATATACTTTAATTATCAGTGCCTTTTATTTTAAATAAATATTAATAATTTTAATAAATAAAATTAAATTGGTGTATTACATTCAGTATTAATTATCTTATGGTCAGCCAAGGCGAATTTCGGAATTACTCTAAAATTATCTAGTGCAACCATTTATTGATAGGTTGGAGAAGATATATATTATTTAATTAACTAATGACTTCTTTTCCAATTTTAGAATACCCTCCATCTTTTGGGTTTTTCAATTTTAAATAAGTTGATAAGTTTGGGGTGAATATCCATAATTTTCAGTTTCCAGTTGTTGATTCTTTTTTTATTAGAGCTAAAGAGCTTATTTTTCATCACTTGCAAAAATAGCATGTAAAAATATATTTAATCAACTCCTATAGCTATGACTTTAGAAACATCGGCAATCCAAGTTATATAGCCTGACTCACCTCCATTGTTGGGTTAATTTTATATATAAAGAATATTTAATAAGATAAGAATTAACAGAATAATCATAGAAACATAATCGATTTGTCTAAATTGTTTTTTCTTATAAGGCTTGAAGTAATTTAAAACTACCATATACACGAATATAATTATGGAAGTAATAGCCAATTTTTGCAAAACAGCTCCACTCCCTTTGGAGTCAAGTTGAACAGAATTCACTATAATAATTAAGGACTTCTTACCCATTTTTATAAATTCCCAATAATAAGTATTATTTTTGTATTCACTACACAGCAGCCCTATCTTTATAGATTCAGTATACCACTGATTCCTTCCTCTTTTGAACAAATTCCTCAGTTTTTTAAACAAAAGATAAGGTATAACAAAGGTCCACAAGATAAAAAGAGGAAAAGATATTAAAAAGGTGTAATAATAATGTTCGGTGGTGTTACACAAAAACTGATGATCTCCCATGACATATTTCTGTCCTTTAGAGCCAATTGTTTTGCAAAGCATGGTGTCAATTATTACTTTTATGAGACCTGGAGACAAATACATAACCAAAAATACGGCTCCAGTATGATAGAATTTTCTATCTTTTCTTAACCACTTTAGCAAAAACAAAATTTCTAGTACAATTACCAATAATAAAAAGTAGATGAAGGGAATCATTTAACTCCATATAAGTCTTAAATAAATAATATTTATAGAAGTAATTTGGGAAAGCATACAATCAAGCATATTGTAGAAAACCTGAGTAAAAAATTTTATATTATAAATTAATAAAGAATTATGATTATATTATTTTACATTGATTGGAGAGGAAAATATTATAGGTAAAAAGTTAATATATCCAAAGAAAGATCCCTGATTCTTAATTGTTTAACAAAACTTCTGCAAAGCCATATAGTGGAAGAATTGTTTAATATAGAAAGGAGTAAGATCAACAAAACAACTGTTACTTATTGTTATTAGATGTAATCTTCTCAAATAGTGTCCCATTGCCTAATTGCTTCCCATAGTTATAGCATTGTTCAAACTAAATTGTATAAACCAAACCTAGTAAGAAAAGTTGTGTGATAAAAGTATAATATGGTATATTTATAAATTAATAAAATTTACTTCAATTAAAATGATAACTATATATATAAATATATTTAAAGCTGTGAATTTTTGACATTCTATGCATTTTGAAGTTACAATCTATCTGTAATATCTTTGCCCCCATATTTTTCCATAATTATCACATTCTCTGCATAGTGGACCAACACTACCAGCCTTGCAATATTATTTACTTTACTTTGCTAATTAAATTGAATAAATTTTGAAAGATAAAAACTAATTATTTATTTATTAATTTTACATTCTGGAACACAAAAATTAATCTTAGTATTTTAGTTACAGAAAATAAAATTAATATCTTCATCAAATTCTCTCCAATACCCATTTTTCATTTCTATTGTGCTTCCGAAACATTTTTTAACTCCTTTATATGTGCAGGGCTTGCAACTATAAAAAAAATAATATAAATTGAAAATATTATAATATTAAATATTTTTTGCATACCTTTACTAAAGACTCAATTCTTTTATAGGATGTTCAAATGAATAAGAACCTTCTTAACACTGCTGACACTCCATAAAATTACCTATCATATTTTTATATAACTCTCCCTTTATACATTCTCTGAATTGTATATTTATCAATTACTGTATATTCAACTGTCTTATTTATTTATCGTGGTAATTTACTTCAGCAAAGTTATATCCATTTAATTTTAACTAACCTTTATTACCTGGAATACCGAACACTCTAATGAATTAATTAAATTTTATGTCAATTATAAATTTTTTTACAATAATTCTTATTACTAAAACGTCAGATAAAAGGTATCATTGGAAACGGTGAGTTTTGAAGCAGTAATTGAGCTTTGCCCTTCTATTATTATGCTCTATAAGTTAGTATTTTCAAACAAAGGAGTAACTTCAATTTTTATTTATTCAAGCTCTTCAATTAAATACTATTAGAAGTATTCACTTGTTAAGGGTTGATTCCAGAAAACAGGGTTATTATTTTAATCATATATTTTAACTTCAAGAGTTAATTCTTAACCACTTCTAATATCTTCAATAATATAATTATCTGTAATTTTATTTTAATTATAGAAAAACTCAACTTTTTAAACCCAGCTGCCTATGTCATTTCCAAATATTTCTCCCTAATTTTCTTGAATGGTTATATCTTGTGAGAACTGGATTAAAAATAAATATATTAAAAAAAAATAATAAAATATATTATTTTATTTTTTACTTATATTTATGAAGATAGAGATCTTTTATTTTAATCACTTACTAAACAATTGGGAACTATTTCAATAAAACGAATTCCTCCAGCAATTTTAGCTTTATTTTTTTTAAATTGAGCTTTACTTGCACTCAGCTCTGAATTTTACAAATACATTCCCCCTCCCGAACTTAATGCTTAGTTATTGAAGAAAGTACATTCTTAAATCATGTTTTCAAATTAGTTACATTTTTCTGCATATAAAACTCCTCCATTGCCCCCAATGTTAAATTCTGAGTGTATTTTAGTAAGCACAAACTCGGACTCCACAAATTTAATACTCGATCCTTGACACATTTTGCACTCATTTTTAATAAATTATAATTAGCTCATTTCAACCTTATCATTAGAAATATAAATAAGAGAACTATTATTAATCGTGTTTATATTATCCTAAAAATCTCCATTAAAAAATTAAATCTATCCGAAGTTAATTTTGTAAAACCTATTATTATAGTTATAATACTTTTAGGTTTTAATAAATTAATAGTTTTTATTATTTTTAAAGGAAATATTTTATAAAAAGCATTCTTCAATTCCTTATGCATCTATAAGATAGTTACTGCTTTATTTATCAGAACTCGAAACATTATTAATTTAATAATTTAGAAATTTTCCCACATTTACTAATTTAAATTGAGTGACTTAACTAGCTTATCCATTTACTTAACTATTTATCATTGTAAAGTTATTAAATAATAAATTTTGCACATTTTTAAAGTAGAATAGCTAAGAATTCGTAAATGTGACATTTTGTATCCAGACATTTTTTATTTAGACTTCTTTGATCAATTCGAAATCAAAGAACTTTATTTTTTAAAAATATAATTAATATTTAGTTTGTTTTGTTAAATGTATAAAAATAAAATAATTAATTTATTAATTACAATTGTATTTGTTAATTTTTTGTCTATTAGAGTTAGTCCATCAAGAAGAATTGTTTCAATATTCGTTCCCTTTATTGTGATCCCATTCATATCGGTTCCCAATGTACTATTTTAAAACTTTAAAACTTTTGTTCCATTACCAAGTTATATCGTATTATTAGATATGCTACCAAAATTAAAAATTATTTCTTTCAAATTCTTTTCATCAGGGTTGTTAAAAGTTTCTTCTCCAAGTTCAAGCTGTTAATAAATAATAATCAAATAAACTATATAAAAAATATTATTATTTTATATTTACTTCAACAGTGGTTTATTAATTTGGTTTAAAATACGCTAAATATGTTTTATGACTGTACTAGTTAATATTTGCTGGTAGACTTACTAAATTTTGATTTTCTTATTTTAGTATATGTTAATACTAAACTTTTTAAATGGGATAGGGAAGATACTTGAGTGATTCTTCTTAACTATACACGTAATTAGAAATAAGACTATCATTTTCGAAAGTATGATAACAGTTTTGGTAAAATTTGTTCTGAATATTAATTTTGTTATTATAGTGGAAATATTTCGTATTCGACATACCAATAAGAACTATATTAATTTCATTTTAGTTTATTTCGTCCTTAAAAATTAATTTTTAAAGTTAATTTTAATAAAAAAATAAATTATTAATACAATATAATATTATACCAGTTTAGCATATGATATGATGGATTATTCTAAATTAAAATTTAGTATCAATTAAAATTCTCCTGAAGAAAATTTATATATTTCAACTTTTTCATAACTATTAATCAAAATAAAATTCTGGTGCAATAGTATGACAGACTTGATATTCGTTAATTATGAATTCTTGATTGAGGCAAGGAGAACTTGAGTTTCTGAGTGATATATATTTACTTAATATTTGCAAAACAGAGCTATTTATTTTAGAGATGCTGAATATTTAAAGCTATTTTCAATGCTTGATGGCAGCTTTTTGTTGTACAATTCTTCCATAGTAGCAGAAGGGTAATTTAAAGTCTTCCATAATTGCATTTAGTTTTAATAAACTATTAAATTACTATTATTATTTATGAGAATGGCTCCACTTATAGAGAAATTATCGAAAATTATTTTAGAGAATATTTTATTCATCTTAACTGTATTCCCCCTGTTACATTCAAATATTCAAATATGAATAGTTGTTTATCATCAGAAATAGATATGAGTTTATTATTAGTCGTATCTACTAAAACCTAGCTTATTTTATTAGTGTGGATCAATTAATTGTAAGATACCACTAATGAATTTTCACTATACTTAAATATAACTAAACGACCTTCATAATCAAAACTAATAGAGTATTTATTTATCAAATCTAAAACTGCGTCTGTAATTTTTTCTTTATGAATTCTATCGGAATTGAATAGTAAGTCGATATTTCCCAATATATTATTCGGTAATAGTCTGATAACAGATATATGTCTATATTCAATGCAAATCGAAAATTCGGGATTTACAGGATCATTGACTATACTTTTGCATTTTACATTATTCAATTAGTTTATTATTTATCCTAATTGATCTAGAAGATAAACCTATCCGTAATCATATGCAAGGATATAATTATTTAATTTATATACGCCTATATACTAGCTAGAAGAAGTGATATATGATTAGTTAATTTTATTATTATTAGTTTCCATTTTCCTAAAATAAAAATTTAAAAATAAATAAATAGATTAATTATACACTACTTTTTGATATTTACCAGTGATTTTGTTCAGAATCAATAACATAGTACTATTACTAATTTTATATTTCTATAATAAAGTTTTTTGATTCTGATGGTAACATTTGTATTTAGTTTCTTTAAGATAATACTTAGGAATACGGCATATAAATAACCTGTTCCTTATCATAAGTTATAATTAAATTTTCTTCTTAGTTGAAAATAGATTAAATAATAGGACTTTTGTGCTAACTTTAAAATTGATAAACAATTCGATTTTCAATAAAATTCCATATAACTATTTCTTTTTCTCCAATTTTTATCAACAAATTGTTTTAAAAATCTAGTTAAAAATATTAATTAATTAAAGCTTATTAATTAATAAATTATAATTTATGTTATAACCTTCTTTGATATCTATATTATTTCCGGAAAAGTTTTAAGAAGTTGAAGAAGTTAGAAGAGAATTTATGAGTTTATTATTTTCAAAATCATAAATAAATATTTCTTCATATCCACTACTCATTGAAAAGCAAATAATATAATCGTATTTTTCGCTATAAACCATGCTTTAAATTGCTATGTTTTTAGGTGTAAATTGTCTGTATAAATCTAAACTGTTAAGACTTCTGAATATGATAGAAAAGTTATCATAACTTACTAAATATTTATTTTAAATATTAAAATGTCATTGACTGTATCTTAATGGGCGGAACTAATAATTTTTTCTTGATTTCCTGTGCTTTGATTATATCTTCTAATTTATAATCCAGCCGAAACTAAAATAAATTAATTCAAACTATCATAAACTATTTTTCTAACAGGTAATTCAATTTAAAACTCCTTAATTTATAAATTAGAGTTAAAATCATATAAAATTATGAAATTTTATAGATCAACTGTAACTGATATTGCTTAGGATTCAATTACAATTCCGTCAAAAACTTCGTCTTTGTGATTATAGGTGTTTTATATTGTGTTTGTTTATAAATTCCATATTTTAACTGATTTATCTTTAGACAAGGTTAAAAAAAGTTGCTCTTTGTAGGTGAGGATCTTGGTAATAGCATTTGAGTGTCCATTTAAAACAGAACTTGTTTTGTCAGTCAAATTATGAATGATTAAATTTTTACTCGTATCACTGTTAAAAGAAAGGACTTTTTTCTTTCCTTCAAAAACTTTCACTCCAGTAATTCTCTAATTGTGAGATTCGTAATGTTTGACGAGCTTTTAAGAAACATATTCATATTAACTTAACTAATTGTTATAAACAAATAAACTATCCAAATTTCTATTTAAAATAATAGATTCAATATTTCCATTAGTCACAATGTTATTAGGAGAAATTTCTGAAATCGCCATGCTGTGATATTAGTATTGGCCAACTTTTCCATTAGAAAATCCTATAAATATCTAGTTCTTCTATTTGTTTACAGTTATACCCCCTGAGATAGTTAGACTTTGATTTAATATTTCTTGCACAACTATTTTATTTTATAGGAGATTGTATATCACCAGTTCATTGTAAATGCTATTTTATTCTTAAATTTAGAGAATTCCGATTAAATCATCTCCGTGTAAAACGACTTCCATAAATTTCTTTTTAAGCTAATTTTTGAATTTGAATGTTTGCAAATTGTAGTCCCAAACTACTACCATTCCGTCGCCATAAGTCGATATTAAAATTCCCTTTTTTTCATCGAGTAAGAGAAAATTACATTCATATGAATTATTATTTGATATCGGGGTGTAATTCGAGCTTGGTCTAAATCTTTTGACTATATTTTGCAAATCTTTATCATAAAAAACAATTTCTCCATTTTGTGTTGTTACCCCAATTATATCATTTGTATAATCATAAATGCTTTATTAAATGGAAGCTTGCCCTTACTATTAATTTAATTTGTTTAATTTCCATTCTCCATTAGAGGGAGATAAACTTCTCTTCTGCAATTATTAATCCACCATTTTACCATCTTCCTCTTGTTCTATTTAAGTGCTGTCAAAATCATCATATAAAACTCTTCTAGCACAAAAAAGTCCAAAATTGATTGCTCCATCTATGCAACTAGAGCAGGTGATTGAATTAGAACATATTTTACACTTATTAATGCAGGAATAGCACTGCCCATTATCGAAATAATATCTCTCTTTGCAAGCTAAACACTTTCCCAAACCGTTAGAATCTCTAATGCAATTTGAACAGGAACTAACACATGCTTGTTGATGACAAATTATTATTATATTTTTACAATAACTATTAATTATATAGTGAATTTACAATAGATTGTTTGGCAAGTACTTGAGCCTGGAGGATCAAATAAATACCCACTAATGCACTCTGTGCACTCGTTTGCTTAGTTGACACATTTTTTACATAAAGAACCACATTTATGACATATGTTGTTTTAAGATAGTAACCATCTAAACATTTTGTACAAGTTGAATTATTAGTGCAATCTTAACACCCAAGAATACAATTTAAACATTTATAATTGTCATAATAGAATCTTTTCTAGCAGGTGAAGCAATTATTGCTAGCCAAAGAATAACATGTTAAACAAGATGCATGGCAAGCTATTAAAAAAATAAAATGAATTAAAATTATCTATAACTAAATATAATACTCATAAATTAAATTTACCTGTTAAAATTTTATAGCAGGTATTTCCCACTAATTTGTATCCAGAAATGCATTCTGAGCAATTTCCGGCTGAAGTTTCACATTTATTGCATCCTAAATTACATTATCTACAAATCTAAGAGCCATCAAAATAATATCTAATACTACATTGTATGCAGATGCTAGTAACCAATTTATCACACACAGCACATTCGATATTGGGACAACTGGTGGTAGTTTCTCTGCAGTATTTTTCTGGGGTCTTAAGGTAGTAGTTAGCTTCACATTGCTCACAAACCTATATAGACTAAATGCAGTTAGCGCAACCCTACCCACATTTGAGACAATAGCCTGTGATTTCAGGGTTTGTTTGAGTAGGAGAAAGTATAAAACTTGGCTTACACTACAAACAATGATCTGGATCAGTTCCCTTACAGATATTGCACCCAATATCACTTTAACAAGTGGCTTTTAAATAAATATATATATTAAATAAAATATTTGTTAATAAAATAATATTTTTTTTTACGAATAAATTCACATTTATTAGAATTTAACTGATAACCCTGTTCACATTCTTGGCAATTATCTACCTGACCTTGGCATTTTTTGCATCCTACAAAGCAACTTTAACATGTCTATCCGGTCAAATAAAATTTGTCATTACATTTCAAGCATTAATTAGGTCCGTTAGTCAAACAAAAATCACAATTGGAGCCTGCCTAGCAAACTATTTTGACACAGTTATTTGGAGCTTGGTGTTGATATCCATCTATGCATGATGTACATACATTAGCTCCTGCGTCACATTTTTTACATCCTACTAAACAATCCTTGCATATACCTCCATCTTTGAATTGTGAGTTGGGACAAACTGTAAATAATTAATATTTTAAAAAAATATGTATTTTTATTGATTATATAAGGTCCTCTTTTACTTATTTCTTAACAAGTTTCGGCAGGAGTTAATTGATATCCTAATTTACAAGAAGTGCATTAATAACTATAGGTTTCGCAGGTGGCGCAAGAAGTGGAACATGGAGTACAAATTGAGTTTTGTAAAAACTCACCTGGTTCACAAAATATTAATTCACATTTTTGATTTCTTAGTTAATATCCATCTATACATTCAAAACAATTATCAAACGAAGTAATACATGCGATACATCCTGTAGCGCAATTACTACATGTGTTATCAGGTTTTAAATAAAAACCTTTATGGCAAGTTAGGCAATTATTTGATTAAGTACCTGAACAAGATTAGCACGTATTATGACAAACTATTAAAAAAATTTAAATTTTGATTCTATAAAATATTTTGTAACATATATATATTGTATATTTATTTACCTATATTTGTTACATATACAAACTACCATTTATACAATATTCCATTTTAGATATCAATACTATAGAAAAAATCATTAATATTGTTAAGCGGTCTTATTACTCTGCTAAAGGCAGATTAAACTTGTGATGTGTGAAGAATTTATTTATTTAAAATATCCCAAAAAAATATTTAGTTATGATTATATGTAATAACTCTACTTTAATATTAACTATCTAGGAAAACATTGTCAATAACTGTTTATTAACTTGATTCTAATTTACCAATATTATTCAAGGAACTTTTTTCCCAAATTTAAATATATTAATCATGATTAGTGAACAATAAATTGTTAGATATATATATCGATTTTATGGCTTTTTCTTCATTTTGTTTTGATATAATAATTCTTCCTTTATCATCTAACCAATTAACAATTCGACTGTCTTTAGAAATACTTAATAATGAGTCATCATATTTACTATAATACAAGTTTGTAATTTATTCTTTATGTATGACACCCTAGCTCTATTTAATACACAAATTAATTAATTATTTGAATTTTCTAATTAAACTACTTGAAAATGCAAATGCATATTAATATAATAAAATCAAAAAAAAAACTCTAATATAATATGTTTATAGTAATTTAATAATACCAATCCACTAAGATTTCCACATTATTTAAGTATCTTTTTATTTTGCAAATCATCTAATATAATTTCTTCTCCAAATATTATTAGCTAATTTTCATTTTTATAAAATAAAACCCCATTTATATTTCCTTTTTGCTTGTAATATATTATTTTACTTAATATTCTAAATTTATATATTCAAATACATAAACACTAGAATAAATATCATATAGAATCATTTTATTTGAAGAAAAGATTCCATCTTTTACGTTTTACACTTTGAAAATTTATTATTTCAAAAGATTTAAGCTGCCCTAGTCATTGATATTAAAATAGTCAATTTATATTTGATTGCTGCTTATTATTAGCAAAATTGATTTTGAGTCATTCCAATTATATTTTATTATTTTATCCTAAAAATGTTATTTTATGGTATTATATGCAAATTAATTGGAATATAGCTTTTAATACTAATTTATATTTTCCATTAGAATGATTTACCTAAATGGAAATTAGATCTTATAATATTTCTTATAGGTTGAAATTAATTTTAATTTCATTTTCCTAATAAATTTATACAAAAAGAAAATGCTTATTATTTCTTTAGAATTATAAAATATTATCTATCTTTTTGGCAGTTTAAATTATTTTGTGGGGCTACGATTAATTTTCTTTCTACCATACCACGATATAATTATTGGCGGCTACAGTAAAAAATAGTTGGCTTGATTCATCATAAATAACTTAAAGAATATTTCCCCAATTTGTGTTGGAAGCTGGGTATTGAATTTACTATTCTAGTTTATAATTGTAACAATAAAATTCTTAATTATTTCCTAAAGCAATAATGCATTTGATTGACTAAATAATGAGAACTACTTTTCCATTACTAAATCTAGCCTTTTTCTTCAAGGTAAAACTATGAAAATTTTTAATTTTAATATATAAATCCTTTTTGAAATAGTAGATATTTTGCTAAAGATGTGCAAAATGATTAATGCGCAAATTTTATTTATAAAATTAGAAATTCTATATTTCTAATTATATACTATTGTATGTTAAATAATTATATTATTTCTTATGAATGTTAAAATACCAAATTAATTATTTACTTCTATATATCCCATATTAAAATTTCTTCTTATTCATTAACAGACACAATTACATTATCGTTCTAGTCGATTTCTAATAATTTATTATTGGAGGCTGAAACTTATTATGTGCTTTTTATCACTGAAAAAGTTTAAATATCAAATTTTTTAATTTCTGGGAAATTTCCATAAAGGAGTCCATAATTTTCACCCAAATATTATACGCTATTATTCATTTTAATGCCAAGAATTCCTCCCTATATATTAAATTACCCTACTTCATTGAATACTGGGCATTATTATAAGGTATCGCAAGTTCTGCTTATATCATTTTGAAATTAATTTATGTCACAATAACTAGAGCATTCCTTATATTAAAAAATGTTTTCAATTTATGTAGAAAAATCTAAAATTATTATATTAATTTTTCTAAATATATTATATTAGAATTTATTATTCTTAATATTAAAAACAAAATTATATAGAAATAATTCATATAAAAACAGTAGATTTAGATTACATTATTTGATTTCATATATCTATTAGTCTCACAGTTTGATGTGCAAAATGAATTTATTAAGTTTAATCCAGGTTTGCATTATTCACATTGGTAATTTAGATTGCAACTTTAGCAATGAATATCAGACATACAATTTTAAATGCTTATCTTGATAAACATAATCACCAACAAACAAGTATAAAGCATATTTATTTTAAAAAATAGTATTTTTATTTTAGCCTTTGCATTATAACTAAACTTATATTTTTGTTTAAATAGATTGTATTGTTTTAACTCAATATTTTCAATTTTTTAAACAATATTTTTATTTTATTTTAATATTGTGTTATTATTTTATTTAAAGGAATTTTCTCTTGAAAACTTAAGTTAATACATTAATAATAATAATTTATTAAAGTATGCAAATTAGTCTTCATTATTATATTCCCTTAATTATTCTATGCAATTAGGAATAAATCGTATTTTAAGTAAACATCATTAAAATAAGCATTATTATATATTTGCTTTTATAAATATAGATATATAAACTATCTATCTTTTTAAGTGTATCATTTTTTTTTTAAATTATGGTAGAATATAATAATTTAAATATTTTTAAGTTATTTCTTATATTCTAATTATAATAAATTATTTATTGTATTAAGATTATTAAATATAAATATAAAAATGCAGACATATAATAGATTTCAAATATATTTAGATTATCACTATTATTATTCTTCTTCTTCTTCTTTTTCATTCATTTCCATTTTTTATTCATTCTAAAATTAAGTTCTTATTTGCATTAATATTACTCCAAGCATGTTTTTCCCTGTTTTGTTTTTTCCCCAACCCCAATAACTATCAAAGGGAGAGACTTCTATAATTTTTGCAGATCTTGTATTTAATAACAATTTCTTTAAGTTTTCGTGTTAAGAATATTTCGCCATGCAACATTTATACATTATATTATCTTTTTCCTATTCCCAATCACTTTATAATAAAAAAAATATTCTATATTTAAATAAAAAAAATAAAAATTAATACTATGCTTTGTATTACTTTCTCAAGGGGAATTCACTATCTCTCTCTCTTCCAGATTTGAAGGCCTCCTATGGAGTTTATAGTTATCTTATATATTCTTCTTTCTACGTTCCTGCAAATTTTTAAGCCTGAAAATAGTGCTCATTTGTATTCCATTTTTTCCCATCTATTGTTATTTATGCTTCATAGAAGTTGGAAAATTAACTATTCGTATTTTTTAGTCCCCAAAACTTGACTTCATTATATATATAATAGGCGTGGTTTAATCAATATTTTACATATTATTAATTTTGATGATTCACAATTATATATTTACTTTTATTAAATATTAGTAAAAATTTTATTCTAATATAAATTTGTATTGCCTAGTAATTCACCAAATAAACATAGATAAAAATAATATATTTCCTAAATCTGATAATTTCTATTGCTCCTATTAAGGGTAATAGATAATACATATAAAATAAAACTATAAAAATAAAGAATAATAACGCATAAAATACTTTAATATTTTAAAAATGAACTACAAAAATATAATTTAGTTTCCAATTTTATTATACTGAATAATTATAAAATATATCATTCCTATTATTGAATATTATTTTATTGCTTCTATAATTAGGCTCTAACCTTCATTAGTATCTCTCCTAATTTATTTTTCCCCAATTTATTTCTTCCCCAGCCCCAATAGCTATCTAAAGGAGAGGCTTCAATAATTTTAGCAGAACCTGTGTCCAATAAAAATTATTTTAAATTTTCATGTTGCGAAAATTTTTCCATACAACACAAATACATCACATTATCTTTTTCTATTTCCCAGTCACTTTTTTTATTAAAAAATATTATTTTTTTAAAAATATTGTATCAAATATTATAAATACCTTCTTAAGGGAAATTTATTATCTCTTTTTCTTCCTAATCTAAAAGCTTCCAAAGGAGTATTTAATTTTCTTATTGTTTCTTCTTTAGATTCCCCTGCAAATTTTTAAGCTTAAAAATAATGTTCATTAGTTTTCCATTTCTTCCCTTCTATAACTATTTCAGCCTAATAAAAGTTAGAAAATTCTCCATTTTTTCTTTACTTGGCCTCCAAAAGTGTACTTCATTTTCGATTATAATAGGTTTATTGAGATTTTTGATTTATTCCATTGAAGAATATTAATATTTGATGAGTTTGATTGTATTTAATTTTAATTATTTCATATTTACTAAATAGTATTTATTAATTATATTTTCTGATAATATCTGTTATTGTTATTTTAGGAGGGGTTCAATAGATAATTATTTATAAACCTAAATAAGTTTATAATAATTAGTTTATTTATTTTATATAATTATATCAGGTTTTAATAAATTATTTATCTATTTTTTATATAATTATATTATGTTTTAATAATATATTTATATATTTATTATATAATTATATAAGAAAAATAACAGTTTTTACTTAAGTATTCAAATCAAATATTATCTAGTAGAATCTTCCTATTATGCATTAGACTTTTACTCTCCTTTATCTAACAAAAAATTTCTGACTTTCATAAGTATTTCTCCAAGTCTATTTTTGCCCTTTTTATTTTTACCCCATCCCCAATAATCATCAAAAGGAGAGGCTTCAATAATGGTTGCTTATCCCGTATTCACTAAAAATTGTTTTAAGTCCTCATGTTGCTAAAATTTTTCCAAGCATCATTAATACATAACATTATCTTTTTCCTTTTACCAGTCACTTTTGAATTATTAAAAATTATTTAATTATATGTTTAAATAACTCTATATTAAAAGGCACACCTTCTTTTTGGGAATGCTTTCTCTACTTTTCTTCCCAATTTATATGCTTCTAAAGGAGTCGATACTATTCTTATTGCTTCTTCTTTAGCCTGTCCAGCATATTTCTGTGCTTGAAAATAATGTTCAGTTGTTTTCCATTTCTTTCCCCCCATGGTTATTTCCGCTTCATAAAAGTTGGAGAATTGACCATTAGGTTCTTTTCCAGGTCTCCAAAACCTAACTTCGTTATCAATAATTATAGGCTAGTTTTATGTATTTAGTTATTCCATAGATATTAAAAAATTATCTATTTCACAGAATTTTTTTTAATTATTTTTATTAATGTTATTAATTAATAAAAGTATTTTTAGAGATTTTAAAGTATTCTGATAAATTCCATTGTTTTTTAGTCTACAATGAGAATATAAATATAATTAAAGTATAATAAATAAATCAAAATATTGAAAGTTAATTGAGAGCTCATAAATTGCTTTTAAATACTGCTTATTTTTAAGCAACTTATTCCAATTTTTATTATTTTTCCATAACATTTTTATGACATTTAAAAAATATCTCATGCAGTTTGTATCCCTTATAGTTCGAAAGATCTCCTTCTAGAAGATTAAGTGTATAAGCAAAAGAAACATTTTGATGAGGTTCAAAGTTTAGCACTGAGCCTCCATATCCTCCCCATCCAATTCTATTGGGCATAATATTCCACCCCCTTTAGTAAAATGAGTTTCCATTCCAAATAACCCTTTGTCCTCTTCATAAAAAAAGATTATTTAATTACTAATTAATTTTATTTAAATATTACTTTTAGTTATTGGCTCACTGATAGCCTTGGCTATAGTTTATTCTTTTAAAAATTATTTCCCTCCAAATTAACCCTTATTTGCCATTATAGTTCCAATTTTAGCTAATCCTCTTGCACTAGCTTACCCTTTATAAATTGAAATAGTGTATGCCATTGCTAAATCTGGCAAAATATATAATAATATTACCATTTGCACTCGGAATTTCGCATTTTTTAATTTAATCACTATTGAAATCGTAAACTATTGCTTTTCTCATATTTTTAGGGAAAAAAAGTGTAACATATAGCAATTAAACAATGTTTAATGTGAAACATTTTTACCCAAACAATTTACAACTTTAAAAAAGAGACCATACAAAGTTTGTTTAAAAAAGTTGACTACAGTTTTGTAAATCTTAATCTCTGCAGCCTAAATAAAAATCTGCTTGTAGTGGTTCTGATAACTCTTCCCTGATAAATTATCCTATTGTTCTTTTTTTTGGATCTACTCTTCTAACAATTTCATTGATTATGAACCCTCTAGTTAAAGCATGATATTCCCTAATTTTTTTATTTCTGTTATATTTAATTGGTTTTTGATTTTCCACAATTTTCCCAATAGCATTTCTTTAAATTGAATGAGGAGTCATCATTTCCATTGTAATGGGTGAATCAAAATCAGGAATTCCTGCCTCATGTCTATCATAAAATTATTTTAATATAATAAAGTCATTATGCTAATATGTATATTTATTTACCTCATCAAATCTTCTATTAAAATATTATCTTTACCGTTATTTGCAAATTCGGGCCAATGTTAACTGATTTTATCTTCAAATTTAATGAGGCCTCTATCAACAAGCATAGTAATAACTATAGATGAAACAACTTTGCTAGAACTAAAAACATTCTAAATGGTATCTTCATTGTAATTAGCAACAAATTTTTTTTTGCCATGATTATCAATTTGGTACCCAACCAAATCGACAACTTTTTCTTCTTTAACATATATACAACATTATGCACCTACTTCCATTCCTCTTTAAAAATTTAATTCAAAATTCTCTCTGACTTGTTCATAACCCTTTTTAGTATACCCTTCTATTTAATATTTTGGTTTTTTATATCCGAATAAAGAATATGTCAGTTTATGCTAAGATCCTGCATTTTATATACCAAAAATTAAATACAATATGAGAGGAAGTATTTGAAATTTTCCTTAGAGAACTGCACAAGAACTTAGTAAAAATATTAATGCAAACTTTTAATGTAAATTCATTTTCTTTTAATATTATATCCTTATATTATTTTTATTAAATAAATTAATTTTAGAATAATTTTTAATATGTTTAGATTATTAAACGGTATATTCTAAAGAACTATTTTTTATATATGTAATCAAAATAGAATATCATATTTTTTCTATAGCATTTTAATATTATCTTAAGACATCTAATTATTCCTAAAAAAATAATAATATTTAACAAAAAAATATAAATAAAAAGGAAAAAGTAATAAATACTTTAAATTTATTTTTATTTCTTTCCATTAATGAGAATTTACGAGAATATCCATCTACATATTTAATTAATCTGTACATTATATTTAATTGCAACTTAGATTTATATTAATTTGGTTTAAATCCTTTAAGAATGTAATTTTTTAAATTAAGCTGATAAAACCATCTAAAGTAACTTTATTTCTCCTTTTGATTATTTATAAAATAAAATTTTTATGAATATTAATATATTTTTTTAATATTACGATATATTTAATTGAAGCATTTATAAGCATTTAACATCTAAATTATCCAAAAATTTTTTAGTAATAGATCGTTTAATTAAGTTGAGCTATTCAAAATCATAAATTAGTATTAAATTTTTGTTATTTTAGTTTGTTACTTTAATTAAAGAAACAACTATTTTAACTATTTATGCTTGCTTATCATATGAGATAGTTAAATTAAACCAAGCTCTGTCATTTTAGTATTGCTATAAAATATAAATAAATAAATGTTTAATTAATTTATTTATTTTATATTTTTACAAAAGATTGTAATTTAATCTAACTAATGTGTTATTAATAGGGACTATTTAGTTTATTTGTTCAAAAGCCTCTTCAGGTAAATCTTCACCACTTTTGTTTTTAATTTTAATAAAATTCATAAATAAATTAAAAGATTACAAGAAATTGGCTGATATTTATTATAAATCCTTAAGACTATATATTGCTTTTATTATTTTTATTCCCCCTTCTTTTTATATTCCATTTTATCCACTATCAAAATATAAAATATAATAATATTAATTGTTTAAAAATAAATTAAAAATATTATCAACCTAAAGTTAAAAGATAAGTTTTTCATATGCTATTTATTTTACAATGCTTTTTAAAACATTTCAGCAGTTTCATAATTTATATTAGGAATCCCACTTAATGAAAATTAAAATTAAATCAGTAAATATTTAAATAAAGTAATTATACCTGCAATTAACGATAAAAGATCTAATTTAAGCTAATTTTTGTATTGATATAAATATTTTAGTCATTCCTTCATCTGTCATATTTTAATTTTTTCTGATATAAATTTCTTAAATAATTTGTATTTTTATAACGTTATACTATTGTATTTACCCGAAGTTTAAATCTAAATATTATATTTCCTATTATCTATCTATAAACTAACTAAGTTGAATTAGTCCCTAATCATTTATATCATTACATCTTATTAAATATTATCAATTAAATTTTTTAGTAGCAAAATTTATATATTATTTGAATTACAATATATTCAAATTAAAGCTTTTCATTTATCCATTTTTAATATTTAATGTTTATTAATTTAAAAATGTTAAAGTATCGCTAGTCAATTGATTCTGTCTTTAAGATATGAATTATAAATTAAATTTTATGATTCTTTTTTTTTTTGTAATTTAAATATTTACTTATTACATAAGTTTTAAATCTAGAGAGATAAGAAAATTAAATTAAGAAATACATTTTAAAACATGTTTAGCCTGACAGTCTTATAAATTACAATACCTAAGATTTTTATATAAAAGGATTTAATTTTTCATGAAATTGTATATAAGTTACTAAATTTCCAAAGAGAAGCATTATAAAAATAGTAATTTTCCTAGCTTATCTCCTATTTAAGATAAAAATTATCCATTTTATAGATTACAATGAAACCATTCTAATTTAATGCTCAATTCCTATAAGCAACTTAATTATTCTATAAATTATTTGTCAAAATTCAACTGTATTATTTAATCTTTAAAGTAAATTTATTGCTAATTTCCTAATCCTACATATTATCTTGATTGATCATCTTCAACTTAATAATATTGCGTTAATGTTTATCTAGAAGTACCTTTTATTATATATCTTTTAGGTAAATATTCTTAAAAAATTAATCTTTAAAGCTTAGTATTTTAAACTGGAGTTATCAGTTTTTAAAAAGTAATATATAATTGTTTTTAGAAGGATTTATAATCTTGCATTTTTTTTTTAATTTAATGTTTACTTTTTTTATTAGAAATAAAAACTAAAAAATTAATAATTATAGTATTGAGTTATATTAAATATTATTCTATTAATGATTTAATATATTTTAATATTATAAATATATATTCATTATACTAGGTGATATTTTATCTTATTATTTGACAAGAGTTTGGACATTTACCTCTATAGTATTAGATTTTTATATAAAATGAAAAGAATATAAATATTTCCAAATGAACCATAAACAGAATATAGCATAAGAGGAAGAAATTCGTATTTCCTAAAAATTATTAAAATTATTATAATTTATAATAACTAAAACAGTTGTATTTACGGTAATACGATACTGATCATATAACTTAGAACTATTGTAAAAATTCCAAAAATAATAGATAATTTTTATATTAATGATAAACTATTCTAATTCTTCTTTTCATGAACTATTACATATAAGAATATATGATATATGGTAAAAACTAAAATTTTTATTGGAGTCTCTATTTTAATTAAAGTTAGATAATTTAATTTGTATACATATTTTTTATAGTACTAATATATACCTCTTATTTCAGGTAGTAATGGAAATAGAGTTATGCCTGTGATAAAAGAAAAAGTAAATTGTATATTTTTATTTTGTTAACTCACCATTGAATGCATTTAAAATAAATTCAATGGAATTAATAAAGCTTTTTCATGAACATGGAACCCGAACATAAAAAAAACTAAAGATTAAATGCAGGAATACAGAAATATTAGCTTTACATTTCTTTATTTATAAATCATTATCCATAAGGGCTAAAAAAATTAATTAATAAATGGCTAAGTATTGTAATTAAATATATAATATTTTTACCAAAGAAAAAATACAAATCATAATTATTGTATAATAAGGCTTGATATCAGGTAATACATTAAATTGTGCTATCTATACGACTCCACTAACTAATCCCCCTGATTCTTATCTACCTCTTAGTGAAATAAACCTTAGTACAACTTCCATAAAACAATATAAACTCCAGAAATTAGGAGCCCAATAGGCGTGAACTAATCCTCTTTAAAAAGGAAACAAACGAGAAAATATTTAAACTATTGTTTCTTTTTTTTCAAGAAAGGAACAAAGCTTATGAAAAAGACTATTATAACTAGAATTCCAAGTTGTAGAAAATTTTTAATGATAAATTTTAGTTAACTACTATTCTTTTTAATTTTTTCTATGAAGCAGTAGTTAAATAATAAAACAAAGAATATTTATGGAGCCTAATATATAAATTAGAAAAAAAATTTATCATTATATAATTATTATAAAATTATAAATATATTTACCACATATAAATATATTTATTTAAAATTTAAAAGAGCCGAAAACCATACCGCAGATTATAAATATTTTATTAATATATTTTTAAGAGACTAATCAATAAAATTCCTTATAATAAACCATTATATTAAAAATGGATATTATCAACTAATATATGTCCAAATTATAAAAATACTATTCCTATTTCTGCATATTTTACGTTTCCTGTAACTTATATACATTATTTAATCGCAAATAAAAATACTAATTCACTTATAACTACTGTTAATCTTTAAAATACCAATAAATGAATACTATTATAATTAAGTCTGACAGGCTTTTTTAAATAAAGAATTAATTATTTTAAAATATAATGCTTAATTATTACATCTAAAATCTCTATGTCTATGTAGTATGCAAAATATGATAACAATTTTTCAAAATAGGCAAAAAATGGTGGATAATCTAAGGTCCATTCTGATAAAGTCTGATTTAATAATTTATCAATAATTTTTAATACTTTTTTAGTAAATAAAATTATTTACATCATAATACCATTAGTCTATCGGTAAATTATAAGTTATTCTCAGCCAATTTCTGTGAACCTCAAAATCAGTACTATGACTTTTTTTAAGAAAATTATTATAATATTCATATTTAACAAATCTGATGAAATAATACTATGCTGGAATAAGAAGTAGCTTTACAAAACTAGATAGTATTATAATTTAAAATATGTATTTCATTCTTCTAGAAACTTGACACAATTAAAGCTAGGATATAAATTTAATTGTTTGTCTATTTGCTTCGATATTCTATATTTGAGTTTAGAATTTTATTTATATATTATTTTTAGTTTTAGATGGTAGTATTATAATAAAATTAAATTAAGTATATTAATAACTAAATTTTTAACTAGAAAAAAATTGAAATTAAATCGATTACAAATGTTTTGAAGAAGCTTTACTTAATATATAAATTTTTGGATTATAATATAGGGCAATAGATATTACATTCATTTTTATTATATTTAAGCATAAAAAGAAATTTCATTTTCATTATACTAATTCCCACATATCAGGAAGATTTTCCATTTATTTCAATTATTCTAAATAGAATACTTCTGCTGTAGGTAAATCAAAATTAACTAATCTTATATGTTTTAGTGTTATTTCAGCTGGTTATTGAAATGAATTTTCTTTTTCTTCTTTCTGATTGAAATAATCATGTTAATACTTATTTTTGATTTTATAATTTCAGATGGTACATATTTATTATTAAAAAATTCAGAAATAGCTTAAAAAAATATTTTAGCGCAGAGATCCTTGGGGAATCCAAAAATTCCACTGGAAATAGCAGGAAAACTAATGCTTCTAAATTTATTTTTATTTGCTAAAAATAAGCAATTTCTAACTGCATTATATAGAGATTTCATATTATTATTTTCTAAAAATTGTATTTAAAATACTTATTGACGAATTATATTAATTATAATATAATTTTACTTTCATAATCTTTCCAAATAGGACCCACTGCGTGTAATACTTTTTTTGAACACATATTTCCAGCATTGGTCATAGCAACTCCTCCTAAACGTACATCTCTTCCCATTATTTTTTGAATTTTATCACACTCTTTCTAAATTGAACTACCTCCCTTCGACTTAATTGCTCCCGCAACTCCTCCCTTAAATGAAAATTGCATTTTTCGATGATATTTATATTTTTAAATAAATAATATAAATTGGTACTCCTAACAGGAGTTATGCATTTGCTGCGTTCACTATAACATCAGAATTTTCAGTAGTTAAGTCAGCCTTTACTACATATACCATTCCAATTTGTTTGTAAGAAAATTTTAGCATTTCTTTATTATTAAATTCCACATTTTAATAGAAATTAGTTTCAAATTGATCTTATTTAGCCTCATTATTTTAAAGATATGCTTCATTAATAGGCACATTTTATTCATACTATTAATTTACTTCAAAATCATTAAAATCATACTCAGACAAAATTTGATCTAAATTACTATTACTATCTTATTTAAATTAATGGTTTTATTTATTTATATTTAATCTTTGATTATTTTATTAATAAAATTTTTAACTTTCTTTTTTTAAAATTAAAATTTATCTTCATTATAATTCTAATTTTCTTTTTTATTTTCATTTTTCCTATTCAAAATATTTTATTAATCATATTTCTATTTATTTTCCTATATATGTTCTTTTATTTCTATTTAATTGACACTCATTTATTACATTCTATTCTGAATATTATTTAATTAAGGATCATCTTATTATTAAAAACAATTATTTTTATCACTTCTTTCATAAAAATTTTTATTTTCTTTTATAACATGTTCATTTGTCTTTATTATTAATTTATTATCATTTTCATATTTCTTACTTCTCTACCTTTCTTAACCAATTTTACTATTCTTCATTTCTTCATTATTCATATTTTAAACTTAATTATATGATTAGTTATCTTCTTATTTAGAAGGAAATTAAACTCCAAAATCTTATTTATTCAATTTTTATTCAATTTCTTTATTATTTTTATTTTTAAGGATGTTTGGTTAATCTTTTCGAAATGTATTTTCAGATTGTATATCTACAACTGCTTTCATAATCTAATCCTTAGTATCATATAAGCTTGAGTTTAAATATAAAGGAGATGTAATATCTGAGGCAATTTTTTAGGTTTAAGGTATTTTATCTATTTTTTCAACCTTTACACTAACTTTTTACCCTTATTTTTTTTTTGTAACATTTTTTAAATTCAAAAACTTTATTTTTTAGTTTTATTTCTATTTATTTTTTTTAAGATTTAATAAAATAGTAATATCTATCAGTATATAAGCTATATTAATATCAGATTATTATAATAAATGAAATATATACTTTATTAATCTTATATTTTAAGTAGTGAATTGCAATATATAATTAATATATATTAAATATTATCTGCAATACAAGTTTAAATAGAAATAAAATAATAACATTAAAAAATTAAACAGAAAACGTACGTATGTAATGTTCGTTCGCATATAAATATTTCTTATGATTCTCTAGATTTATCTCTTTTATAAATAAGATAATTAAATAATTATTCTTAAAAAATAAATTTTCCATTCAAAATATTCTTAATCAAATTTTTGTTAATTATCAATATCACTGTGTGCATATAATTCAAAGTCCTTTTAATTGTCCATATTTGATATGAGGAACTTAAGATAATTCAAAAACTATATCTCTATTTCTTTATCTTTCCTTTTCCTCTTCATTGAGTCCATCTCCAATGGGAACATAGAATCCAACAGTGTTTGCGTTATTGTAACTGTTTGAGGAATAAAAAAACCAGGAAGCAAACCCAAGGAATGCTCCTCCCCAGAATCCGGCCCAATACATTTTGGGGTGCCATAATAAACTAGCAGCTCCCATTCCATACAATCCATATCCGCTAATATGGTCAAGGAAAGCTCCTCTATTAGAGTTAGGAGTCCATACTAAGTGGTACCACATGTACCAGGTTGCTCCGACAAATCCTCCTACAGTGGCGTAAGGAGCTATAATATATTTAGCCATTTAAAGACCTCCAAAATTGTTGTCTTTAGCGAATTTAAACAATTTTTTAAGAACTAAGGTAGGGATTTTTTCCTAAGTCAAACAAATACTGGTTCCCAATAATCCTCCAATAAGAGCTCCCTTGAAATAAATAAAAAGTAAAGCTATATATTTATTGAAAATTATTGTTGAATCTTTATTTTATAATATTTTATCTGTTATATTATATCTTTAAACCGTATTTATCAAAATTCTTTCTCATTTAAACTTTATTTATTTACTTAAATTATAAATTAAAATTATTTCTTGACTATTTGACATGTTTTTATAATATTTTTAACTATAATTGTTTATCAATATTATCAATTTTTTTTTCTTACTTTAAGAGCATATTTAAATGTGTTTTTGACTTCCCAATGAGGGTCGTAGAGCATATCTCTACAATCATATATTTATTTTGTATAGCTATCAGATTATTTAGGGTGTAAGAAATAATGCTCATTTTAAGAAGGTTATTGCAAAAATCCTTATTTATGAGCATCTTCGGTTCCTTAACTAATGGGTAATATTCCTTATCTCTACATGATATTGTAATATTTTATTTTTAATTTGTATTGCTTCTTTCTAAATATTACTAACTTTGTTTATTTGCTAATATTTTTACAATTAATTGCTTATTTAATAAGATTATTAAATATAGATTATTTATAAGTAATATATACAAATATTATTGGAGTAACAAATATATTGTGAACAAGAACAACAATAAATAAAAAATAATTTACATTTTTTATTCAATAATATTGTAAATTGAAATCAAAATTTTGTAATGCATTTAAAATATAATTTATTATTATTTTAAGATTTATACTAAAGAACTTTCCTTATTTTTATTAAACTATATTAATTTTTCAAGCATTTTAATAATATTTTCTTACATATAATTTATAAACAATAACAATTTATAAACTATTAAAATTATATGAATAACTTGCCGTATCAACAAGTTTAAGCTAGTGTAAATTGTTTTATATAAATTTTAATTTACTTTATAGATAATTTATTTATATATAATGGTTTTATAAATAATAATAACTTTGCCAAAATTTATATTCCGATTTATAAGAATTTTATTTAAGTGAATAAATAATATTATTATAAATAATAAGAAAGACGGTAATAATATATTTTATATAGTTTGAAGTTAAAATAAATTATAAATTAACAAAGAAAAAAAAAAAATATATAGTTTTTATATTGAATAATAAAAATTCTAAATATATAAATTTGAATAATTCTATATAAACACCAGTTTTTAGAATGTAAAAACCTTAAGATTTAATTTATTAGTCTCTGAAAAAATAATATTCTCACTAGTTAAATGATAGAGAGAAAGATATTATTAATATAAATAATAAATAAATGGAATATGTAGTATAGTAATAATAAAGTTAAAATAGGTTAGTAGCTGACTTAAAAACCGTCCACGATTCTTAAATTTAATAGAAATATCATGGTACAGACAATATAAATAAATCATAATAATAAAAGATAGAAAATTCGTACCCATAAGACTAAATTTCTATCTCTCCATGTATACAAGTAATATAGGAGAAAGTACCTTAAGTTTACTCTTTATCTTCCAAAAATGGGAGTTTATATAAAGAATTAAACGATTAATAAGAAAAAAACAGAGATTTATATAGTCATTTATAATAATAAGATATAGAAACTTAATCTGGAGAAGCTTTTTGTGATTTTTAAATCTAGTGCAACAGTTTCAATACTAAAAAATAGTAAAAAGGGTATAAAATGAATTAATAGAATTCAAATTTAAATAGACCCCAATCTTCAAAATAAAATAAAAATGTAAAATAAAATTAGTAATAAAATATTTTTTCAAGCAAACATCCTGAATAGGTTTCCCACAATTTTATAACCACTCAAAACATATTAAATACAAAACCTTCCTACATCTAAGAGAAAAATCTAATGGGGTAAAGCATCTTGTTTTAGCAATAGTTGTAGCAATAATAGTATGAAGATCAGTAAAGAAAACTATATCAAATATAATAACATTACTTGCAATAAAAACAAATATAAAATTAATCTCAACAACAATAATATACATATAATCCTTCTGATATCAGTAGTAGTGAGTTAAAATATTATTAGCAATAAGTCAATTAGTTATATTCAGATGATAATAATAATAAAAAAAAAAATAACAGAAATAGGCACATCAGAGATAATCTCTCAGTTAAGTCCGAGGTACCTATAACTTGGTTTAAAATAATAAAAATAACGATTTTATCCTGTGTGATAGTTTAGAATCTTCTCAGCTTTAGCATTTAAAAAATGTCCCAATTCATTCATAAAAAAAAACTTTCTTCTGTAAAGACAATCCCTAAAGGCAAGGCAAATTTAATTACTAGAAAGATTATAATCCTATTAAAATGGTTATTTTCCAATAAATAATGCAAAATCGATGGACTAAAATTAAATGCAGTTGACTGAGTTTTTTCCCGAAAATCTGTCGCTTTCTGCAAAATATATCCCTTTATAAAATAGAGAATCTAGCAAATAAGTATTGGGAAATATGATCGATTCATCTCATAATCAAGATTCTAACAAGTTTAGTTCTGCAATTATTAACGATCTAAATAGTTAAGTTATATAAAAGAAGACTTCATTGTCTAAACAAAAGCAATTAACAAAATAAAAAAAGAAATCAGTTCCTATTGATATGGTTGTATAGTCTTAAAATATTTAATTAGATTCTTTTAAAAAATCACTCAACCAGTAAAGTAATTCTGTCAAAAAAAAGAACTCTATAACTTAAAATTCTTCTAAAATAACATCTTCTTTTTAAGAAAATGCAAAAAAATCAATTTAAGGAAATGCAATCAGTCTGTAACTTTAAAGTCTAAAAAATTAAATTGGATTAGCTACTTAAGAAGAAGATTTGCAATTGATAGAGTTAAAGGATAAGGTGATACTACAAAGTTATTTTTAAACATAAATTGTATCACTGATACAAGCATTGGGAAAAAAAGATATGTATTATAGCTAACTAAAAGATAGCTAAAATTTAGCTAATTCTATTTAATGTATAAAAAATACGAAAATTAATAACTCTTTAAGTTAAAAAATGATTGAACAGTATTTTATTAAATTAAAAAAAGTAGTATATACTAGAGGAAAGTACAGATATCGAGATAAAATAGGGAATTATTTATATAATCAAGTGGTAAAATCAATGAATTACGATGTTAAAAAGCAAATGGCTTGGGTAAGGGAGTAAAAGTAAAGAAGATAAGCTAAAAATGCATAAAATAATTAGGAAGAAGAATCTGATTCTTCAGAAGAAGAAACAGAAACTCCTACATCTAAAAAAAATCAAGATATTACAGATTTGGCAAAATGGAAAAGAGTTAATGGATACGATCCCTATGACAAAGTGTTTATTATAAAAGGTAATTAAAATTTTTATATTTTCTTTTAAATTAAAATATGTATTTACATAGGGCAGTATTCGGCAATTAGAAATGCTTTAGAAGAAAGGGGCTGGGTCGAAAACCCTGATTGTTATTCAACATGTTTTGATTTTAAATACTCTACTTAATAAAAGGATATACCTTATGATTACTTAAAGGATAACTAGATTGTTAATCATTATTAAAATCACGAGGCCTTAACTTCTAAATATGGTTTATGCAAAAATATGAAAACACTAGCAGCAGAAAACGTAGATTCTGATAAATTTTATCCTCGTTGCTATGATTTAGGAGATCAGTCATAATTCGACGACTGGCTGGAAGATTATAAATATACAAGAGTACAGTTTTAATATTTTTTTAATAATTAATTTATTAAAAGTTATTTTTTTAATATTAGAATGAAAGTATGTTAAAAGTTTTTTAAAAACATTTAAAAAAACCCGACTTTTAAATAACAAAATAAAGTGAACTTAGAATTAGATTATGTGTAAATATTAGTCAGAGAAGATTCAAAGATCTTTATAAATAAATAGATTTAATTGTAAAAGGCTTTTAAAAAAATTTAATTTTCCTAAAATTTATCATTTCATTATTTTTAAATAGGCAAATGATATATATCCTGTCATTTCGCCCTCAGAATGGGAAATAGTATGGAATTCTGATATAGATTTGCATTAAACATGTATGGTTTTCTTAAATATTGAATTATTTTATATTATTTATTATATTTTTCAAGCACCTTAGTAATACTAAATGATGATGAATAAATTAATTTCACAGCAAAAAAAGAAGAAGAAAAAATGCTAATTATAAAATATAGATAAAAATGTAGACATTTAGGGAAAGTATCAATGTTAAGATGATGGTGATTTAAAAAATACTTATTGTTAAAATAATAATATTAATTTGTAATCTAATGATGAAACAAGTACTAACAACAGTTCTGAGAAAGAAAATGGTTAAGAATCTGAAACATAAAAACGAAAGCAAGAACTGATAGAATTAGTTGATGCTGCACTAAAAAAGTGCTCTCAGCATGATCCATAGTATGATTTAAATGGTCATAAAAACATATGGATCTTAAAACCAAATTGTAATAATCATAATTATTTATATAATTGAATAAGCGCCTATGGTTTATACTTTTAAAAAGGGTTGAGTAGAGGACGAGGAATTAAATTATTTAACTAATTTGGGAAAATTATGGATCATATTGTGGGGAAAGACACCTAATATGTAGCATAAAAATACATAGAAAATCCTCTTCTATACAAAAATAAAAAATTTGATATAAGACAATGGATATTGGTATAAGATTACTGCCCACCAAGAATATGGTTTTTTGAAGAATGCTATATCAGACTATGTGGAGGAGAATATAATCCTGAAGATATTCAGAATAAGTAAGTATTTATTTACTAAATATATTTATTACTTATTTTGTTATCAGGTTTATCCATTTGACAAACAATAAAATATAATAATAAAACAATGTTGATAAACCCAAGTCATCTGATTTGATGATTTCTCAAGAATAATTTGCGGCGTATCTTATGGTAAGAAAGCTATAAATAAAAAATAACAATTATTTATCAAATTTAAAATGTTAAAAAGACTTTGGAATGCAACAAGGAAAAAAGAAACATATTTTACTAAAATATACAACCCAAAATGAAGGAAATAATTATCCACTCTGTAAGAAGCTGCACCGATCAAATGGGAGGAAGAAAAAACTCCATGGAGTTGTTTGGATATGACTTTATGATAGATGAAAATTTCAATCCCTGGCTAATAGAAGTAAATTCTTCTCCTACAATGGAACATTCCACTTCTATTACTGCTCGAATGTGTCCAGAAGTTTTGGAGGATCTGGTTAAAGTAACAGTTGATTATTCGTCTGCAAAGAGAGGAACTAAAAAATTTGTGGATACTGGGAAATTTAAACTAATTTACAAAGGGGAAAACAACATTTAATCATAGTTTTATAAAATTTTCGAAAATAATAATAAAAATTGAAATTTTTTTTTACATAATAAGTAAATTACTCATTTTATATAAATAATTAAATTAAATATATAAATATTTATATTTTTTATAATTATATATCCTGTAATTTAATACAATTATAATCTTCACATATATATAATAGTAACTAATATTGCTAAGAGTAGCAGGTGAAGCAAGCTAAAATTAATATTTTTAGAATTATTTTCATATCCTGGGTTAGGGAGTCCAGAACACTTTACTGTACAGTCCATAACTCCTTTTACTTCTGTTATTTTATTGTAAGAACATTATTGTACGCATTCTTCAAGTACTTAGTTAGGTATTATATATCCTGCTTCATGTTATTCACTCCTAAATAAGAATATATAAAATTAAAATTACCAATATATAATCAATAAATATACATTTATTCAGTCCAAGCGATGCAACTTTTTTATGTTGACATACATACAAGCCATTTTCTACATGATTCTTTTTATTCTGAAGAGCCATCTTAGCAATGAACTCTCTGTTTACAATTTTATTTCATACAAGTTTAATACTCTTCATATGTAATATTCTAATATGCTTTTAAAAATGCATTCTAATTTTATGTTATTTTACTGCTTTTCTGTTAAATATTTGTTTATTTTGCAGGTACATATTGAACAGCAATACAAATTAATATTTATATTAAAATTATAATTTTTATTCCCTTCATTATTTATTTATTTACAGAGAAATATTTTTATTTCTATCCAGTTATTATTTAATTAATTTTATTATTAGTTTATAATTTAGAGTAATTTCTATTTTATAATTTGTAAAAGAAAATATATGATAAAAAAATAAATCAGCTTTTATTATTATTAATCTATAATACTAAATTCATCAAAACTATATATTTAAAATTTAATAATATCTAGTTTGTATTAATACATTTGGATAAATAGCATTTTAATAAGATGACTATGATTTCGATTGTTTTAAATAGCATAGATAATTTTACTATTATTATTAAAAGATAAATTAATAAAATTAAATTGGAAATAAAATGTTTTATAAATAACATATCAAATAAATTGTTAAATAATTGTATTAAATATAATATTAAATAGTATAAATAGCTTTCTCATAATGGCATTCAATATTCAACTTTTAATATATGCATTAAATAGAATAATAGTAAATATAAAAATTATATAGAAAAATAACAAATATATATTTTATTATAATTAATAAAACAAAATATGACAGAAATTAAAATTTAAATGTAATCTTAGAACTCTTTTGAAGAAAGTAGTTAAAAGATTGTAAACCGTTCTCGAAAAATTTCATTAACACCCTGCTGGCAGGATTTTCTTTCAAAGAGCATATTTCAAATATTAAAACTATCAGTTTAACATAATAAATATTCATCAGGAGGAATTTATTAGTATTATCGCTTTTTTGATTATTTTAACGACAAAGAACTAGAAAAATATAAGAATGACAAATCCAAATATAATAAATAATTAAAAGAAATATCTGAAAAGTCTCAATTTACTGATGTAATTTAATTAAAATATTATTATAATTGAGGAAAATTAATTGATTAGATTTTCTGAGCATTTCTATAATTATTATTAGATGAATGCTTCACAAATAAATAAATTATTATAATTCTCAATAATATGAATTATGCTGAAGTTTCAATATCAACATAACAATATATTTATCCATTTATTTTTAATTTTTTGCAGTTGGAAATTTTATACAAATATGTGGGGGGAGTGAATTTAGAATTGAAGAAAATACTTAAGTATAAAATATTAAAATAATCCCTGCCAGATGATTAGCGTTTATAGGTAACATAGATAAAAGATATAATTTTTAAATTTTAATAATATTATTCATTATAGAGTACATATATTATTATTATAAAAATATTAGATTTTATTAGAATTTACTATTATTTCATATTAGATTTATACATTATTATCAAATTGCAAATAAATGATCAAAAACAATGACCCCAATTATTATTTATTGCTATCATAAGCTGATATCCCTGAGTCTGAGAATAAAAAAATTGAAGTGGTAAACTAATTAAAGTAGTTATTTATAATATAGGCTTTAATGTATATTTAATTCATATTTTAGGATATAAAAAGATTGTAATTTTCTTAATATTAAAAATGCCTATAAAATAATAATGAAAAGGATTTTAAAGAGTCTTGTTATAGAATTTTAAAGGCTTATTTTAGAAGAAATCCAATAATTGGATATTGCCAAGGATTTCATAATATTGTGGCTAAAATATTATCCCTCGGATTTATGGAATAAGTATATTTTTTTTATATATCCATAACATATCATAATTTAATTTACTGGTAATTTTTAGGAAGCCTTTTGGGTGTTTGTACATATTATAGAAAATTTATTACCAATTGATTTTTATTAAGGCTGGCTATTTGGTATTGTATGCCATCAAAAAGTGTTCGAAATTATATTTAAATATATAGACGAAAGTCTGTATAAGAAACTATAGGAGCAATAGCTGAATACATTTGCCTTACTATTTGCTTAATTTGTTTGTTTATTTACTCTCCATACAAATGAAAATGTAATTACTTCCCAGCAAAATAAATTAAAATTTCACAAAATACTATTAAATTTACAAATTTTATTAATAGATTTAAAATTTGGTATGGGACTTACTATTTGTGGAAGGGTATACGGCTTTATATAAGATAGGGTTTGCGTTGATATAAGAATAGAAAAGTATATTCACTGATAAATCTGGTAAATTTATTTAGAATAAATTATTATAACATTCTAAATATATTTGTAAATTATAAAGAAAAAAATATTACTATGAAAATATTAAAATTCGAACATGCTTTAGAATCAATGAAAAATACTGACCACCTAAGGCATAGAATAAGTAAGTATCATATCTCAAAGAAAGGAATTAGAAGAGCATTGTAATTGGTAAAAGATTAAGTGCAAAATGATTTATAAAATAGATAAAATTGTTAATATTAAAATGAAAAATGTGAATGTTAAATTTATTGCAAATAATTCACAAAAAATCATCAATCAGAATATTACGATTAGATAGTGTATAAAGAAAAGTAAGAAATCAAAATAATTGATGATCATTTTTCGGGGGAATAATAAATGAGAAGAAAATAAATTTCTTAAATCTGTATATAAAATAGCTCAAGTCATAGTGATGATAGTGATTCTTTAAATAATCTATTAATTTACCGCAGTTAGCATGAGTGCTAAAATAAATAATTTAAATAAGAATAATAAATTGAAAACAACAGAAAAAGCATTAATATGAGTAATACATTTAGTTCTGAATAAGCAATAGAAAATAATTAATAAAATCCTGATAAATTAGATATGATAAATGAAAAATAATATAAAGTCTCAATAAATGAAATAAAGGATTAAGAATCGGATTGTTCAGAAAATGATACGAAATAAATTTTAAAATAGCTAGGGTATTAAGAAGTAATAACAAGGTCTTCAACAAGTGTAGATCTTTTTGAAGATTTTATTAGAAGATAAAGTATAATGATTGATTAGAAATCTTTTCATTAAAAATTAGCAGATGATGATAATAATATAAATATATAGGAAGAAATCAAATCAGATAATAATAATAAAATAAAATAACTACTCATTATTAAAGTGATAAGAACTAAGATATTTTATCAAAAAGTTAAACATTCTTTGCGGATTTTGCAATATTTTAATCTAAACAATAATATTGAAAATAAATTTTTTGTATTTGATAATTTATTAGTGTGATTTTAAATATAATATTATTTACCATGAATTTCAAGCTTTCAATTATAAATATAATAATAAAATATATAAATATTTACTTATAATATATAACCTATTTTATATAATACCTTGTTAATTTATTTATAAAAAATGATAATATTTCATTCACTATATTTTGAAAATCTAAAGTCAGTTTTTTATTAATTTTTTTTATTAAAATTTCTAATATAAAGTATTACAATAAATATAAAAAAATGAAATCCACAATAATAAAACCTCCTAATCCTCTGTAATTTAGATAATCAGATATCAGAATATTTTTAGCAGGTTCAATTGAATAGGGAAAAGCCGAAAATTGGTAAAATGCAATTATTGAAAATTTATAAAATGAAAAGAGACATCCTGATTTGAAAACTAAGAATGTAATAGTTTTCAATCCTAGGAGAGAAGAATGGGATTCTACTTGGGAATAAAGCTTACAAAATAGATAATTTACTGATTAGGTTAATTGGGAATTAGCAGCTTTAGAAAATTCTGATTTGATTATTATGTACATATAACCCGATACAAAATCGCCAATTTCGCTTTTAGAATTTGGAATGTATGCTAAATCAAATAAATTAATTGTATGTTGTAATTTAGCTAATTAAAGTTTATTATTATATAATATTATTTATTTTAAAAAAAACTATTACAAATATTTTAAAGGTCCTGAAGGATTTTGGAGAAAAGGAAATGTAGATGTTGTATGTAGAAAATACAAAGTACCTTAGGCTAGAGATTTTGATGATTTAGAAAAACTAGCAAAAATTAAAATTGCAGAAATTAGTGGAAAAAAACTTGCTGGTAATTTAATCTATATACTAGTATCTTTAATTTCTTTCATTATGCTAGTATTATACATATAATCTTTATTAAACAGATGAATATAGCTAAACTTTACTCTATTCACTTTAAAAAATATTAATATATTTATTATATAACTTTAATTAATTTATTTGAAATTTTTAAAAATTTAATTTTTGCTTTTGAGTTAAATTTTATATATTTGTTTTAAATTGTCTAAAAGAAAAGTATTTATTTAAATTGTTGTGATCTATCTATTTTTAAACATTTATGTTAGTTTATTTTTAGTAATTTATATTTTAAGTAAAAAACAATAGAATATATCAGATATCGATTAAAATTATGGTTGAAATTAATTCATAATTTTGAAAAAAAAATATTTTCTCCTTTAATAAAATAGATTACTTTCATTAAGAAGATTATTTATAAAATATTTTATTTTATTATTGCCTTTAATTATTATGATCTTCATATCTTAATAGTAATCCTTGTAAAAATTTGTCAAATTTATTATTTCTATTTTTAGAGTTGTTATATTTACTTCCTACTAGCAAGCCCTCCTTAATTTTTTTTTACATTTATCACAAATAATAGAAGAGACAGAATTAAAGTTAAGTGAGCGTATATAATTGATTTAAAAGTTTTTCTTAAGTAATATTATCAATTCTGTATAAATATAAAATAAATTAGAAACTTAAACTTAACTTGAATAAATAAATTATTCATAAATTAAAACAAAATAAAAAAAACCAAAATATTATTATATACTCAATTTAAGTAATCATGGGATGCGGAACTTCATCTTCTATTAATCAATCTTAAATAATTCAGCCTAAGAGAGGGCAAGCAGTGGTCAAAGTGTAGACTGAAAATGGGAAGATTTTTTAGCTGGTAGTGGTTTTATACTAAACCTTAATATAAATAAAATTTCAAATAGAATTATTAATCGGTACATCTTGGGAAAACTAATAGCTGTACTATTTAAATAATGCGGAAGAATAATTATCTGATTCCATGCCTTTGCACCAAAGTGAGTATAAAAATGGATTTTTAATAAAAACAGTGCCGAATAAATACATTTTCAGCGAAAGTAATCAAAGTTTGTTGTGCTAAACTGAAAATTCTCCACAACAATAGAAAAATAAAAGAAATATCTCATACAAAAGACACTCGGAAAAGCACTTAACTGATGTTTAAAACACTATTAACCTATGGAAAGTGGAATAATAAGTAAACCAACGATCAGTTATGTAAAATCCTTAGACAAATCACTCCGATTAGAGTGATATAGAAATTAACGTAAAGGTTGGTGATAATAATAATAACAGCAACGAAAGTTGTAACTCAGATTCAAATATTATTTCCATCAAATCAATAGAAAATAATTAAAATAATTGCTAAAATCCCGTTGAAAATAATTCTAATAATGAAAATAGCTAATAGGAAGACTTAAACTTAACGATATAGAAGTAAATAATTTTGAATGAAAATTAGGAAAAAAATAATATAAATAACAGTCAATAAGGACTATTTGTATGTGTTTAGGCCAAAAAAATAATTTTTATAGATATTCCAAACTTTGACACTGAAACGATGTTTAATTTTAAGCACAGAGTGTTCAATTTATCAGGAATTTATCCTAATTCTCAAACTTATTTATTTTAAGGAAAAATATTAATAGATGATTAGGATTTTAGAATTTCAGAGCTCGGAATAAATAGTGGGGATACATTGAATTTGGATTATTAAGTGCATACTAAACCATAATATAAGTAATTATTGAACAGTATAGATATATAATAAATGCAATACTAATAGTATTATAACTAAAAGAATAAATTATAGTACTAATAGTTAATGCAAGACTAAGATAAAAACTAAAATGATTAATTAAATAAATAAGAAGATTTACCACGTAGTGATATAGATAATTAAAATAAAACAAATTTGAATTAAAATATAAATTAATAGAAATAATTACAGCCTCAGCAATAGTCATGAGTTATAAATTTATTAATTAATATAAAATGATAAGTTATATATTAATACAATATCTACCAATCTAAATAATAATATAGTTAAATATTTTATAAGTAAAAATGTTAATATTTAATTAAATAAAATTGTTTATTTATACTATAAATTCATTTAAATTTTCAAATTAATCAAATAGTAAAAGAATAAACAGTTTTAGCAAAAATATGTTTTTCTAATACTGCTTTAAATTTTCTTCCCTCATCTACACAGCCCATTTATCTTATTTCATTTAAACTATTAATAAATGCACCTTTAATTTTCTATTCTTCTTCGTCATCGGGCTTTTATTCCATTTCTAAGTTATTTACTGCTTCGTGATTTTCATTTAAATTTATTTCTTTTATTTCCACTTCTGTATTTATATCTTATTATGTCAGTCTATTATAAAATTACTCATAAGCTTTGTTTATAGGTATTTCTCTCCCATATCCCTAATAAAAAATTAAAATCAGAAATGAAAATTATATTAAAGAATTTAATATTTTATCATCTATCTACCATAAATATGTCTAATAAAATCGATGTATTCTGAGTTTGATTTTCAGTAAAATATTTCACATAATCTTAAAGAAAATCTGGTTTACAAACGTTTGTAAATGATTCTTAGTCGGAATACACAAGTTCTTTAAATTCAGTTTAAATTTATGTGTACACCTAAACAATGTTTTAAAAAATGAAGGATTTTAAAATATCTATTAGGGAATTTTTCATATCTGACACCTTTTTAGCTGCTGAATTTTATGCTCCACCTCCCATGAGAATGTCTTCCCTCGCTTGCCTTTTACTCATTTTCTGGGTAGAAGATGGTAGTGCACTTAAAATATTTTTTTTAAAGAAAATAATTTTTACGCAACCTCAGGAAAATCGTTTTATAAAATTTTTCCTATCTACGAGGCAATTTCCTATACGTCATCGGTGCAATTCGCATCTTTTTCTGGTAGAAGAATGCAAATTTTGCTTTCTCGGTCGTAAGAAAGACACTGCAAAATTCTTACTGTGACATTTTTCAATTTTATAATATTTTTGTAAATTGATTTCACATTTTGTATCCCTTTCTGCAATCTTTCTCTCAGAAGAACATATTGCTTTATATGAATGTTAGAAATTTATTTCGGCATCTGATTTTCAAAATTTTCTGTCACAACTTTAAGACTCATCATTACGTCAGCTTTGGATAAATTCGAAAAAATGTATTGCTATAAACCAGATTTAATTCTTCTAGCATTTTCTTGGTAAGAGGAGCAGGATAATTTGATATTTTCTCCAATTTATCTTAAAAATTGAATAAAAATATAAATAATAAAAGAATTTTGGTTTTAAATGCATACAAATTATTTACAAATAGATATCTCTGGAAAATAGAGGCAAACTATAATTTTAAATAATATTTAAAATTAATTTATTGATTAATTTTTGAGAATTGCAAAAATCATGCTGAAAAAGTTAGAGTGAAGGATTAGATAGGAATACTTGTCTATTCGCAGAGGTGGGTAAAATTAAAAAAAATTAAAAGCAAGCATATTCATCTTCACTGTATTCTTCATCAAGAAATTTCGCAATTAATGAAAGTTGTGATGAACTCATATCGTAAACATTGTCAAACAAGAATATCATCGAAATTTTCTAAAAATCATCTTAAATATCATCCTTTTTTTGTTATAATATATATTTTTTATATATAAAATTGATCTCTCCTTAAATAGAAGTCAAAATATCAGATATATTAGCTTTTCCAGTATACCTGTAGATATAAATAGACTTTTTACAAAACTATGTATAATTTAACTATAATTTATTTTACCTGTGAATAGTTATTTTATTTAAATCATTTAAGGGACGCTTTTAAGTAAGATAGGTATACAAAAATTCATTAAACTATGCAAGTATATGTAAATGTGTTTTTTCTACTTGTAAAAAAATAAAATTCAGAAAATAAGCTAATTCTTTTTTTTTTTCCTTCGACAGATTTCAATATTTATTCACCCAGTTTTTTAAATTTTTTTACAGTAATGAAGTAACCATTTCCGAAATTATTTTATTATAAATTTAGTACAATTCAATTCCAGACTATTCTTATAATAAATTTTTTGAAGGTTTTTTAGAACTTTATGATTGCTAATCTGAAGGAATTGAAATTGTTGTGCATTGTTCGAATTTTTTACTTTATTTTGTTTTCTTTTGTTTTTTGCTATTTGATATTTTAGATGATCTAGAAATAGGAGAAGTACCTTCAATTTCCATTTTTATTAAATCAACTAGGTATTCTTATTTATTTTCAAATATTGGATGGTTTATTTTAGTTATTTAATTAAATAATAATAATATTTTATTACAACAGGTAAATTAATAAATTCACCAAAAATTCCCTCCAAAATATTTACTACCTGAAATAAATCTAAAATCTAGTTATCATAAAACAAACAAAAACTCCAATAAAATATTTCTAGATATAATTTGGATTTTATCCTAATCTAAATATTATCATTTTACTTTATCTAAAAATAATTTTTTTGTCTTCAAAAATATTTTGTCTCTCATATATATGATAAAAAACTAAAATTATTATAATATTACTGACTTTATTAGTTATTTTAATATTTCTGTTAAGGAGATATAATATTTTAGTAAGATTAATTGTTTATTAATAAAAACATAGGCTGCTTATGATTTTTTATAATGATCATCATACATAATTAATTCACTAACTATACATTATATTTTATTAATTAATTTAGTCAAATAAAAATATTAAGAAAAAAATGAAAAATAAATCATTTAAAAATATGCTATCTTTTAATAATCTAAAGAAGCCCGTTAAACTATCAATCTACTTTATTAAAGGAATAATAAACTATATAGACATCGTCACTGATTTAATGTATCTTTTCAACAGAATAATTCGCTTGTAAAATATAAAGTTGCAAAAAGATTAATTATATTTTATATCTGGTCAAATTCTTACAATAGCTGGTCTACTAATGCTTATGGTAATAGAAAGAATTTTTGCATATAGATTATTTAAATAAGCGATTTAGTAATGTAAAATGTTAGGTAACTATTATTTATTTATTTTAATTGTACTTCATACACAAAAAATTGTTCATATTTTAAATTTATTTTAGAATAAAATAAACATTTAAAGCATAAATTAGTTTTTTATTTAGACTATTTTATAATATGGAAATTAAGAAATTAGTTAGATTTATATAATTTACTCCTGAGAAAAGAAGTAATTGAATTGGTTTTTGACAGTATTCCTTTTTTTATTGCGGGAGTTAATGATATTTTTCAAAATATTATATACTATAATCCTTCCTTTATTGTCCTTTTGTCATCTTTTTTTCCTTTATTTCTATGGTTGTGGTAAAAATTTTTTGCATGTCTTTTTAAAAATTGAATTAATTAACTTTTATATTTTAAGACAACTATTGAATTTTCCCTTTCAAACCTATAAAGAGAAGAATATTTTTGCTCTAAATCTAAATAAAATTGGAGAAAATTCAGTCTTCAGTGCAAAATTTTCATTTCCAACCCGTAATATTTATTTACTATAATCTTATTAAATGCTGAATTTAATTATTTCTTTTATTTTAATTCTAGATTTACACTTAATATATTGAAATGCTTCATATACGATGAGAGAATTATATAATTTCCAGAATTATTATAATATAAATAAAAGATTAAATATCTATAATCTTTTAATAGCTTATAATGTTAAAAAAAATAAAAAATCACAGATAATATATGTTATTGGAAATCATATGCTAAGAATATATTTATCTTTGTATACATAATTAGTTATATTTTTGGAATTAGTTTATCTTTGAGTATTGTATCATTAAGCAGAAAAGGCTTATGGTCTCATGAATTTGCTTTATTAAGTTCATTATTTTATAGCCCTTAACTAATGTTATATTTTGCTCTAATCTATAAAAAAATAGAGGAAAATTCGTATAAATGATTGGAAAAAAAATTTTTTTAAATCCGTTATAAACTTTGTTTATAAATTTTATGTATTTTTTCTCATATCTTTAATTAGTTTTGTAATGCCTTTAAAAACAGAATAAGTTCCTATAATTTCTCTATTTGGAAAGAATTAAAATAATCGAAACCCTTCATTTATATTTGGGATATTTCCGTACTTTTATACAATCGGGTTTAAAATAGTAAAAAAAATTATAAATATATAAAATCTGGTTATCTATTTCTTATATTATTTTTATGTAGGGTTTAGCAAGCTATAATTTTTATTATTCTTATTTACTCATAATAAAAGGACAAATGTGCTATTGCGATTTAGAACATAGATAACATATTAAAGAGTATTAACTTTTAAAATATTGCCTTTATGGTAGCGGAATAAGCTTGGGAACTCTATATATATTTTAAATTACACATTTACTAATTTATATTTTGCAAGAATATGTTTTTAATAAACAGAATTAAAATTTATCGGAGAAAAAATAGATGATTGTCTTAAGAAAAATTGATTGTGTTTGAATGAACTCTCCTCATTTGACTAACATTAACAATTTATAATTAATTATTAAAAATTATAGAAATATATAGTATAATATTAAATAACTTTTTTAATTTACATTAATAAAAAAATAAAACTTAGCTTAGCTAAATCTATTAGGATTGTTATAATAAATTATTATATTAATAAAATACTTATTAATCCCAAAGAACATTGCTTATATAATAATCACATATATCACTTTAAGAAATAAAACAAAAGCAATAAAATATTAAACAGTTTTCAAATTTAACTCTATGAATAGATATTAGTCTTAAAGTTATTCTTCTTAAAAAGATTTTCATGAAACTTTAGATCCAGATATGTTATCAAGAACTTAACCGGATATAAATTTATATAATTTAGTTGATAAACAAGTAACAAGAACTTCGAATTTGCCTGTAAATGATCACATGCAAAAACTTGAGGTACATCTAATTCCCAAAAATTATAGAATAAATAAATGAATTAATCTAAAATTTTTGAGATTCCTAAATTGCAATACAATTTTATAAGAGAAGTTAAATGATTTATTTTTAAATATTTAAATTTCATTAACTATTTATATAAAAATAAACAGATTTTACAAAATTATAAAACTATTATTACATTATTAAACCAGGTAATGCTAGCAGAAATAGTAAATGATTTAGAAGCTAGCAAAAAAAATATGCAAATGTTGAGAGGAGAATTTCTTAATATTGGACATATTGAAGTAGAAAATAATGCAGGCCTTACGTAACTTATATAAGATGAAGCTATAAGAGTGGAAAAAATTTTAAGAAATAATAAGATGAAGAATTTAAAATTCATAAGGATTATATTGCATAAATTAAATTAATAAGAGAAGATAGAAAATTATTAACTAATAAGGCTTCACTCATTGAGCACAGAATTTTTGAAAATGAACATAATGTTGGATTTAAAAATGCTTATGCCTTAAGGGATAATATTAATGAGAATGAATAAAATTTTTAAGACGAAGAAGAATATTGATTTCAAATTATATATATAAATAAATATAATTGTGTTATTAGCTATCAATAAATTTTTACATATTTTAGTTTATATCTTTAAATTATGATCAACATATCTATTATTAGTTAAATTGTATAATAAAAGATATAGAAAAGCTACTAATCTTATAAAACATTATATTTGTAAATATTTATGTATGCAAATTACATAAAATATTTTTATTTAGATTATTAAAGTGAATGATAATTAATTACTACTAAATCATTTATCAAAAATTTTATTTTATAAAACATATAAAAATTCATATGTAAACAGAAGTTGAAATATATTTACGTTCTAAGTTTTATGTGAAAAATAGTGAATTATAAGAATATTTTATTGTTATAATTGAAATTTATTATGATATAAGTCAGTTTGGAGAGTTGTGTAAATCATATTAAAAGAAAAGAAAAATATTATAAAAAAAAAAAAAAAAATAAGAGAAATGGAAAATAAAATAATAAAGGAAAATTGGTATACAAAATTATAAATTATAGAAGAAAGATTGATATATTTTGAGAATTAACATGAAAAACAGCTTGTAATAGAAGAAAGAATGTTGAAAAGTCGAAATAAAATTATACTTAAATGTAAAAATTATAAATAAAATTGTTGCAAATTCAAAGTGGAATTTTGTGCCTAAATACAAAATCAATAAGAAAGTGATAAACCTTGTTTATTCAAATAAAAGGTAATAAAATCAGAACACAACCATGAAAATTAATATTAGAAAAAAGGACAGATCAATAGATTCTATAAAAGAAAAATTAAAAGGCTCAGGGATAGTAGGAAGGACTATACTTTTAAGCTCTATAAATCTAAAAAATAGTTATAAAAATTATTGAAATCTGTAATTGAAGATTAACTAAATAATAGCTAGCTAATTAATATTAGTATTTTAAATAATGAAATATTTTTGAAATTTATAAAAAGTTAAGATAAAGTTCTGCGATATTAGCTGAGAAAATATTTAAGAAATAAGCTTAATTTTTTAGGAATTCGGAAATATAACTGTTTAGATATGAAATCTATAATTCTAATTGACAACTTCTTAGGAAAGAAAATCGAATCTCCTTAATTAAACTAAAACTTCTACCAATCTGAAATTTTAGATTAATTCAATTATTAATAATAACTACTAAATAATAGTGAAAGTCTAGAATATTAATTTTAAAAAGATATAAATAATAACGAAAAAGAAAAATAAGAGATTTAACAATAAACTTAAAATTGGATATCAAACGACTTATACTAAAATTCATTATACAATGAACTAGAAGAATGCAAATATATGAAACATATATTTACACCTTAATAGCAAAATACATTCGGAAGTGAAAATCCTCCCATTTTAAATATTTCTAAAATAGAAGATTCAGTTGATTCTCTAACTATCACAACTATTAAATAATTAAATAACACTATATCCTTAAATATCGGTCAAAACTAAACCGAATCTATTAGAATCAAAGAAGAAAATTTTTTAAGTGTATCAGGTGAATTAAGTAAATAAAATGATATGTATCAATAAAATTTTTAAATCACTATAAATAATTTTATAAACTAAAAAGAGAATTGAGCATTCTAATTTGGATCATATTTTTTTTATGTAATATATATACATATTGTATGATTTATAGAATAAGTATTTTTATAATAAATAATTCTTCTTTTGGAATAAACAAATATAAATTTTTTTACTAACAATAAAATTTGATAAATGGAATTAAAAAACTGTTGATTAATTTATCACAAAATTCAAAAACTAATAGCATTTCAAGAGCTTAATATGTATTTGAATATAATTCTTGGTTTATAATATTATAAATCTAAGTCCAAGCATAAATATTATATATATGATAGCGTTTATCTTGATAAATTTGTTTATAAAAGTAATTTATTATTTGAATATCAATTTTCTTTATATTTAAACAGTAATATGTATATTTAGTAGAATTATTATTACAAGATAATAGACATATATATTTATAAATAATTTGATTTATGCTATGCTAAGGTAATTTTAAAAATAATTCTTCAAATATTATATAATTGGGTATTTAATCTTATTTAAAAGAAACTTTTCCATTGACCCAATTAAAAAAACAGAGATTTTAATGATGCATTTGTAATTTTTTGATGATATGACATATTTTATTTTATGCCATATTCTAATTAATCCAAATGATAGGAAACATTAAAGACATGCTTCCATTTCTTATAATAAAAACTATAGGGAAACGAAACTTTAAAAATCAAATGTAAATTAAATCCAGTTGATTTTATGGTAAAAACCTGATTTTCAAATAAAGTAATGAAGTATAAGATTTCACACCCGAAGATTATATTAATATTGGAAGGTTCTAATGATGCTAGATGTGGAAATTATATTTCAAAATATTCATAATATGATGTATTATGATAAAAGTTTTATATGCTAAATGAATTTAATTATGATTAAAAAATCTGAGCAATTTTTATAAAATAAGGAAATTAAATCCCAAATATTGCTAAATGTGAATTATTTATTTTGTTTATAATCAATCAATATATGTGTTATACACAATTATTTGCTCATTGTGCGTTTTATATATATAATATTTAATAAAATCTGTTTAAGTATAATATTAGTAATTTAAGTTGTAATAGAATAAAAATAAATTGTGTTTATTTTATTAATCAATAATATTAATAAGTAATAAAATACTTACACCATTTAATTAATAAATACTCTTATATAATAAAATCTAATTTAAATTTGAATACACATATTAATAAATCACATTATTATGACATTTTATAGACTACTTTTCCGTTATATTAGTTCATCAAATTTTAATTTTATCTCCACATTACCTAAATTCTGTCGACTCTTATCTTCAACTGGTTGGTATTACCTAACACCTTCAATCTAATAATAAATATTATGAATTGATGTAAATAAATATATATATATAATTTACTCCAGTTTTAGGCATGGGTTATCGAATAGAAATGTGGGGGTTATTAATGCTGGAGTATTTATATTCTAATGAAGGAGTTTAATTATCAAGGCTTGATTTTCTTGCGCATTTTTTGTTAATATTAAGAAGTTCATTGTTTTAAAAATTAATGAAATTATTATTTTAGCAATTATTATTTTTAAATATTTATGCCACACCATCTGCTAACCCTAATTATTCTAAAGTCTTTTTGTTAGCAAATCTAAAAAATATTCTAATACATATTTTTATTGGATTTTTATAATACTTACGCCAGTGGGGTTTAGTTTTTGTCATTTAGTACATTAAGATCTCCTTAATTTTCACATAATAATAAAATCATATCTACATTGTTTACTTTGAATGCAATATGCAAGGGAGTGTTTCCCTTTTTATTTTTTATGTTTACTTTAGCTCCTTATTTCAATAGCCAAGAAGAAATTTCCATATTATTATTACTTACAGCATAATGTAGTAAAGAATTACTAATAAATTAAAAGAAATGAAAATTACATATACTTTCGTATGATTTTATTTGGAATATTACCCCCTTTCATCCAGGTGATTAAAGTCGTCTTCTTATTAGTTTACATAAACAGCTTGCTTTGCTAAATCTAAATTATTTAAGATCACAGCTTTAAATAATTTTTTATGTTTTTTTTCTAAGAAATGCTCTTCTTGTACAGTTGTTGCTAAATTTAAATCAGTTTTTCCTAATTATTTCATTTTTTCTTATAGTCGCGCTGTTTTATATTATTATTTTAGCTTGGCCTAATGCTCTTATGGAATTAATTTATTCTGATTCTTCCCTTTAAAGAAAACCATATCTTTATTCTTATTGCTTTCGTAAGAATTAAACATATTCATAGTAAATTTATTGTTTCTTGGACTCCCTATGGCAGAGCATGCTAAAAAAAGATTAATTAATAAAACCTATAATTTTATTATTTGTATTAATCAATTACAAGGAGATTGTATTCCTGTTGATAATCTGTCATATTCTTTTATACCATCATTTTTGATTATTGAGTGATCTACTGTAGAAGGAGCATCTTCAATATTACTTAAATATGGAGAGCCAGACATGTCATGCTTTCTGTGGCTGCTGTTATTTTACTTCTTATTTTCATTAGTTTTTTTATTCATTCCTGACAATAGTATGTTTAAATTTTCCAGAGATTAGTAGTGAGTATTCTTTTTTTTTAATTATATTTCTCGTTCTTATTCCTAAACATTACTCAAGTAAGTATGCTTAGGACTTCCTATTGAAAAGTTTGTTTAATTGGTGGAGTTTTTTTCAGACACTTTCGGTTGTTAAAAAGACTATTATTATTTTTTCGATGATACAGACTGATTAGATTAACTGAATGTAGAATTTTTAATTCCATCATTTGAGCCAAGTTTTTTCCTAGATAGCAAATTTTTTAGAATACTTTAATTATCACTGATTTTTTCAATTTACAGCTGTTGCTAGTTTTTCGTTTTTGATAAGAAAGAAAATCCTGTATCATCATTACCATTCAATGACAAATTTTATTTCGGAGAACTTTATCCAGACTTCTAAATCCGAGAAAATTTGTTAAAGGATAAACATTATTTTTCAGTTCCTTTCTAATCTTTTAATTTGGAATGTAATTAATGCAAAAAGTGTTTGCTTTCTATCATATTGTTTATTTTATCATGAAATTCCTACTTTTTTGTTCGCTATATGTTTTTAAGAGCTCTATGCAAAGCTTTTTTTTGTATGTATTTTCTATAAACTCTCTATGTTAATAAATTTAATTAAAAAAAACCCTAATTATAGTAAAAATGTAATTTTTATAAAAACCTATATCATTTTGGCTGCTTAATCTTCTATTTCTTAGGATATCCATGAATGTAATTCCTCCAAATTGAAGTTATCTGGATCATTTTCATTATCTACAAATTCTCCGCCGGATCTGAACATTCTGATTTTTTTCGGGCCGCAAGTATAAAAGTTTATGAAACTAAAAAATATTTTAGTATACTATATATTTCTATCATAATAATATTTCACAAAAAGGAAATATTAACATTTACTTTCCTGGATCTTTTTTGTCTTTATATTATAAGTGAAATTTCTGCTGTTCCTTTTATTCTTGATTTAATAATTTCAAATTTATGAACTCCCCTAATTCTTCATCATAAACCTCATCCTTTTAAATTTAATCAGAATACTAATCTATCTTCCCGATATTCATTATTACCTTAATTAAAAAAAATATTAATAAATTAATTGTTATTATTCAAAGAAGACTTAATTACTTTTGAGCAAGGATGAAATGTTCGTTTAATACTTTCTAATGAAGCTGTTCTATTATTTTCGATTGTAAAATAATTTTGTTTTTCCTTTGATTTATCAACTATATTCCTGTTGATAAAAGTTTTTGATCCTACAAATATTTTCTTTTCTTAATTTTACTCATGAATCTGCTTTTCTATTTTATAATTAATTTACTTGTTTTATAATTTTTTATTAAAATAAAAATTTACATTTTTAAACGATTATCCTTGCAAATTGTTATACGATTTTATTAGCAGATTTTAACTTTTGTTTTTTTTCTATTTTTTTAAGCATTTCTATTATTTATTCTTTCAATCTCTTTTATTCCTTTTCTTTTAGCTACTTTAATTTTTATTGCTTTTTCTTATCTTCATATTCTTTTTCGGGATCAATCTTGCTTACAATTTTTTCTAATTCTTCCTTTTTCTCATCAATATATTACTTTCTATTATAGAAGTAATTTTTTAACTTAAAATTTAAAAAAACAAAAATTATTATTTATACCTTGCAAATCTTGTAGATTCCATAATTGCATAATGCTTTTACAAAATTTCTTCGGCAATTTAATGTTCTACTTCTTATAGAATTTCATAGCTCATATTATCCAAAGCATATAAAATGTATTTTTTATCCATATGACTTAATAATAATTCACTTGATTATGCTAAATATTATTTTTCTTAAGGGGACAGTATTTCATTTTCCATACATCTTTTCATTAAATTTTATCTATAAATGTGTTCATTTTCCTCTAAATGCATTTAATGGATTACAGGAATTAATGCATTATTTATGAAATTACTGCTTTTCGCAATAAGACACAGTCTTTTACTTACCTTTAATTAATAATTTAAAACTATTTAACTATTATATTTATTATTTCCATATGCATTTTAAAAATGAAAAATTTATACATCTCTATGGTATTTTAAATATTTTTCTTCTTTTTCTTAACTCCACCCTATTTTTTCTGTCAATCTGTCCAAATTGCTTTATTTATGTTCTATTTTAATGTCTATTTTTATATTAAAATAAATTAAAGCACTTGCTAATATTGGTATTAGATCTTAATATTTTACCATCTATTTTACAACTTTATTTACCATTATTAATAAAATTATTAACAATTTTTCTATTCTCCTCTTTATCTAAATTATCAATTAATTATGATTTTATTGCATTTTATAAAGTAGGTCTATTTGTTCTTATTTTCATCCAATCTAATATTTCTACCTTTTAGTGGGTTTAGCAAAACAATTGCTTTGATTATTTTCTAAATCATATTTTTCTCTAACTTTTTCCTTTTAATTTTCTATTTCCTTTCCAATGGTTTATTCCATTTATTGGATAACATATTGTTATTTTTCTTATTAAGTCTATAAATAAAAACAATTAAACATGAAAATGAATTTTTCTATTTTTACTTTTAGTGATTAAAGGTAAAAAAAATCTAAATTATATTAGACTGACAATTTTTTCAATGCTATTTCACTGAAGCTACCTGTGTCTTTACACAGTTCATGTATGACAATTGTCAAATAGTCTTTTTCTACCTCTTCGTCTTGCTTTTTTCTTCTTTGTGGGTTCATTAAATTGAATCTTCGATGAGAACTTATTTGATTTTTAGGTTGATTCTATTATTAGGGCTAGAAAGACGAATATTAATTTTTTTTTAAAAAATAAATAATTTACAAACATATTAGGAAATAAAACAGATAAAAGAGATTAATTTCCCCCTGAAGTAATGCGTTTTATTATGTCTGTGAAATAGTAGGTTATTAAATATCAGTTTGAGAATTTTTTAGATCAAATTTAATTAATTTTTTGCTTTTTTGTTCCTTATCCTAATTCACTTTATAAGTAAAGTAGAGTTATAAGGATCCAAATTAATTACAAAAATTAAGTTTTACTTTATTTGTTTTTTATTGATTGAGTAAAGTCTATGAATTTTTTAGAATTTTTCGAACTTTGATCTCCATTTCCCTAAACCTATTTCTGTTATTTTGGAGATTTAATAGATATACTCTTTAATCTTTATCGCGATTAGGAAGTTTCTTTCGATCTTATTTATTCTTAGTTAAAATTAATATTATTTTTTGAAGCTCTATGCGTTTTAAAGGAAAAACTCTGTTTTTTCTATCTTACAGAGTCGCTATTTTATTATTTCTATTTTTTGGTTTTGGAGGACTTAGCATTCTGTTTTTCAATTCTTCTAAATTTTGAGGAGCGTACAAATATTTACTTTTCGAAAATTTTAATATATCTTTCATGTGCGTCTTTAAAACTTAAACATTTTTTGTTTAAATTCTTTTTTCATTTATCTTCTTGGCTTCCTCATTCATTTCTTTCGCATATTCTTTTCCGAAACTCTCAAATTTTGAATCTATATTCTCCAAGTTATCAAGATTATTAAAGATGCCACTTTCTAATTTTACTTCATCTTTCGTAATTTAAATTGGATTTATGTACTAAAGCAATCCACTTTTCTGGCTGTTCATATTTTTACAAATTATAAAACGTTTGTAATTTGTTATTTCTTTATATAAAGATTATATTATTTATTGTGTTTTTTTTGCTTTTTATAATCGTATTAGTTTATTTTATTGACTAATAATTTATTATAATATTACTCACCAGTTTTTCTCTAAATTTTATAAGAACTACAAGGATTTTAATATATATAAAAATATATATAAGCTTTAATTAAGCTAATATTTATTAATTAATTAAAACTTAAGTAAATTGTGACCATTATTAATTATTCATTTTTCTTCTTATTATTCAGTTTCTTTTTTTATTTTTTCTTCCTGTGTCTTAATTCCTCTTCTAAGTTTAAATTTCCTCGCTCATAAAATTACTTTAATACATCTGCACATTCCTATTCCCTATAGCCACCTTTAAATTAAATTTAATGGTGTTATTGTTTATTTATTTTTAAATTAAAAAAATATTATAGTTTACCATAAGAATTATAAGGTATAGAACCATAAATTCCTTTATCGATATCTAAAATGGATCCATTGCCTCCAAATTTGTCGTTTTTACATCCATAAAAAACTTCTTTTATCCCTAAAAGTATATTAAATGAGTTAATAATATTAAAGTAAATTATCTACCAAATATTCCTAATGCATAGGCGCACATAATACAAGGCTCACAGGTAACATACAGAGTCAAATGACTTCCCGACTAAATACTTATTAAAATATGCTTTAATACTAAATGTTTTTGTTTACATATCTAATTACAATCATTATATTTGAAATTACTTTAATTTTTCTTTCATTTTATTAATGCTAATAATTTCGCAATGCATCGTAGCCTATATGGAGTAAATATTTCAATTTTTAATTAGTGATTTAACTTTTTTCAAATTTAATCTACATTTTAAGTTTCATTTGTTAAATTGTGCTCCTATGCTATTATTTCGTATTGCTTTTTATCATCTACTTCAGCAAATACGCAACCAACTGCAACTTCATAGTTCTCATAGCTCTTCTTAGCCTGAAATTAAAATTTTTCAAGAACTGTAAATTTTGCTTATTTTTTTTAAATATTAATACCATATCTATGGCTTTCTACATTAGTTCAGGAACATAATTATTTTATGTTTCTTTATTTATTTATGACTTATCCTCCATCTTTGCTAATAATAATTTATATTTTTTTGTTTTTATATTATAATTTAAAATATAGCTCAATTTGAGTATGCTATGACTTAATAATTATTAATTAATACTACTTATTTTTAATAAAAATATATATATCTTCTACATATAGTGGTGGAATGAATTTTATTATAAAAATTATGAATTAATATAAAAATATTTAAAAATTATAATATATATTTACAAGGAAAAAAAATGTTATATTCATATATTATTATCTTTTCTATTAAAGTATTCTTTGAATTCTTGATTTTTTTTTCATTTTCTATTTTTTCTTTATAAATTTTAACATTTCTTTCAAGATCAATATCTCTTATACTTTGTTCTTTTTTTTATTCTTTGTTTGCAAAACTTCTTATACCCTAAACCTATGCATTAATAAGATAATAATTTTTTATTTATTAAGCAATATAATAATTAAAATACTTCTATAAAAGGTATAGGTTATCTAACTTTTTATGTAGGACTATCAAGAGCTCTATAGTTAAAATCTAATGCATCGGATTTCAATTCTAATATTAAATTTTCAGCCTTTTTAGGGTTTTCCTTATTGAAAAAATTTAATATAGAATTGTTATCAATATAACTTTCTCCTTCAATTTTTATTTATCCATTTTCAAGTCCAAATTTCTTTAGTAATTCTTAAGACCCATACCTTTTAATTTTAAATAAAATTTATATAACCAATTTTTTTTTTTTACTTAAAAAATTGTATTTAAAGCTTACGCCAATGGAGTTAGTTTTTGATTATTCGTGATATTTAAGTTTCCCTTATTTTCCAGGAGACGAGCAATATATTCTTAGTTGCCATTTTTGAATGCAATATGAAGGGCGGTATTCCCCATTTTATTTTTCATATTCACATCTGCCTTCATGTCTAAAATCCATTTAAAAATGTCAAAATGTCCGTACTAAACAGCATAATGTAACGGAGTATTCCTAAAAATAAATAATTTGAAGGCCCATTTTATGATGTAAATTAAAGGTTTACCTTTTATTGTCATATATATTTACATCTTTTTCGGGAATATAAGGGAATTAAGGAAATATTAAAACATTGATATTATTATGATGTACAGCAAAGAACAGCTTTTGAGCCTTAATTCTTTGCTATTTTGTTTCAGAATTTTTTTCAAAATAATTTTGCTTGGCTACTTGAAGTAAGTGCTTTTTGGGGTCGTCTGGGTCTTCTACATTTAACTTTTTTTTCAAATCCTCAAATTTCGAGTCTGCAATCCTGGATTTGTGCTTTTTAACGTTAAGTGAGTTCGAAGACTGAATACAACTGGAGTTAACCTAATTGTTGGTGACAGTCGTACTATTGAGTGCTAAAATAATCATATAAATTAAATTAAATTAATAACATCAGATAAAAATTTGCCTTAAAATTTGGGATCCAATGTAGAATCACTGCATAAAGTATGGTGGGATTGTCGCTAAACTCCAAATTTGTAAAATGCTTTTTCACTTTACTTGGTATTATTATTATTTGTAATACTCTTTAAAATAAAATTCTTTTAATCACTGTTAGGAGGAGACAATATCTGGTTTGAAGGATTGGAGTTTTCCATATTGGCCGTTTTTTGAGGGGTTATCCAATTTCTGGAAGAGTTTTTAAATTCAGGATACTCTTATATTTCTTATTCTGCGATGTATTGCTGACTTTTATTGGGATGAGATTATTAAAGATGCTTATCATCTGATTTTTAGCTTAAAAACAAACTATTATTGTTGTTATTGTTGTTGTTGCTTAAGAAATGATTGCTGTTGTTTATTGAGAATAAGAGACTTTATCTTCTCTTTGCATCCATGCTATAGTTGTTCAGATTAGAAGCATCATTATTCTTTTTAGGGGGAGAATCAGGTTGTTTTTAAATTTTGGAAAAAATGTGATATGGCATCGTCTTTTTCTTATCTTCTTCAGTTTCCGTTTTTTTCTTATTCTTTGTTTATAATTCTTTGTGTATATGTTTGAGCAAAATCCTACTTTCTATCATTTTGTTAACTCTTTGGTCGATTTCTTCATTCTTTTCTTTTCTAATTTGCTTCATGATTGCTCTAAATACTCTTTATTCCCTCCATCCTTTGAAGCATCTCTAATAATAAAATAATAATAATAATTAAAACCATATAAGTTTTATTGGTACTTAAATTTTCCTGGCTGCTTGATGCTCGATTTCTTAAGTGATCCATGTATGGGGCTACTAATAAGAAATTTCATCAGTTTCCTTAGCTTCTGAAAATCGAAAGGGATATTATGTGCTTTTATATTCTCTTTTTTTGTAAGGTCCATTACTGTAGAATTCTTTAAACCTGAAAATTATAATTATTTTACATTTTTTAATTTTAATTAAAGTTTTTACTTTTCCTTATCTGACTGAAATTCCTACTTTTTAATATTTAATTTAAAATATTGTTGGGTTTATTTTTAGTGTTTTAATTATTTTGCATTGAAAAACTAATCAGTCTCAGTGTCATAAATGTCTTCTTAATCTTCCTCATTTTTTTCTAATTTTTGTAAATTCATAATAATTTTGGAAGGAGGGTGAAATCGTCTTTTTATAAACTCAACCGTTTCTTCTTCCTTTTTGATTTCAAATAATATATTTGGCTTTTTTTTCGGGTAATTTCTCACAGAGAATTCTTACGTATTGGGAATTTAGGCTTTTTTTTAAATTGTCGATTTTATTTTCGCTAAATTAAAAATAAAAAAATAAGTAATTTTATTTGATTGATTGATTTTGATACCTTTTTCCATAAGCTTTTGTGCAAACCTTATGGCGATAGGATTGGTTATTTTATCTTTATTTTTAAATCCAATCAGCGTTAGCTATCTAATGAATTTCTATTAAATTCGTTTCAATTGTTTGAGGTTTAAATCTTTTTCTTTTTGTATAACTCTCCTTTCGTGTATGTTTAAATATTTTTAAGAATTTTATTCATGAACGTATTTTTCATGTCTAAATCAAAAAAAAAATAAGAAAAATTAAAAAAAATCAGAATTTAAAATTAATAATGAAATGTTTATAATATTTTACCTGATTTGCTTTATATGGTCAAAACGAACCTATTTACCAGTTTCAATCTGTTCATTGTGCTTTCTGATTCTTTCATCGGCAATCTGGAGTTCTAATTCATTTAAAACCTGACTATTTAATAAATTTACAGCTTCTCCAATATATTTTTTATCAACATGTTTTCTTAGTAATTCACTCGTTTATATTAAATATTGTTTTTCTTCTGTTGTCAATTTCTCATTGTTGATATATTTTTCTTACAAAGATTCTCTGCATTGTAAAAATTAATATATTAATTTTAAATTTTTGATTTAATAAAAAATTCATATAATACCTGTATATTTTTTGATTTTCTTCGAGATGCATGTTTCTGATTGACTGCACCATGGCGCCCTATACAAATTTGTTGTTTGATGAAAACTTCGACAGTCTTTGCTTGACTTACTACTTATTTTTCAGATATTCCTTTTCCTTTTCTTATCCCCAAGTGATTTTGTTAGTAATATGGGAATAGTCTTTGTGGATATTATTTTCATCAATTTCAATTTCTAGTTTTAAATAAATTTACAAATAAAAACAAGCTTAGCAAAACAAATACCTACATTAATAATTACTTTGAATTTTATCTTTGGAATTATTTGGTTCGAAGTTTTCAATTATTTTTCTGTTTTTATCGCTCTCAAGTTCCTGCAGCAATTTTTGCTTTAAAGTCAATTCCAAAGGCTTGTGTTTCAAATTAATTTTCATCCACGGCATGCTGATATCTTCTTCTACTTTTTTTTCCTTTTTCTACTTTTTCTGCGTCAATACATATTCCTAATATTCCTTTTCCTAATTGGCGTAGAGTTTTTAATGAACGCTATTCAATTCATTTTGTATTTGACTGTACATGCACTAAATTAAGTAATTTTCCTTTTCTTCCAAATCTGTAAGCGACTATAGATGCTTTAAATCAATTTTAAAAACTGTTTAAATTCTATGCAACAACACGGAGTTGTAGAACTGAGAGCTATGGCACAAATTATGAATCAGCTAAATAAAGTAGTCGATTTGGTTATCTTCGTCTTCTCTGTCTTCTTCATTATCACTTGTAGACTAGCTGTATAAAGTGGTGTTAGTAACTTACAATTAATTGGGATTTCGGTTTTGAGCCGAAAAGGCCCTGCTCTATAGTCTTTTCCCGCCTCTTAAATGCTTTTGAATTAGTGATATTAGATTTCATTTAATTAAAATTATATATATCTATTTTGTTACATTAGGAACTCTCCCCTGCACAGAACTGTCATCGTTCTGATAAGAACTTTTGGATTTTATGCTTTCAAAAGATGCCCGATGTTAATGCTAGTTATTCTTAATATTTGCAATGTTTGGAACACTCTTTCGAACAATGAACGAATTGTTCATTTTTAATTGATGTTCACTTTTTGACTTCAAGTGAGAAGTGGAGTTGCTTACGTAGTGCTATCCTTATTTGCTTTTATCACCTACATGAAATGAAACCTACCGATTCATAGAATGATGTTGCGGCGCGAGATATTGTTGCTATTTTTCCTTTTTTAGAGACTTTACTTCTTCTGTGTTTCCGAATTGTTCGCCGCTTTGCTAAACCCACCTCCATTGGATATCTGCAACTTTTTACTTTATAACTGTTCGTATGTGAATTTCTGTCTCTGCTCCTATATTTATACTTCATGGAGCTTTTGCAAGTTATTTTGCTTGATGTTCGGATTTGATTTCGACTTTCCCATGAATGAATTCTGACTCGGCTAAGCAATTCTTATCGTGGATTTTTTTAATGTTATTCCTGTGCTCTGTTGACGATCACTTTTGCGGCATTGTTAATTTTGCTACCGAAATCATTCTGAAATTTATTGAATTATTTTTCAATAGCTTCGTAATTGTCCAGCTTGTTAAATATGTCGTCATCGACCCTGATGTGACTCACATCTATTTTTTTATTGCTTTAAAACAATAAGAGTTTACTTGGCTTGGAATCGCTCATTCCACCTTCGTAAATTCGTTATATAATTTTAGTTTGTTTGTTTGTTAGTGATTTTTCGGATTATTTTTTTATGATTCAGTATTTATTACCAAAGTTTAATATTAAAAAGAGGAAACGAAGATTATGTTGAGTGAAACTATAAATTGTGAAATATAAATTTATTACTATATAAAATTTATTTATTATTAGTTATTTAAAACTAATCTGGAATATTCATCGATTTATATTTTCGAGAGTTCAAGCAATTACTCAACTGTAACTTAACTATTAAAAGTTTATATTTTTATTTTTATCGCATTAGGTTATATAGAAATAAAATATAAAATGAGACAATACTATATAATTTATTATCGAAAATTAAAATTCTATTTTGATTTTCATTAATAATTGTTTAAAATATAAATGCAAAATATAAATCATATTAAGTACCTGTTTCTAAGTTTTAGAGTAGTGATTTTTAGAAAAATAAAATATTTTTTATGAATAAAATAAAAGCTATTGAATTATTTTTTTTTAATCATCTTTAAAAAATAATAATTAATAAAAGTCAATTGTATAATATTCTTAAAAGAATTAAAAAATAATACAAAATATATTTCCTAATCTTTCTTTATCTACCAAATAAAATAAAATCCAGGCATTATTTTAATACAAATATTATATAATTATGGCAGAAAACACTAACAAAGATATGCACATTGCAGTTGGAGGTTTGACAGATTCTGAAGGAGCCAAAGCCATAGCCAAAAAATTATTTGAATCGTATTCTAAGTCGAACAGTTCAGAATTAAAAAATGAAGAAGTAGCTCCCATGATGATCGATGCCTATAAGTCAATGCAAAAAGGGTTCAATCCCAGCAAGGTAAATTGAAAAATAAAAATTCAAAATTTAAATTTATTCATTAAGATTAGTTAGAAATAAGCAAAATATGATAAAAAAAAAAATTTAACTTTATTTTTTTGAATAGGCTGATGTCGATACTTACTACAGAGTTTTGGACAGAAATTGCGATGGAAGAGTCACTTTATAAGATCTGGAATAGTTGGCAATTAAATATTTGGTGGGAGACGGGACCTCGAATATGGCTATATTTTAAAGCACTTCTTCTCAGCCCTCGTACGAATAGACTAACACTGTTTCTATGTACAAAAACTCATAATAATAGTAGCAAGACAAAGAATCCCTCACGCAATAGAAACAGCAAACAATCACAACTACGACTACCACAACGACCGTGCACAAGAGTATGGCTATGAAAACTCAAAATTATTCTCAGGTTATCGAGCAAAAGCTCGACGTGGCCCGAAGATTATTCAAAAAATTCGACACCGACAACAGCGGAACCATAACCGAGGAAGAAGTAGCCCCGCTTTTGGTCGCCACTTACAAAAATATGGGTATCGACTACCAACCGACTGAAAAAGATGTCGATGAGTGGATGGAAATGACTGATGCTGATGGAGATGGCCAAGTAACTCTGCAAGAATACGAGCAACTCATACTTACTTCATTGCAGAAGGCGGGAATTAAAATTGAGTGAGAATATATCTTATTATTATTTTTTCATTTATTTTTATATATTAAGCAATATAATGGATAATGGAGAAAAAAAAAATATAGGAATATTTTATTAAATATATATATATAAAAACAGAAATTAAAAATGAATAAAGAAAATCAAATGAAATTTTTCATTTTGAAAATCATATATTCACAATTGCGTAATTAAGTCATTTATTTTGATGGAAAGTTATTCGTTTTCCTACTAAATTTTCTGACTTTAAGCATGAATTCTTGAGATCGGCCTACTTTATATGTTAAAGGAATCTTTTCTGGAAACGTGGTCACTCTAAGATCTTTAATTTCTGTTCGCATACGAAAATTGATTCTAATTTGTATTGCCCTTTTCCCGCTTAATTTTCTTTTCCTCCTCTAGCAATTACTTTTTCTTTTAGTTTAAAATATCAGCTATGGAGTTTTTGTTTTAATAGACTCTGTAATTAGCGGTAGATTTCGCAAGATGGGAGTCATTTTGGTAAAAATCTCTGAAATTCATTGAATAAAATTAATGAATTTAAAGTAAAAATTTAGTTATTACAAACGATGTTCTGCTATTTTAGCTTCATAGATCTTCTTATCTTTAAAAGTATAATATCTCAATTGCGATATCTCCTTATCTTCTTTTTCCTGAGTTTTCATTTGTTGTTCCAACATAAAGAAGAATAAGCGCTTGGCCTTTTACCTTACATTAATTTTTATTACAAATCATCGACAGTGTCATCTTTTTATTATTCATTTTTTTTAATTTAAAATTTACAAAGAATAATTCTATTATTTACCATTTTGGTATTTCATTAACTGATATAAAGAGAGATTCTTGGCTTTTTCTTTCGTCATTATTTCAAGAGGATTTATGACGCCAATATGCCCTTCCTAATCTGAATCTGGCTGATCAGAGTCTTCTGGTTTTTCATAAACTCTTCCCTTCATTAGCTCTTGATACTTTTTTTGTTCTGCTCGCTTCCTATCTTTGTACTGTTTCCGTATGGTTTCTAAAGGAAACACATTTCTGTGTTTTAAAATCACGTGCTGCAGTTTCAGAAGAGGATTTTTTATTTGCTGACTCTCGTCATGATCTGCTTCCTGCGTTTATTTGTTTAAATATTTATCCCATTCACTTTCTAATTATTTCTTCATTTGAGCTTGATTTTTCGCTTTTTCCATGTGGTTTATATGCTGTAAATATTTAAAAATATAAAAAAACAATTTTTCGGTTTATGTATGTATATATGTATCGATTTATTACCTAAGAGTCTTACTAAATGAGTTTTCTCGCCTAAAAATTTATTTACGTCGTTTCCGGATTTTTTAAGTTAAATAAAAGAATTCCTCCCTCTTTCGTTCCCATGTGGTTCGTTTTCCTGATTTTCATTAACGTTTTTCCAAAATCGTATTACAGTTTATCTAGGTCCTGACTGGGTAGGGAAAACCTTTTGTTACCCAAGTACTTTTTGTAATCCAGTAGAGAAGAATTGGTATTTAGTAAGTGACCTAGGTGGTCATTTTTAAAATAATCATACGGAGTTTGGTCTTTTAGCACTGTTTTCTACTATTGTGACTACAAACTTTTTTCAGCCGCCTCTTAATATTCTTTTTATTTCTGATGTTTCATCTTATCATTGGCTTCGTCCAAGTTTGCATTTGTGAAAAATTATGAGAATCCCTGTTCCGAATTTCCTAAATTTGAATCGTTGATTAATTAACTATTTAAAACTTAAAATAAGTAAATTACTCTTTAATCCAGCATTATGGATGGGAGTGGGGGTATATATGGAACTTGATCTTCTGTAATTTCGGGGTGTGGCTTAAACTGACACGGAGTTTTTGGCTTATATAAAGGACTTCCTCTTTTCTTTCAGTCTTTAATAATATGCTTTCCCTTTAAAGGTGGAACTTAACTTGTAAATATTATTATTACTATTTGGAGTATTGGGTGCATAAAACTACATAAACACACATAAAAATGTTTAATTTAAATGAAAAATGAAAGATAAAATTTAACAATTACAGAATTAATCGAAATGCTTCTAGTAGCCGAGGTATTTATAACGCTTTTGTCTAAATTTACGTGAGTTTTAATTTCCTTTTCGTTATAAAGATTTAAAGTGGTATTTTGGCTCACAAGATTCGGATCATATTAGTTTAATTAATCGCACTATTAAGTTTGCGAATACGGCTTGAAAGGGTTAATACTCAGCGTATTATTAGCAGTCGACTTATTTTCAGATTCACTCAGTGTAATTGAATTATCCACTTTCTTTACTTTCTGGAGTGGATTTCTTTGGGTCTGTTAGTTCCCACTGTCCAAGTAGGCCTGCACATTTGTTTTTATCAAATTGATAGTCGGGCCCTATGGCTCTCTCTGGATTTGAGAACTAGCTCTTTTAAGTTGCAAAGTGGGAGATATGCATGAGGGCTTCAGGAAAAAAGTGTTCAGTTTCCTGTGAGCTCGCGCGGATCTTCTCGCTAGAGGACTCACGATTTCATATTCTTACTGTTCTTCGCTTGTTTGGATATCTTGGCCGATTTCAAGGCGGTGGTTTACCAAAATTTGCTGCTGGTTTAGCTTTTTAAAGTCATATTTCTTGTAGAAAATGCCGTTAAAGTAGTTTTTTTCAATTTCTGTTCTATCTTGCGCTATTTTTTCTTTCTCTGTCTACATCATAAACTGCCACTTCTCATCCTTTTGGAAAGCGTAGTCTATAACTTTACAAAAATCAGCTTCTTCTAATACTAATTTCCAAATCTGCAGTAAAAAAGTAAATAAATAAATAAATAAATAAATAAATAAATAAATAAATAAATAAATAAATAAATAAATAAATAAATAAATAAATAAATAAATAAATAAATAAATAAATAAATAAATAAATAAATAAAATCTTTTATTAAATTTTAAATGCATATTCAATTTTTTGTTTTTGAAATAAATTACTTTCGTTGAGTTCTCTTCGCATAAAATTTTCAAAGTTCTTTTGAAACCGTCCGTGTTGCTTTTGATGAACGTTTGGGAAATCCAAGACGCCAACTAAACGGCTCCATGCCGTTGTCTCCACATTTGTAGTTATTCGTAATTTTTTCCTAAATTCAATAAAACTGTCGCCAAAGTTTTGAGGAATTTGATAACTTTTCTGTACAGAGTTTGAAACTCCGATCCCTATTCAAAATCGTACTTTTCAAAAATATTCGTAACTTGTATGTGCGTTTCTACAATAACGCCCTCAAGCAATTTTATTGATTTTTCAAATTGCCCCAACTTGTACAGTAAATTGGCGTAATAAATTTGAGCTTTGGCTCTTTCAATAACCAGATTTTTGTACTAGTCCTAAAGTATTTAGATTTTTGATAAGATAAAAAAATTGATATCAATTGCTAAAAGAAATAAAGCAAATTACATTGCATTCCACTACTTTATTAGCGAAATTCATTGCATCTCGATAGTAGCAAAGTGCCAATTGGTCGTTTTCTTCCGATTCGTAAAAAGAACCGAAATGAGTCATCGTGCTTACTATATACGTAAATAACTCCGCCTGTTCTTTGTTTACATTGATTTCCTTCGACTCCGATTGTTCGGACTAGTTTTGCTGATCCTATGCATCCTCAGCAGGAAAAATTGCCGAGTCATCCTAATGATATTCACTGCCTTCTTCTCTAATTTATGTGTTTATCTTTTCCTATTATTGGGCCTATATTTGTTCTTATTTATGATAATAAAGCTGCAGAAATGCCGACTGATCTGTTTTAATGTAAAATCTGTTAACCGAGTTTATTTTTTAATTTGGTTAATAAAATTTTTTTTTCACCTCTTATGCTCTGGTTGCATCTGTCAAGCAGTTCCAAGAATTTGGTTGGCGTTGTTTCTACAGCCAACTCATTGTCTTTGTTTATAAATAACTTGGTAAGGATTTTATTTAGCGTGTAAAGTATTCTTCTATTAATTCTAATTTTTTCAGTCAGTTTCAGCCAGCCACTTACTTCATTATTTATATAAAACATTTCTAATTGCACATAGGCTTTTTTATACTTTTTCTAATTAAAAAAAAATGTAAATGCCGCTTAAATTGAAACAATTTTCTATCTTTTGTTTTACTCTTTTGATCAATTTCCGCGTGTCATTGAAAAGTGTTCTCAGAAGCTATTTTTGGTGCTCTGTGCGGCCCAAAGCCATTTACTGAGTAGACTGGGACTGAGAACCCTACATAAGAGGAGAGTGTTCTCTTTTTAATGGGCTTTTTGCTTCTTAACGACTCATTTGCTAATAATGTATTATTTTCCTCTATTTTTTTTAATTATTTGGTTCCTCAAAATATTTATATTATAATGCAAGGAGTAATCTTAGAGTTATTCTTAATTTTATTATATTCTACTCTTTTTATTTTAAAGCAATATAATAAATTTATTTCATCTCTAACACTAAATACCAAATAAAATTATTTTTTAATATGCATTGCAAAATAATTAGCAACTTTATAGGATAGCTCAAAAAATAGTATATTTTATAAAAAAATATAATATTTTAGATAATTATATCAAATTTTTATTTAAATTCTTTCATCTATATTTATTTATAATATTATATAAATCAATTCAACTCAAGAAGGTATTTAATAATAATATATATATTCTTTTCTCGTTTAAGTATAATTTACTAATAATTATTTAAATATTTGTAAGATATAATATAATTTATATTTTTAAAATAGATATTAAAATTTTTTGATATTGATGATATGATATTTTTTAATGCAAGTTATATCATATAATTTTATTTTGCTCATTATTAAATTTTGGCAGAAATTTCCCTCAACATTTATTTAAATTTCAATTTATGAATTAAAACTCAAATTAATAGTAATTTACAATATTATAGAATATTTAATAACTCAATCACTGAAGCAATTAAGAATTATAATCTGAAAAAAAACATAAAAAGCACAAGAAACACGTCTTTTTTACAAACAACAGACCCAAAAAAATTAAATTAATCATAAAAAAAGCCAAAATACATCTATCACTATTGTAATAGTTTAAGAAATGTTGCATGAATTATTATTTGCCTTGTTGGGAAAACCAGGAAGCATAATAAAGGAATATGAAGATTGCTTTCAATTAGAAGAAAATATTACGTTTTTGAATCAATCCGAAAAACAAATCATTAATTAGATATGCATTCTCGGCTACTATTTTCAAAAAATAGAAAAGTTTCTCGAAAACAATTATCAGAGCTTTCAAAAATTACAAATTATCGAAAAATTCGAGAAAAAGAAGAAAATGAAGAGAATGAAATATATCAAGAATAGGCAGTTGAAGGAAATTCTGCGTATTTAAAGGTAATATTCGTTTATAAAAGGTTTAATTGAACATTTCTATACGAACATATATGTTTGTTTACTTAGGCATTTTGTTTCGGATGCGAAAAAGTGCTGGACGACTACAGAGAAGAGGTGATAAAAATTGAAAGGAATTTTTTAAAAGAAAGAGTATTTACAGTTTCTTCTTTAAGGATAGAACTCTCCACCTTTTTGGAAATTCTTCCAGATTTGTCTTAAACCGTAAAATGATTTTAATTTTTTTTTTATCTTTTCTCATAAAGCGAATTTTTATTAATAATTTCTTGATTTTAAAAAAGATTGAAAAAATATCTCAAGATAAAATAAAGGGAGGTTAGCTAATTGATCTTGTTTACAATAAGAGTCAAACAGGAAATAGAATTCTCAGAGAAGTTTATTCGCAATTATGTTTGCACTGTTATTAGGTGCTATACCAGCAGGTACTTATGATTAATAATACTAAATATCGTTCCCATTTCACTTTCTTTTGAATTTTACAGATTTCGGGGTGGATTTTGTTCGGAAAGCTGTAAGATTTTTACGATGAATTTTTTATTTACAGAGTAGAAGAAAAAGATTCGAACGGAAACAACAAAGAAAACGGTCTTTCAAACATAAATGATTAGCCTCATAAAGGTATAATTTAAATAAATATTGTTTTGTTATTTATACAAATAAATATTTAAATTCGATTTTTTGCGAGAAGAAATAAACTGGGAGTATGATTGGGATCAGTTGTTTTCCCTGAGACCGCAGCAGTTGCCCTACTCTTATATATCTATTTTATAGGCGAAAACGATTCTGTTTATTGGAAAGGGAATGAAGGTTCTGAGGAGTCAAAAAGAGTTTCACAGTTACGAAAATCAAAATTTCGACAGTTTAAACATTTGCAATTCATCGCTTCTGCCGGAAAACCATATCTTACAGTTAGTTGGACAATTAGAATAATACGATAGTTTCGAATTTTAAAACGTTTTGGGAAAACTTAGGTATTATATTGCCAATTAATTACTTGATTTAGTAATTAAAAAGAAAAATTTAATGGAACATTTGCAAATTATGATGAGTTATTTTCTGATGGCCGACGGAGAGTTCTACTAAGTAAAAAAAAAGAATAAAAATTGTTTAATTAATTAGTTTTTAAAACAATTCAAAAATTAAAACAGGTCTTTTAAGAAGAATCGCGGAAATTAATGCAGTTTCCACCCCAAATAAACGCGGAGTAGAAATTGAACAATATCATTTTGCCGCAAACACTGCTGCGAGTGAGATTGGAAGATCATCCATTAATGAAAAAGTTTTTTTTCAAAATAAAATCCAATGGATTCGACTACGTGAATTTCTAAAATTTGACGGGCCTTAACATCGTCGGAAATGTTGTTCAATCTAAAAATCACTACATCAGATTCAATCCTATGAAAACCATTAAATAGTCCGGTTCTTGCTGGTATAATTTCCGCCAAAATATTCAAAACGGCTTCACGATGAATTTCCAATTCAGATTCAAAAAAGAAAAGAATTTTCTGGGCGGATTCAGCAAAATTTATTCCCCAACGAAGGCTCCTATCAGATCCACACTGGATTTAAGTTCTCAAAAACAGTTTAATTCCGAGTTTTAATCTCACCATTTATTATCACCCTAGAGGTCAACACTTGCCAATTTTCATTCGAATTTAAACAACAGCAGCAGTAATAACAACAACAACTTAAATAAAGATGAAGACCAAATGTATCAAAACGTATTTTGTTTGTGTTTTCAAAGCAAAAAGGAGATTTCCACCTATAAAAAAGTAGCTCCGCTATTACTCTAAGACTTAAAAGAATATATTGTAATGACATGTTATATGTGCCTAAAGCTTCATTTATTAGGTTTATCTTTTTTTCCATTTTTTAGGTCGTAAAATTCGGAGTACATGAAATGTCGAAAGTAAGAAACACTCCTGTAAAAGAAAACTATACCAAATGCTATATAGAAGTATGTCATTTCAACAGAGAAAAAATGAAATAAGAATAAGTAATTCATGAAGTTAATTTTGATACTGAAAAAGTAAAAAAATATATAAAAAACTGTTATTTCTTAACTAAAATTAATATTTTTTGGGTTTAAAAACAAGGTCAATTTTTTGGAAGAATCATTACATGTGGTCAAGTTAGAATACAAAGACGATAATCTAATTTTATATTTCGAAGATCTGGAGAGTAAATAGAGTAATAAGATGGACATAGAGTAGAGTTACAATAAAAACAGGCTATTCAAAATTCCCATGAAATTCTAAAATTTTCTGACTCTAGACATTGGAAAGTGTTACGTAGGATTTCTATCCAATTCTGTAAATGCCAACTGTGCTGTGGACCTAATGGGGTGGAGCATGTCAGGAAATTTCCTATTTAATTCCAACGATTCATGTATAAAAAACGTTATAATAAATATACCTATTTTATCAATCTTTTTTTTAAAAAACATTTTCAGGGAATGGATTGACACTTGATTATAAGGTAACATGGCCTCTTAATTTAATTTTATCAAGTTAAGTCATGGAAAAATACAGAACCCTTTTCAGATTTTTCTTCCCAATTAGGTAATTTTTTTATGGTAGTATAGTTTTTATTAACATAATATAATTAATAATATAGATAAGTTAAGGTTGAGCTTCATAAGGTGTGGTTAACGTTTACGAAAAGTCAAAGGAGAAATCTCCCAACTAAAAATGGAAAAGAAATGCTGAAATTAAGAAATTAAATGAGTTTAGTAATTGACAGTTTATGGTCATATTTTCATTTAGATGTGATATAGGGGTCGTGGAACAATCTTAAACAAAAAATCGAAATAGTAGGTAAATAAATAAAGGAATAATTGAATAAAATTCTTTATATATACTATTATAAGTTATTCATTTTCAATATCCTACTATTTATTAGACGATTTTGAAAATTTAAGAAAAAATTTGGATGACCATCTAAGTGAAATAACTAATAAAGTGTTTTTGCAATATTAAAATGTCTTAGAAAGCATATTTTAGCTGATATCATAAGTTAAATCATTTATACGACTAGTTTAAGAGTAAGAAAAATTATTGATTTACTTTATATATAATAAATTTTTTAAAAATATAATTAGTGAATTGGAAGCAGGAACAGATATAGAATTACTTAAACCAGATTTTGAAAATTTGAAAGACAATTTTGAAAGCACTTTTTCTAATTTGCTTAACATGTTGGTTTTAATGAATAAAAATTCAAATTAAACATTTTTATATTAACTATTATTGAAACTTGACTATAATGGGTATTATAGAAATCAAATTAGTGAGTAGAGTTATAAGTATCAATGATAATTATTAACTTAAATTATTTATAATTAGCATTCTAAGCATTGTTATTAACTTACTTTAAGTTATTACCAATTTTATATTAATAATATATAGATGTATATCTTTTATGTAAAATCTATATATTAAAAACTAATAATAATAATTTCTTTTGTTTATAATAATATCATATTCTATGAGAAAAAGTAGCCATTTCTCTTCTAATATTAATTTTATTACAAGTAATGGTAGGAGTAGGTCTGGTCTTATTACCAGCATGACTAGGTCTATAAAAAATGTTTAAATAATCGAGCAATTAATTTATTATAAAATATGGGTTACCTAAAGGTTTCTCTGGCTCCTTCTACTTTTTCTATTTTTTTTACAACTCTTATAGGATCGCTCATGTATTTGGGGAATGGCTATAAGTATCCATTATATCCCTTTTTAATACATTTAAAAAATTAATATGTAAATTAATTAAGTCTTTAAATTAGGTAAATACTTTTTTCGCTGGCTAGGATGGCCTAAATGGCCCCTCATGTTTAAATACATTATATTAGGTTTCTTTAAAAGGCTTCTTATTAGGCATCGGCTAATCTAATCCATAGCTAAATTTATCACAAACGAAAGCTTTATTTCCAAAATGAGTTGATTTAAAGGGAGCCTTTTCCCCTAATTTTGCATGGTGAGCCATTCTTTCTTTCTGATTTTTTTAATAAAATAATTTATTGATATTAATTTAATCATTTTATTAGCTTTACAATTTCTAATTCTCTTTTTCTTTCATAAGGATCAGCCATAAATTCAGGGAATCTATATATTTTTGTTTGCAAATCTTTAATTCCTGCCAAGGGATTGGGTGGGTGAGTGATAACTCTACCTAATTTGGGAAAAATTAAATTAAATAATTTTTAATGAAATTAGACATTTTTAACAATAAAGAAACTTTGCATTACCATTTTCATCTAAAAAAACTTTCTATAATTCATTCAAATCAGTTAAATGCTTGTAAGTTGAAGTAGAACTATTAAAGTTAGAAAGAAATTTAATCAATAATGCTTGAAATTCTAATATATATATATTATACAGAGTTTTATATCCTCCTCCAGGCTTAAATACTGTTTCATTTTTGACTTTTTCTTTTTCTTTAAGTTAATCAATTCTGTTTCTTCTGTCAGGATCTATATATAGATCTCCTATACTTACATATGAAGTTTTATTAAAATAAGTTGAGGGGTCTTTTCCTATTCTTACAGCAGAGGCACAGGGATTTCTGGGCATAGTAATAGGTTTATTATTTTCATTTCTTCCGGCTTTAACAATTATTAATTTATTACAATAAATTATTAATTTTCTAATATTTAATAATATATAACTGTTTATAATAAATCTAAAAATTAGGTAATATAAGTTCGCAAAAGTAAATTATAATAATCTAAAAATGTAATTTAAAATTTGATTTAAATAACAAAATAATTTCTAATACATTCCATCTAAACTAAATATTTATTGTGAAATCATCGTAATTATATTAGAATATAATTATTGAGTGCTTAAAAAGTATTTATAAACTATATTTTTAATAAATCGCCATTTATTATTTGTTAATTTGCTTGTGAAATTAATTGTATTATTTTGTGTATTGGATTATTTCGAAGTAATTTAATATTTCTAATTCCCTAACAATTTTTACGAATTTTCTTTAAATCATATGTGTCATCTCCAACTGCTAATGAAACTGGTTAAGAGAATAATGCAAATCTTCCGTGACTTGCAGCCATTTCTGTATCTCTAATGCTTTTATCTCTAAGCATTCTCATCATATCATCTCTGTCAGTCATTTTATTTAAATTTTTTTCACTTAAGTAAAAATAATCCTATTCTTTTATAAATAAATGTAAAGGTGTTTTTCTTTGCCTTATTATTTCTTATTTATATTCTTGGTTAAAGAAATTTATTATTATAAAATAATATTAAGTTATTGTTTATTAATTAAGAAAAATAAAAAAAATAAAACTATGAGTAAGCATATAATAATATAAAATAATAATTATAATTTCAGAGAATTTTTATTACTGCATGACTAATACTATTAAATATTGCTTATTTATATAAATTAAATATAAAAAAAAGAAATAAATTAATTTATTTATTTGATAGGTAATTAATTTATTTTTTTATTATCGAATACAATATCATTATTAAAATTATCTTTAAATATTATAATTCTGTTTATATAATCTGTAATTATCTCTCTTTTTTATATAAAATAGTATTTTCATAGACTTTTATTCATTCAGAAAACTGCATTAATTAAAATTTTTTATTTCTAGGATCTATACAATCTACATCGACTTTCCAACTAGGTCCCATTGTAGATTTTAAATAACAATCAGTATAATATTATCCCTTAATCATTGTAGGTTTATTTTATAATAATGATGTCAATAATGCGTGAAAATTTTTTAATATGTTATCATCTTAAAAAGATAATTTTCCTAAGGGAGCATGAATATTGGCTCCAATATCAATTCTATATGTTACTTATCCCATTTTAAATTCTTAAATCGTTTTAACTATATTTAAAATTAATTTCAGTTATTTACATATATAATATAATAAAAAATTAAAAACTAATTATTTATAAATTGTTACCTAACTCTTCATTTTAAACTAATGTTTTCGTTTTTGCATTAGGCATCAATCCTTTAGGTCCTAAAAAAATGATATTGATATATTTATTATAATTAATTATCAATTTTTTATATTAATGATATCTACCTAGTTATCTGGCATGGGGTTTAAGTAAAGGAAGCATATCGGCAGTAGCAATTAATTTATCAAAATCAATTTTTCCATTTTTTATCTTTTAAAAAAAAAACCATATCGTTACTTTTATGTCAAAAATATTAAGCTATTGATTAAAATTTTAATTTGGAAGCTTACATCCTTAACTATGTCTTCATTACCAATATAATCAGCTCCCGCATCTTTTGCTTCTTAGTACATTGCTTCATTTGTAAAAACGCATATTTTAGATTATTTTACAACTCCTCCAGGCATATTACATACTCCTCTTACAATTTAGGATCCGTGTTTAGGGTTAACACTCAGGCTTAATTATATTAATAAAATAATAAATTTCATGAATTCTAATTTACTCTTATAATAATAATTATAAAACGCTCTTGCTTTATATAGGGTTATTAATAATATGAATTCTTATTATTTTACTTTATTACTACATCAATTGTTTCATCAAATGCTGCGAGGGCATGAGCTCTAGCCAATTATAATGCTTGGTATATATTATAAATGGGTTGTGAAGAATTTGACTATTTTTTGATTTTTCTTTTTGATTTTGCTCCGAAATTATAAGATGGGTTCAAAACTAATAAGTTTCTTGTTTGAACTACATCATTTAATAAAGTAAATCCTTTGAAGGCTTATGCTAATCTTAACATTCTAGGGAAATAATATATATTTCTCAAATATTATTTTTTTAACTCTATGCTGCGAAATTAATATTTAATTAATGATAATTATTTAATCTACGAGTTAGTATGTTAGTATAGAGCAAGTTAGTAAGAAACTCTGTATACTTATAAAAATTGATTAATTAATTAATTAATTATTTGTTATTTTCACACCTTGATATTATTATAAATATGCTTTTTTGAAGTTTAAAATTTATAAATAATTTTTATATAATAATAATAAAATTGTATGCTCATTTATAATATAGAAGGTTATTTATAATATAAGTTTAGGTTAACTGAAGTTTTATAAATTAATTTATGACTAAATCTGAACTATATTAATAATATAGATTAAATAACTATGCTATAATTTCCCACGTTTATAAAATTAAAAATTTTCATATATCAAACTATTCTACTCTTTTTCTGAGAAATTAATGTAAAACTTATCCTCTAGAATGATATATATTTACGAAATTAGGCCTACTCAAATGAGCATCATAACTAAAATAAAAACAATAAATTTAAATCGCTATTATAGAAAAAAATATTTATTAAATTTTCTCTATTCCTCAATTACCTTTTTTATTGATGGAATTCATGAATATTTTCAAATTTTTTATCGCATATAATACCAAAAAAGAAATTCATAAATACTCCTAAAAATATTTCTATCAAGATCTATTTAAATATGAAAACATAATAAAATTAAATTTTTTAAATTAATTTTTATAAAATTTACATCAATAGGAATCGAAAATTCATCTTATCTATTGTTAAATGTAAGATATTTTCTATATCGCACTAACGAGTATCCTGCATGAATTAATAATATGAAACCTATTAATTTTTAAATGTTTATTCCCATTTTATACTTTATTAATTATTCCCAGAAATTATAAATTATCGATAGATTTTTAAATGTTTTTATTGTATTATTGATTAAGAATTATAATTTATAGTATTTATTAATATTATATTATTAATTAAGCAAATAATTATAAAATCTGAATATTACACATATTTTATGAAATTCTTTATAAAATAGAAAATTGGAGAATTAAAAAAATAATTTAATGAAAAATTTTTATTTTAATTTACTTTGCTATTAATAAAAAAAATGTAAATAATAAAATGTTTAATCATTTATAATATAATTTTATTATCCCTATAATATTATACTGACAGCTTCATAAATATTCAGTAATTTAATGTATATATTTAAAAAATAATAATAATTTTAAATAGAAATATACATATATAAAATTGTAATTTTAATTTGCAAAGATTATTTAATTATTTGAACTTTATTGAATTTTAAAATATTTTATTCATAATAATTAGTAATTATATTATTAAATCATTATACAAATTCCATAAAAAAATTATTAAAGTAATAAAAACTAAATTTGTAGAACACCAGTAATATATTGATATAAAAAAAATAAAATTAAAAAAATTATATAAATACACTAAATTTACTTGTTATTTATTTAAAATCAAATATTATTAAATATAAATATTAGCATACATATTATAAAATTACAACTATCTTTATATAATAATATATCCCTAAAATTTGATAGAGGATATATAGAAAGTTATTTATGCCTTGACTCAGCTTCCACTACTACCCTTAACTATGCTAAATATGGAAATTTTTAAATTATTTGCTAGATGGAAATGTTATATTTATTATTTTATATTGAAGAAAATTAATGTTATATTTAGTATATTGAGGTGTAATAGTATACTATGGTTTAGTCATTTTCTATTAACCCTTAAAATTTTATCATTCTAATCATGATTAAATGATGTTTCTCAATAAACTTTTCATATATTTAAATAAATATACTGTAATAATAGTAAAAGGATATTTAAAACAAATATATTAAAATTTAAAATTGAAATCACTATACAAGAAGAAGATTATTCATATACTGATATGCTTAATTAATATAATTAGACTTTCTAAGTAATAATTAACACTGAGCTTCTTTTCATAAATTTTCATAGAAGAAACAAAAAATCTTAAGTGTAGAGAATATTAATCCCCTAGAAATTATGTAATATTGAAGCTCAGAAAAAATAATCGCTATAAAACTAATGAATCTCTAAATAAAAAACATAATTACTTTTATATATTTAATATAAAAATATATACTAAAAGTTGTCATAAAATATATACTAAAAGTTTTCATGAACTATATATATTCAAATTTATATTTATTATTTTTTATTACAAAGTATAATTTATATAATAAATAAATTTATAGTACTTAAAAATAAATTTTAAATTACTCAAATGCTAGTATTTTAATCATTATAGATTTTGGGAAAAAAAGTAAAATATTTTTCATTTATATTATGAGATAATACTAAAAAAATTAGTATAGTTGTTTGGAAATGAATGATGAATTATGTAATAATATTCTGACATCCTATATTTAAAATTAATAAAAACTATCCTTTAAGATTATATGTTTTTCTTTCAAGCAAAAAAGAAAAATATTAGTAAAATTATCAAATAAAAAATACATAAAAGTAAATTATAAGCAGCATTTAATAATTTAAAAGAATAAGAAGAATTAAACTTAAAATTTAATAATAATTTCCATAACTCATAAATATGAATAATTGTATAAAAGTAAAAATTTTAATGCTTGGGGAGTCAGGAGTAGGAAAATCTTCTCTTTTAGTAAGGTATACAGATAATAAATTCAGTACTAATCATGTAACTACACTTGGAGTTGAATTTAAATAAAAAAAGACTACTATAGATGATAAAAATGTATTTGTATAAGTCTGGGATACTGCTGGATAGGAGAGGTTTAAAACAGTAATTATCTAAATCTAAATATTCAAATTTTATAAAAATATTATTGCAAATGAATTCTTATATCCAGATATCACTCATTTTAAAGTTCTGATTTATTAATAGAAATAACTTAATCTAACTTATTCTAAATTAATAAAAAAATATTTTGTATAGAACTTATTTTATTTAAAAAAATATATTTTTATAATTCTAAAATAGATCACGCCCGTTTATTATCGTTCTGTTTAAGGAGTAGTACTAGTTTTCTCCATAACTGACAAAGAATCATTTGAAAATATATAATATTGGATGCAAAATTTAAAAGATAATGCTAAAATTGAAGATATTAAAATAATTTTAGTAGGAAACAAAAGTGATTTGGAATCAGAAAGGGCTATTACCTCATAAGAAGCAGAATAAATAGCAAAATCCTATGGAGTTCCTTATTATGAAGCTAGTGCAAAAAGCAATAATAATGTAGGAGAAATTTTCAATCAATTAACTAAAGAAATTATTAAAGAATATTAGCCTGTAGTTAAAGATAGTCAAGTTATTAAGCCTCAAGAAGAAAAGCCGGCTAAAAAAAAATCAGGAGGTTGTTGTAATTGAGCATTTCTATTTTGAAATCCTCTTATCATTTATATATATATTTTTGTAAGAATTATTATAAATCGCCATACGATAATAAAGTTTATAGAAGGTTATAGTTAAATTATATATATTTTTTTAATGTAGAGTATGTAAAAACTGTGAAAAAAATATTAGGTTCTTTATATTTTAGTTGTTAGTATCATTCAAATTAACTATTTATATTATTTATTTCTAAATTAATTAAGTTAAATCACTGATAGAATATATTTGTTTAATAATATCAAAATACAATTCTCTAATCATCTAACTAAAGTATTATACTATATAATAAGGGGTTGGGGTTGGGGTTGGGGTTGGGG